>CAVNZK010000020.1:607125-1214250 GCA_963693345.1 Pieris melete
TCCGCCATAGTGCGAACATGCGCTGACGCACGTGCTACCTCCAGAATGTTTCAAACGTGACTGCCGTGCGTTTGTCCGGTCCGAGTGTACAGACTCGCGGATTTGGTACGGAGCGGACCAAATTCGATGTGCAAACCATCGGACCGAGCGAACACGAAATAATAATAATAATGTTCGGCAGACAACTCTCCAGACGAACGGATATGGTATGGAGCGTACGGAATCCGCTGTCGGGCCCGTACCAAGTTCGATCGTCTGTTAATACTATAATTAAACCTCTATTTTTTTATTGTATATTTTATTTGTGTTGTCCCAAAATATAAAATGCCTGGTCACACTGTCCGCTATTCATTAGCCGCAGCCCGCAAGCAGGGACATATCGTATTATGTTTCGAATGAGCAACGTCATAAGGTTGCCCACTTAATGAGACCGCACACACTTATCCACTTGCCGTCTTCATATATTTGTTTATCTATGTGGACTTTTTGGAATGTTATTTTGATCTAACTCTACAATACAATGGTCTACTCTATTTTGTCTATGGTTTGGTGTTTGATATTTAAGCTATTTTACTGATATACTAAAAATTTCAACAATTGATCTTAGTCTACAATCCATTGGTCTATGGTCTACTCTACTTTCTCTATGATTTGGTGTTTGGTATTCAAGCTATTTTACAGATAGTCTAACATCAAAAATAATCGAGTGTCTATATGACATATTGATTAAGACAATACGTTTTTTTATGTACCATAGACTTACTTAGCTTTACCATACTTAGCGTAAATGGCCAGATATATTAAATTAATTAAAATTGATAATTCATAAGTAAATACCATTTACCGCAAAAAAATCACTGCCAGGTGGTATATTGGCAAGTATCTCAATAAAATTAATTACTTCTCGTTTGAATTCTGGCTGCATGCAAAAATAAATCTTTATTCAAAAATACTTTGTAAAAATTAACAATATTTATCCCACTATGTAATAAAATTAATTAAAAACACCAATTCATTTTGTAACGTTTGCAAAAAGGCGAAGGGTGGAAGTTTCCACGTCGATAAATAATGATATTTGTGTTTGTCTCACCGAAAATATGTTTCCTATCGAAAATGGAGTTTTCGCAATGACCGGAAAAGTTTTATTTAAGTTATTAGTAGTTGAAGTAACCTTTATAATAAAAACACACGACGAAAGATTAATTTTGCGTCGGTGGCCGTTTAAATCTTGGCTACCTAATCATTACACGTTAAGCAAAAAATATTAGGGATTTGGCATGATTTAAATCCAAAAGATAAATGGGATTTGCTAAAAAAATTTTTAAACATTGTTATGGAATTAACTATTAAGTTTGTTATTGAAGATCTGGGAACACTGACACATGTATTTTTTACTTAAAAGGGTCCCCAAATAGTACCCATTGTAATGCATTGTTATACTGAACAAACACATTATTATTATTTTTATAGTAAAGAGTTTTAGAAGAAATCGATACAGTAGACTGTCTTAGACTTAAGGTTCAGACATGATGTTTTCTCAATACGTTATCGGAAAGATTTACACTAAACATAGACAGTTAGTTATTTGGATGAAATGTTATAAATAGTTCCGTTATGTATGAGTTTATCATATTCTGTTCCGATGAGAACGTACACGAATAATAATCTGTGGCGGATGACGTACAACTGTCAATAATAACACGCTCCGTGGGTCACACACTATTGTTTTACAGACCGATTGTCGTTGAGGAAAACTGGGAAAAATAAAAAAAAACTTGAAAACCCGACAAACATTATTTTGCCCTATAAATATTAATACGGTATTAACATCGCTATTAAAATATGGAGACTGCTTGTGGAAAGGTGAAAATAAAGCGATTTTCTTTTGTTAATAACAAGACAGTCCATATCACTTAGAGATATAATATGATACAAGACCAGTACGCAATTGGTTTTTTATTTTTTTGTTTTATATAAACAACTGTTACCATGGTAACAAGAGAAGTATACAAGCCCAGATTTATGAAAGCATAGAATTATAAACGACGTCGCACAACCAACATTAATAAGTCAAATTCTGACTGAATATTTGAAAAAACTTTAATACTTTCAAACGAAGTACTTAAGTAAATGTCACATATACAGCTTATGGTATCTATAAAGTTATTATGTAATATCCGATTTTTTGTCTGAGTTTCAATATTCTAATGCAATGATCAAAAGTGGAACGACCACAAAAGCGATGGGCTGACGACTTAATGAAGGTTTCTGTGGAGAATTGGATGGAGGAAGCAAAGAACAGATACAAATGGAAAGTCCAGGAGGAGGCCTTTACCCAAACGGGGTCTTGCAGAACATAGAAACGGAAATAACAATAATTAACGTAGACTAAGAGTATAATAACTCAGAATACAAATTCCAAAGCCGACTGGAGCCAACTGGGTCCGACAATCGATAACCATCAGCCAGTAGAACAAGCGGGGTTCTGGACTTACAACACAAAGATAAAAACTAAACTAGTAGCATGCCAAAAAGCAATGGAAGCGAACTTAAAATAAGAAAAATACATAAAATTCAAAGCGAAAAAAGAAGACGAAGAACAAAAGTGATAGATGCCTTACATTATGCCCTAAAACAGATGTGTGGCAATGGACGGGGCATATAGCGAGATACACAGATAATAGGTGGACCGACGAACAAATTAAACACAACCGACAAGAGGAAGAAGAAGAGATCGCTCAAAAAAAAGGTGGATAGAAGAAATAGAAGCGGTAGCAGGAAACGAATGGAGAAAGAGAGCCATTGGCAGAGTCAGTTGGAAAAAGCAGGAGGAGACCTTTATCCGTAAAGGGGTTCCGAACGACGGTACTAAAGGAAGCTAGGATAACAAGCAAAAGAAAAAAATATAAAAAAATGTAAAATAATCTAAGCTGTATATGATAATTTGGTTTTGTCATGATTGGAAATAAAACGGTCTTTATTATTAATATTAAGAGTATAATAACCAAACTAACACCCATTTGATATGTAATTTTTTTTACAGTATAAAATTAAAGTGGCTTTATTAATATTATTATAATGCAATGATCGTTAGAAACTACGTACAAAACTCTACGATGTTTTCTTTTACCGTGCGATTGATTAAATAGGGACTAGAAAAGTCCATTGATACACAGCTAGGCTCGGATCAGAGTCACGCGCTGAAACTTCTTCTAAACAAGTGTAAGATTAGATCTTCGGAATGAGTCGTTGACGATTGAGCTATTTATAATAAATCTATGGCAAATCTAGTGTTAATAATAATATTCAGCGCAAGAGAGGCTAGAATTAATAGAGGGAAATAATTTTCCTTTATTTCGAAATGAAGGACCAAAATGGCTAGACTAGTTGATTAATATAGAAATTCTAGATCCCGTTGGGTTACTCAATCATTCTAAATTAGGTTTGCGAGGGTCCTAGTAAAATATTATGATTCTATAGAAATTGAGATGTCAGAAAAAGGGTTGACAGTTTTATTTTAAACTTTTGGATTGTTCTATTTAAATCACATTCAGTTATGAATATAAAAAAAAATCAGAGGTTGTACCTCTTTAGGTCCGGGCCTCAGATTTCTGAATCTGTTTCATGATAATTTTTAAATCGAATAGGCAAGTAGGTGAACAGCTCCCAGTACCTGACACACGCCGTCGACTTTATGGGTCTCAGACATGTCGGTTTCCTCACGATTTTTTCCTTCAACGTTCGAGCAAATGTTAAATGCTAACATAGAAAGGAAGTCCATTGGTGCACAGCCGGAGATCGAACCTACGACCTCAGGGATGAGAGTCGCACGTCGAAGCCGCTTGGCCAACATTGCTTCTTCAGTTGTTTATGTATAAATTATTATTTTCTTCACTGTGTACACTTAACTTCATTATATAAAAATTCCGTTTAATAAATTCAAACCTTAACAAGATAAAATCCTGTTTTTTATGAAGCAACGCCAAATATTAGCTGATATTTTCAAACATAATAATGAAAACTCGTTGTATGCATTTGCAATGTTTTGTTGCTAATACGTTTTTAAGTTTATGTAGAGGTATTTGAGAACTGAATTGTTATATTACGTTTTTTTTTACAACAACTAATTTTTATTTAAAAGACAAAAAAATATTTCGGACATAAAAATATACAGTATTTACAATAAATATTCTTAACCTAAAAAAACCTATCTAAACATAGTAATAACTATAATTGAAAATGGATAAATAAAACAAATTTAAGAAGCTTGGTCCCTGTGGCAGTGTATCTTTAACGCTGGCAGCACTTCCTCGCTGTAATGCGATACTTATTCGTTGAGCGATGAAAGCACTAGCTCTGGGGTCACCGCTATTATCTAACATTAATTGTCTATTTATTGAAATAAATAAAAAAATCTTGGATTTTTTTTAATTGCTTCAGTTTCCAGTATTCTGGAACAAATTAATGGAATTACCGAATTGTAGTGGCCAAATGAAATTACAAGAAGCCAAAATAAAAAAATAAATAAAAGTGGAACCTATTGACAAGGCACATTGTTTCCGCGAAATTGAGATTAAAAAGCCTTCATTTGTTTTTTCATTGCAGTTTTCAGGTCGCCAAAACGATTGTTAATATTTCATTATTTATACTAAGAGTCTGTAAGAGTAGATAAAATCTTTGAAAATAATCGCAGCTATTTTAATAATTAAAAGAAAAACGCATTACCTGACAATTGCGTCTAAATAATTAAAGTTACGTTCAACACATAAAAATCGTGTGCATGTTCTCTAAAACAGCTAATATTAAATAGTTGTGTAAAGCCATCATTATGTATCGTCTACACCATAATAACATAATAATTATTTATAACTGCAATATTGTTCTGTCGAAAGAAATCACCTGCTAATGATAGGTTGGCGTATAAAGAAGTATCAAAGATTATTAATTACAGAATACATAATAAAACCATTTTGTGTTTTCTCTAATTCTAAACCTACTAAGGGTACTTCAAGAAAAGAGCGTACCAATTCTTAAAAGGCTGTTAAAGCACTCGTGAGCCCTCTAGTATTGAGATTGTCCATGGGCGGCGGTATCACTTAACATCTGGTAAGCCTCCTGCCCGTTTAAACCCTGTTCTATAAACTTTCGGTTGCACTCCGGGAGTGCCGGCAGAAGTGAAAACTTTAATATTAACGTTGTGCATTTTTGATATTTGAGAATGGTTAGGGGATAATTTTGCACGAATTGCTTTAATTATCAGTATAAAAGTACTATCATTTATGTGGTAGAATACAATATTTATTTATTGCGCTATCGTACACAAACATGACAATTTATATTACATTAAATACGCCGCGCCAGCTGTCTACTCTCCATCCGTCTTACGAATTTTCGATCAGGTCACGTGTCCTGACGCGAGTTTAACATTTTTAACCCATTCCAAAAAAAGTGTAAAACGCCGCTGAAGAAGTTTTCACTTCAAAAATTATATTACGGTATGGGCAGCATCAAAGTTAAATTGCGCACTTAGAAAATCCAAAAGCCGAGATTTGAACTAAACAGATTTCGTCTTGGCTAATAATGGCTTTAATTAATTTATAAAAGTTTATATTAAAAATAAATTCTAATACATCCATTATTCTCTTTATTATATGTTGATTTCGCATCCAACTTCCATCAATTTGCTTAGAAAATATTTTTATTATTACGACAAACAAGACGTTTCTACTTATTAATCTTTGCGCGCAATTTTCTTGTTGAAATAACGATAACAAACAACACCTAACTTAATTAACGCTGTTGTTTCTAGGGATTGAACAACAAAAGATATCGACTGTCGATAATATTCAATAGAGAATGCGATACCGTAACACTTGAACATTATTTTTGTTCCTGTAATGAGTAAACCTATAGTATACATATTTGATAATGTTAAAAAACTTAAAGTATACATAATTACATATGTATTTGATAATGCTAAAGTTTGTTTTACGTTTAACTGCAGATACAATATATCCAATCGTTAAATATTTCTTTTGTATAGTAAGGAGTTTAGGCGGTGAACCAATAATTGATCTCTGTAGGAGCGTAAATAACACTTCCGTGTTTGGTGGCACACTTTATAAGGAAACAGACACATCTTAGACCTGAGTTGATGCTGAAGGCTGATCAATTAATAAATCAAAATCAATGACAGCCTATCTTTAAAGGATCACCAGGAAATGATTCGTTAGCATTTACGATGCGCATTCGAAAGTGATTCATATTCATATGCTTGTAAAAGCATAGTCCGCGCCATAAAAGGACGCAACACACTATAACAATTTTATTAGTGTATTTTTTTTTTTATGTAACAAGGGCAAACGGGAAGGAGGCTCACCTGATGTTTAGTAATACCATAGACACTTACATTGCCAGAGAATTGGAATACTCTTTGCGTGAAGGCCCCTAAGTCGAATTGGTTCGGAAATTCTTCAGTTGGGAGATGGTTCAAACTGCCTTAAAAACACTCAGTTGTGGCACGACGGAAGACGAGGTGATACGGATGGAATTTCGCATTCTGCCCTGATGTCCGATGATGAAACATTAAAATAAATAGCCGCGTTTTTGCTTGACAATATACATATTTTGAAGTTATCTGTACGTAGTCTATAAGGCTCATATTCAGAGAATACATTCTTTTCATATGTTTATTAACTTCATGTAAATAACTTTCAGTATTAAGCCTACTTTTGATATCATCATATGTTTTTATTACTTCACACACAAGTTCACACTATTAAAGCAAATTGAAATTATTCTCGAGGCTTACATCACGGCCTAAGTGTCCTACAAAGTTATCACATTAAAGTGAGCACGAACTATTTGTCTGTACGTAATAATGCTTTGCTATGTAGGTCACAATGCGAAGATCTAGACTTATGGGATTATATTACTAAGGTCGTACATCCGAGATAATACTTAACGACTTGATTATGAAGTTCATAGGATCAGAATGTCGTTTCATGTATGATAATGACTTGTGATATGTCATGAGTACATAGATTAAAAATAATTTAAAACAACTGTTATTATTCTAATCCTCTAATCTTTCTTTATTATAGCTACTGGTTTGTTTGCCGGATTTATAAATTTTGTGCTATCATGTTTTGTTTTGTTTTTCTTTGCTCTGTATCATATTTTATATTAGTGAAACTTTTTGTGAATACATTGAATGTGTTTATTTTATGTTTAATATTTAACTTTTTTTATTGTATAGACGTATTTGTTTTTTTTTCAAATAAATAAATAATACATAATCGTGGTCTGTGAAGGATACTTGCTGTGTCAAGTATCTTTAGAAACTAACAATGGGTGTGGAGAGGCGGACGCAACCACCGTATCGCATGTCGGGTAGCGGATAAGGCTCTGCTGTTGTGCCTTGGGGTTTTAGTCGGTATGCACAATTGCGAGTCCCAAATAATCCTTCCTACTAAGCAGCCGCGCCGCGAATTCGCAATGCATTGCCCCAAGTAACAAAAAAAAAAAAAAAACCAAATCGTATTGTATTTCCACCTCAATTATCTAGTTGGTTTAAAAAATTACTTTGTCCTTAAGAAATGTTACTAAACTGGTGGAGGACAGAAGGTGTACTGTTACTCCAACCTAAACGGATCTTCAACCAGTCTAACGAGAAGTTCTATTTATCCCCACCGGCCGGAATAAAATCGTCCCCGCGTTTCAGGGTATGAGGTTAACGCAGTGATTGTAGTCTTAGATGTAGCTACAGTACTCCCCTCGGAAGATTGCGGGTCATCAATGTGGAAGAAGGCAGGTGTACTGTATCTCCAAATGTATCTTTATCTGGCTTTCCTATTTTTTGCACCTTTAATTTCTAGATCGAAGTCATATCGGTTTCTTTATGCACATATAAAGTATGTAATGCTGTGCAGCCTAGATGAAGATCATCAACCCTCTTAACCTCTTAGCCTGTTTAACCAGGTATCAATATAAAATAACGCTATGATATATTTTAAGTGCCAACTACATTTTCTGCAAACAAAAATAATATTAACTGTATACAATAATTATTTCTCATAAACTTAGTAGTACGAAAAACGAGAATAAATACTAAAAAATACGCGTGGCACTCGGGGACTGCCGCGGTAAAGCTATTGCATAGCATTTTTTTTATAACAATATAATTATTTATTTATTTTTTGTAGTATTTTTTTTCTTTGATATTTATTTAAGTTTTTTCTTTGATATTAATTCCTTCTACCACACTACCAGACTCAGACTAACACGCCTATCCGATCACGGTAAACCGATGTGACACGCAGCATGCGTGGTCTCGCTCTAACGCGTATTGGTTGCACCTATATTACGTCATCGTGTGTTAGGTTTATTTCGTTACGGAATTTCTTGATTCGGTCATAGCCCCCAATAAAATCTATGCTATAGCTTAATAATTGAATAAAATTAATAGATCAATATCAAAAGGTAAAGGTAATTTTATGTACACATAGGTAATTTTGTTACAACAAACAAAGAAATATCGATACAATTCCCACCCTAGTTACAAAATTATTAATTAGTTATCACCTTTATAACACGATGTTCGACAAACATTACGCAAACAAAATGTTAAGAAATCTGCTTAAAAAACTGGAAAATCCAGAAAGGCCGCTGCTTGGCCCAAATTTCAAGGCTCTGACATTTTGGGGCTTATTATTACCTGAAAATGTTTATAAGAAAATCTTTTATCTAACAATGCATTTGTTAGTAACGGTCTTTACCGCTACCGAATATATTGATATTTGGTTTGTTAAAAACGATATAAATTTACTGTTAAATAATGTTAAAATAACGTTTTTAGCGACCGTTAGTGTTGCTAAAATAACTACGTTTTTAGCATGGCAGAAACATTGGAAGGGCATTATTGAATATGTGACTAAATCCGACTTAGCCCAAAGAAAGAGCGATAGCAAAAAAGCTCTTATCAATAATTACACAAAGTACTGTCGGAAAATTACATATCTGTACTGGTTTTTAATGTATACAACTGTTGTTATTGTGATGGGACAGCCCTTGATAAAATACATATCATCGCCATCTTATAGAGAGAATGTGAAGAATGGAACAGAATCTTACATAGAAGTTGTAAGTTCTTGGGTGCCGTTTAATAAGAACACAATATACGGACATATAGCCGCCTCTTTCTATCAAAGCTACGGAGCTATATATGGAGGGGGATGGATAACATCATTTGACACAAATGCAATAGTAATAATGGTATTTTTCAAAGCGGAATTGGAAATGCTAAGGATGGACTGTGCGGATATTTTTGGGAAAGGAGAACAAGTGAATCACAAAGAAGCAAAAGAGAGATTGAAGAAATGTCATCAACGTCACGTTGATTTAATGGCGTGAGTACTAAAAACATTTTTTTAATATAACTATATAAACAGTATATCCTAGACCTTGTCCCAATAAATAACTATTAATTAAAAGTGCTTTATATACCATAACTCTTGTCAATCACGTATATATTGAATTATCACATTATCATTTATTGAAAAGAACATTTTTAATGTATATAAATAGAATGACGAGCAGTGTTCGCCTAGTGCAGAGTTCCCCAAACTTTTTTGTGTCGTAGACCCCTTGCCATGTTTTTCCGACCCCCTACTTACCTTATATTGATTTCCTGTAAATTTCTAACTGTAGTGAAGTTTAGTGTTAAAAACTTAAATTAAAAACACATGTTAATCTATACATTTCTTAATTGAATTTAAATTAAAAATACTCAAAATAATTTTTGTTATCTGATATGTAGGTACTTTCATAAATAATGTACTTATATGTTTTGATATTATAAGATAGTATGATGTAAGTAACTCTCACTCACTCACTCGCTTCAATGAATAACAATACTCAAAAGGCTCACTTCAATTTCTATTTATACTCAAAAATTAAAAAAAAACTACTTCAAATGTGTTTTCTGTGATTAGAAAGTAATGAAAATTCAAAGACGTCACTTTGTTTTTAGGTGTTTCTAGACACACTGCCACTTTATTATAGGACTACTATCCAAAACGCCGATGCTCTTTTGTTTTTTACTTTCTTCGGCAATGCCTTAACATTATCTAGTGGCCAATAATAATTAAAACCTTTAGTAAAAAGTTTAGTTCTACTTTAAAGTTTTGTTCCCGTAATTTTTTTGAGCAGTATATATCATCTCTTACAAACTTGAATAACATAATTAGCAGACTTTGAAAAAGGAAAATTAAATGAATTATTGACTTCAAAGTATCTTTCTTGTGACCCATTAAACGGACGCTTTTACGATTTTATAAAAATCATAACTTCAATTCCAATTCCAATTTAGGACACTTGTTTTCAATGTGAATTCGATTAAGTCGCGTCCATGGGTTTCTTTAACTCACAAACTCGCCTAAATTTAAATTTGAACGCTACACAGAGAAACAGTAAATAAGAATTAACCATCAATCGAGGAGTGTGAAGACCCTTTGAGGTCCATACAAGAAGCGTAATTTAATTTAGTGTCAGTCCCTATTGAACCCTTAATGATAATTACTTCCCAAGCTCCAAGCCTTTGAAAGAAACAATAACAAAATTAATGAAATGTCAATTATCCTAGGTTTACTTTGCGCATTCTTGAAAATATTGCGCCCTCTCTCTGTTGAAAATGCAACTCTAATACCGTGAAATAAGACTCGTTTTAGATTATACACAGAAGCATATGTACGAAATTGGAAGTCGTGCGAAAACTCAATTTAACTTCGACAATATCTGTTGAAATGTACATTTGAGTGATAAATCTTCTGGTTCGGTTTATGGCCTCGTGAAACGTGACGCTTAAGACTTTGATCTGGGTAAACACTTTCTGGGCGATTGTACTACGTACTTGAAAAATTTTTGACTAATCGTTTTAGTGTACCACAAAGAACGGTTCGGTGGTTAATACACAATCAATAATCCATTTCGAGCCCTGATTCAACTGAATTAGACGAAAAAAATACACAATTGTCAGTCGTAGCGATAAAGAAACAAAAGATTCAGGAACAATGGGAAAGACTAGACTGATAATTTTATGTATACTTTGCCTTACTGTACAAATAGTTAACAGGACGGATAATTCATGAAATAATAGTTGAGGTGATTAATAATAAAATTGAAATTGCCGATATCAAAATAAATTCAAGTCTACCAAAGTGTTATATCAAACCTAAAAAAATAAATTTAACGATGACAATCATCATCACTCAACGAAACATTAAACAGTATCTATTACACCATGATCTTAAAACTATAATTTGTTATAGTGAGGAAATAAAAGTTATATAAGAAAATATCTGTAAACATTAGTGTTTTTTTCGAGAATACTGATAATGATTATTATAAAATAACAATAAAGATATTTTTTCTTCTCCATAGAAGACTAACTTTACAAAGTTACCTTGCTACAAGCTAGGCAGGAAAATGCTGGTCTCTTTCCATAAATAATAATTTTACGATATAATATTTCCGTTTTTTTAGGCGAGTATTTCGCAGCTTGAATTTAATAAAATAAATTGAAGGTATTGTAACTTATATATAATTAATTATAATAATTTTTGTATAATATAAATCTCAGTTTCTTTGCGCCGTGAGTACATCTTTTAATTAAAGGCATTCGTGGAAATTTCAAGCTCATTTTCAATTTCAACAATATTACTACTGTAGTTTCATAAAATGTTTTAGCACCAAACTATCTCATTGGGTGATTCGTACATTTCGTGCGGTTTAGATTTATTTGGAAACCATATACTTTTCGATCATAAAATATTGATTAAGTTCACGTTAGAACCCAAATAATAATAATAAGCACCGTTTATTTCCTATTTTTCCAAATCTAACAATATACAGTTGAATTGGTTTTCTTGTTACCCGTTATCCTAACTTGATTCATTACCATTGATCGGAACCCCTTCACGAGTAAAGGCCTGCTCCAGCTTTTTCCGAATTTCTCTATCCATGGCTATCATTCTCCATTCGGTTCCTGCTAATGCATCTATATCTTCAATCCACCTCTTTCTTCTCCGTCTTCCCCTTGGTCCTTTCCATGTAGTTGTCTTTAAAGTCCATCTTTTATCTGTGCATGTTCGACCCCAAGTCAAATATTTTCCCAAAAGGATTTCTCAATGATTGGTTCAATGAAATATAGGCAATTGAGCATGTCGCCACCTAACTAAGCTGCTTAATCTCGTTTGTTGACAAAAGACACAATTACCTCCAAAGAATATTCACTGTCTTCCTCTCGTTAATGCAAGGTATCTATTGATACAATCAATTCAAGAAAGGTAAGGTTGGACCTATGTGTTTAATTAGCGAAGTGGGTTCCGTATCGATATACGTATTTTAAGTAACTTATAAAAGAATAACTATGACGATTTAGCTCAAGATTCAGTTTGACATGGAATATTTCCAGGTCATCTTAAAAACAACAACAAATTTTCCGGTGTTTCAATATTAAAGTCATATAGATAAGCGTTACATAATAATGGACCCAATATAGTTCCTTGTAGCACACCAGATTTACTAACGTATTCCTATGTCATATCTCGCCGATAAATGAAAGAAAAAACTAAGAATAACTCCAAATCCAAAATTAAAGAATCCAATAATAGATAATTCAAGCAGTTTGAAATTAGGTATAATGGCAACATTGATGAGGGTGCGTAATGCCCGTGAAAGTAGCAGTACGCTTAGCAATTTCGATCACGCTAGCAAGATAACGAATTTAATGCAATCATGTGGAAGGAGAATCGTATTTTCATAATCCAGCTGTCCAGACAGATCCACCGACGCTCCGGGTACTAAACTCTGGTTACTACTTTATTAAGAAAATCAATTAATAAAACAGACCGAAACCGTAATATGAAGCTTACCATCGTCCGCGCTGATCATGATCAACACTTCTTAGAAGTCTGTGAACTCTAACACTTCACAACACCATTGAAGCACCCTCAAGATGGGTAGGTATTCTATCATATCATTTATCCCTCCTTTCAGAAGAACGCGTGTTGACCAAAACTCACCAATATTCAAATTCAGCATTCTGAAAAACGAGCTCTGGAATTCGAAATCGATTTTCGTTAATTTTTTTATAATTTAATTGTTTTAATTTTTTTAATTTTATCGGTGTTATGTTTGCCTTGTTTGTCACATTTAGAATTGTATTTTATTTTTCTTGTACCAATGTATCAGTGTGCCAAGCGTTGGTAAGCTTTTATAAATTAATAAAAATATTCAACATGCAATAGGTATTCAGTTTTGTTAGATTTTTAGGCTATTGCATAGCTTCTATCGCGGGTATCGACCGTGGAGACCGAATACAGAAATTCCGTAACGAAAAAAAACCTTGCGCGTTAGAGCGGGACAGAACGCATACTGCGTATTCACATCTCTCTGACGAGATCGGTGCAGCCGTTGCGCGTTAGAAAAAGAGTGGTAGAGTGGTAGATTGAATTAATTTATCAAAGAAAAAAAAATACTGCATAAATAAATAATTAAAATTGCATAAGCTGAAAAAAAAATTCAATAGCTTTACCGCGACAGTCCCCGAGTGCCTCACGTTTTTTTTTTATATTTATGTATTGTATAATAATTATCTACTGTACCCTAAAAAGAATCCAATAATCGGATAATTCGGCAAAACCCCACTTTGATCGTGGGCCTTTATCCCTGTTTTTACTTCCCGGCTAATTCCTTAAAAGCCTTCTACAAATACGGCTTAGTTACAAATCTTCAAGATATTACTCTTATGTAATTCGAGTTTTTAACAAAAGAAGCTTTGAGATGGAAAATTGTAAATAGCTAATCCTTGAGACGGTTGTTCAATGTTTTGCGTTTATTTCAGTAACGTCATACTTTGGGGTACTTTGAGGCGAGAGGTTTTGCGTCATGATTTTTCGTTATAAATTCGCGATCCATATTATTATGTATGTATAATGCATACTAATCCATGACGTGAGTGCTTGGTCCTCACATTTCTGCATCTGTTTCTTTAATCATCGTTGGTTAAAGGAAAATGGGTGATCTTATTTTAATATAAAACATTGCAAACAGACAGGAGGCTTACCTGATGTTAAGTGATACCGCCCATGGACACTCTCAACGCCTGAGGGATCGCGAGTACGTTGCCGGCCTTTAAAGATTTGGTACGCTCTTTTCTTGTAGGAAATTTACAGATTTACATTCATCGTCGTTATTATTAGGGTGATTTCATACATGTAATATGGGTGAAATGTGTCATTACCGAAACTCTAAACACACAAATTATAACCTGGACTGCTATTTATGTTTAATATATATTCATTTTATCTTATTAAACTAGTTATAAATCTGAAAACTTGGTCTATTCTTTTTGCCTATATTACTATAGTAATAGTAATCTCGTAGCCATTATTATTAATCGTACACAAAACAATTTAATGCAAAATTTGCGGTTTCTTTGCATTGTCACACTTCTATTTACCAACGTCGTTATATTTACCAACACCTGTGCTGCTTTAAAATTTTGATTCAAGAATCTAATGAAACCGAAACATAACACGCGTTGCAGTACGAAAATGTTTTGTATCGTTCTAAGATACCCCATTCATTGGTTAATAAATCTGACGTAGGTTTGAATAAGTGGTTGTTTTTTTTTCAGGAATGCTCGGCTCTTCAACTCTTGTCTGTCGCCAATAATGTTACTATACATGATTGTATGTTCAGTGATGCTATGTGCAACAGCTTACCAAATTTCGGTAAGTTTACTATCTTACCCGTAATATTTTTCTACCTACAACTTTTGTGTTTCGTGTTTTTTCGATTATTACACAATATGATTTTTTAGGCAGAATCAAACCCAATGCAACAGTTTTTGATCGCAGAGTATTTGCTATTTGGAATTGCGCAACTGTTTATGTTTTGTTGGCATAGCAACGATGTTTATTATGCGGTTAGTAATATTTAACTTTGTTAATACATAATTATTGTGTAATAAAAATGCACCATTACACATATCACAACACATATCTTTCATCTAATCAGTTTATAGTCATATATATGTTTCTAGTAAAATTATGTTTATTTGTTGTATGTGTTTAGTAGATCAGCCGGCTCTTGCATTAAAAACTTAACAATAAATTGTACTCAAAATAAAATAAATGTCCTTTGAAGTTATACTTCTTTAGACGCGTTATGAACAATTGATATTTAACAATGCGCGCGCACCGTGACACAAAATTAACAGAATGAAGTTGCCCACGGAAGATGCTACGGCATTTGACATAATTTAAAA
Source organism: Pieris melete (assembly GCA_963693345.1). Taxonomy (NCBI): domain Eukaryota; kingdom Metazoa; phylum Arthropoda; class Insecta; order Lepidoptera; family Pieridae; genus Pieris; species Pieris melete. The sequence goes on from CAVNZK010000020.1 coordinate 622,457, forward strand.
ACAACATTCGAATAATTATAGAATTTATGAATATAGAAGTGTCAGGCCTACAACACACTAGCGGCTGGCTGCGATGCGGCGTGCCGCTGCGGTAGGCCGCGGTATATACGGTCTGCCGTAGCGGCATGCCGTATTCCGGCTGACCGTCCCTATTGCGGTCCTCCGCAATCGTCACTCGTCAGTGCTTCTTGAAATATTACAAATTCAAATTTAATGACGTGGAATAAGTGATACATGTATCTTATGTTCCATAATAAACATATTTTTTTACTCTTTAAATAGGTTTACAATATTTTGTTTACATTTGTTAAATAATTATATGTGATGACGTAGGTAGGATGGCTAACCGCGCCGAGTGCGTGGAGTCCACGCAGTTAGCCGCAAATTCCGAGTCCTACCCGCCTCAGCCATCGCTTGTTCCTTGCGCTAGACACTACGCAGAGTTTTTTTGACGATATTTTCTACGATTATATAAATAAATAACTGCCGCAACTTCTTCAACGTCTATCATGTGCAATTTTTCAAGAAGCACTGACGAGTGACGATTGCGGCAGACCGCAATAGGGACGGTTAGCCGGAATACGGCATGCCGCTACGGCAGACAGTATATACCGCGGCCTACCGCAGTGGCACACCGCATCGCGGCTAGCCGCTAGTGCGTTGTAGGCCTAAGAGAATAATAATAAATATTTATTTTATTATTTTTCAAATGTAAACTGAACTTTATTGACTATAATGACGCCTTTTCCAGTCTTTGATTATTTAATTGTAATTAATTATTTGCATGCAATCAAAAACTATTTTTAATAATGCCAAAGAAGTATAACTCTTTACGCGCGTACATAAGTACACTCACCCTTTTTTATTATATTAGCATAGATGTGATGAAAAATGTCTCGGTGGACATTTTCAGCATCTCCATGGAGACATACCTTTCGCCGAGTCATTTTATCAACCTTGCATTCTTATTACTATTATGTTCTTACCTTCGCGTTGTTGTATTCCAAATTGCTTTTTATTTATTTCGTAATCCTACAACTAACCAAAATTATATATTAAAAGAAACAGTTACACTAAAAATATAGCCAAAGATGGAATACATAATATTTACAAAAGGGTTCAAACATTTACAAAAGGGAAAAAACAATAAAAATGATTCAATACATTTCACTAAGAAATACCTAATTTAGCTGTGTTGAGAGATGGTATAAAAGTGAGGGTAATACTCCTTTTACCATATTCCGCGATAGCTTAAACAAATCAAGGCTTAAATATTGGTCGTTGTATGTTCGGGCTGCGCGATACAAAACTAGGTTTTTTGCATAGTTACTGTTGATGACATAAAACATATGAATTTACATTGCATTGACGTTTGGCGGACCCATGCGACTTCTTCGGAGCAAATCGTCTCCTCGGAATTTGAGTGCCGCGATATCGTGGGCTTGATTGTGACGAAGTTGCATGGATCTGGTAAGCGCTGCGCCTGATTTTATTAGACATGTTTTTTTATTACATATTACATAAGTGTTGGAATGTCCTCGTTTTACTGTGTGATCTTTGTCAGCATAAATAACAGCTGCACATGACATCATGAAATGATTGATTTTATTAAATCTTTATCTTAATATATATAAATTACGTGTCACATTGTTTGTCCGCTATGGACTCATAAACTACCGAACCGATATCAATCAAATTTGCACACCGTGTGTAGATTGATCCAACTTAAAAGATAGGATAGCTTACATCTCAATTTATACCCGCAATATTATTTTATTGCAAAATATTTGTTTATTATTTAATAGATAGAGTTTGACAATTATAACAGATGGCGCTGTGTTGAAAGTACCAACCAACGTTTCACATAAGCTCCAATTTAATGGCATAACAACCAAAGAAGTATGGTGGTCCCCATGACTGGTGTTCTCCTAGCGTTTCCTTTGAATAGTTTGCTACTATGTAATATAACAAAAACCTTAGCCACAGCAAAGCTTGGCCGGTCTGCTAGTATATATATAATTCTACTGTACGTTTGTATATCACTGAACTCCTGTAAAAAGGCTGGACCGATTTGAATCAATTTTGGATGCGTTTGGGTGCAGCCCTGGATGGTTTAGATTCACAAATCAGCCCGGAAGATGGCGCTGCAGTATTGTCATACTTTGTTTAATATCCTAATCGCTTGATCATGCAGGACAACGTCTGTCGTGTCCGCTAGAATAATTATAATATTTTTTTAGAGTAAAGACCTAATGATCGGTCCTTATGAAAGCGAGTGGTGGTCACGTCCAAAGTCTGAACAGAAAGATATCAGTATGCTAGTGGACCAGCTGAATAATACTATAGTTTTCACTGCGGGGCCTTTTAACAATCTTAGTGTTGCTACGTTTATTAATGTAAGTTTTAAAATTTAATATAATTTAAATAAAATTTATTTTAACGAAGTTAAAGCTCTCGCAGACGTTTCTTAAATTAAGAATTAATGTACGCTTTATAGAAGTTTTATTAAATTGTGTAGTATTTACCAAAGACAAAAGACTAATACTATATCGTATCTTTCTGTCTGTTCTATGTATGTTGCCCACTGAAGTATTTCCGAACCAATTCAACTTAGGGAAAAGAAAAGAGCAAACCAATTCATGAAAGGCCGGCAACGCACTCGCGAGCCTTCTGGCAATGTCAGTGTTCATGGCGGGTATCACTTAAAAGCAGATGAGCCTCCTGTCCGTTTGCCTCCAAAAAAAAAAGTTAATTGGTTACAATTTTTTACCTATATCATCTTCTCTTCGTCTAGCTCTTGGGCAATTTTTGGGTAAGACATGCCGGTGTGATAATCACCGATCGTAACACGTGCTTATTCCAGCAATGGCCCTACCCAGGTTCGAACTTGAACTCTGGAAGAATCTAGTCTCTTTCGCATTATGCTTTTACTGTTAACATGCATCGAGCTTAGAGATTTCATCTCATTTACTAAGCAAGCAAAGCCCTAATTACGACTCAAGCAACTTTAAATATTTAATTGAAATCTTAATCCTATCTTATTTCAGATCTTGAAAGGGGCTTACAGCTACTACACATTGCTGAATTAAACACAAGTTCACTTCACTTCATTATCATCATTCCTTATCTTTGAGTCACAAAACACCAACTATTAATGTAATTCTAAGTAGTTGGAGAACTAATTATTTTCTTTGTAATCTGTTCTTTTAGTAATTTTCACTGGTTATATAACCTTTGAAATACTTTCTAATAAAATGGTATTAAATAGTTTTTGTACTGAATGCACTATAACCAAGCCGATTGTATAATTTCTGTTTTGAATTTATATATTTTGAACCTTTAAGAAGTAGACAAGAGCCGTGTAGCCTTGAAGAGGTAAAAATATAATGTAATGGTCTGATAGGGCAGTAGTAGTCTAGAGTAGATAGAAGAAGAAGATCTGAGGAGGAACCTCGGCTATATATTAATAAATTTTTACATGTCTGTTATTATTATTTAACGAAGAGGGATTTGAATCATCACAGTGGCGCACTTGGCGTTGCGCAGAGATTTGGAGTCCCTGCATCTTCTACTGCAGTCACCATGGAGAGTGTTCAGAGGAGATTTTCAGATTAATACATACTGCTGTTCACCATCGTACGTCGAGGCATAATATTCCTCCACACAACAGAGCGTATTTAAGGCAGTTTTTGCGCACAACCCCCATTGTGGAGCTTCAAGAAAATAGCGTACAGCTTCAAAGTCCACAACGTACTTGCAAGCCTTTTGGCAGATTAAATGTCCATGGGCAGTTTCAGTTATTCAGTTCATTATGAGGAAATCAGAAATGTCTTACACATATAAACGTGTTTAAATGTCTAATTACCCACTTTAATAAAAACAATTTAATGAAAGGGACTCAGAAATAAACATCTACGATACGAAATAAAGGATGATAGACTTAATGAAAATAAGTACAAAACAGTCATACACATCACATAAAAAATAGGCTAACAATGTTTTACCAGCTAACAATTTTCCTAACTCATACCGGACAAACAGACTATGTAAATCTAAAACGCAGGAACAAACTAAAGTTGGACTGAATCCAGCGTTTTAATTAATTCCTCGTATGCGCAAAAACTACGTAATAGATAGGTATGTTTAGCTTGTGAAGGAAATGTCAGACTTTTGTTAGGTTGATATAAACGAATTTACCTTATATTATGTTACACTGACCGAAATAATTAAAAAATAGAATAAGTCAAGCCATAGTAAGTAAAACCATAACATATACATTAAATACTAGCTGTATGTAAAATTAATTCAGTCGTAGCACGATGTTCTATCGCCTAAAGATTTTCTCGGTAAATTCTAATTCAAAATCATTTATTCATAAAGGTAACACAATGCACACTTATGAACGTCAAAAAAGAAACATGATATAGACATATGAAATACTTCTAATCTTACAATTTACTCTTTTATATGTATTATTTATTAATACTTATATAAATAATAATAAGATGCAAAAATATTTTTTATTTATTAGACATATACTTTTTTGTTGATTTTCTAATATAATATTCTATAGCCTGTCATGATCAGAAGTGAAATAAATTTAATTAATGGTAAAATAACTTTTCAAATATTCAATGCAATGCAATTGAATCAAATTTTTCCTCTTTTATTAGTGTAGACGAGTGATATTAATTAAAATGTTCTTGAAAGCTCAAGGAAATGGGGCCTTCTTTCGTTGATAATTTTGCAAATAAAATCATGAAATAATATTTTGAAACTACTTGAATCTATACTTTATTACGAGTATTTTTCTATTTGATATACTACCCTTAAAGGCAACATTTTTTTCCTGTAATGCGATGCTAAGACAAATGCTATCAGCGACAATTTTTATAGGTAATTTTATTGAACAAATTAAAAAGCACTACTACGATTCTATTGCAACCTTATTGAACGTACATCAAAGTTACCTCCGATACACTAAAGCAATAATCAGAGCTTTTCAAATTTGTATCTGCTCGGAGAAACCTTTGATCATTGATTTCGCAATCTTGTTATTTTTCATCTCGTGGTAATTATTCTATGTTTCGATTTCTGCAAGATTTATATCCGCTTTTTATTTAGAATTATAAAAAATAAAAATAAATTTTTTGGCGCTACAACCTTTTTAGGTGTGGGCCTCAGATTTCTATATATGTTTCATGATTTGTCAATCTAATAGGCAACTAGGTGATTAGCCTCCTGTGCCTGACACAAGCCGTCGACTTTTTGGTTTAGGATTTAGATTCACGATGTTTTCCTTCAACGTTTGAGTCAAAGTTAAATGCGCACATAGAAAGGAAGTTCATTGGTTTACAGCCGGGGATCGAACGTACAACCTCAGGGATGAGTGTCGCACGCTGAAACCACTAGGCCAATACTGCTCTAGAAAGGTGTTATGAAGTATCTAAAGTCCGGCAATCGAGTGCTTGCAAGTCTTAATTCAAAAATATGTTTAAAAAGGTTTCCGATGTGGCCTTATTCCATTAAAATCCCAGTTTATTTTCCATTAGTACAATAAAGCAACCACAGGTCTGACATAGTATATCTGCTTTCAGCGTTAGTTAGCTCTTCGGAACTCGTTAGTGATCGATGCACAATACATACAGCTATCAGATATTCTCAAGAGGCTTGTAGCAATTTATCGATCAGTTGAGTAAAGTTACGCTCCCTGCGGTTTGTCTCTGGATGGTTGTTGAATGAGGGTGATACTTGTCTAAAATTGGCTAAAATTTTAACGAATATTAAAAGAAGCTTGTACATATTTTGTGCAACAGTTATTTTGGTTGAAGTAGGACGTCGTTTAGTTGCGAATAAATATAATATTATGAGAAAAAGGGTAAATAACAGTAAATATTTAACAAGAGTAAGGTAACATTGACATCCCTTTCAAAGGCGTACAGAATCCAATATTGACAAGGAAATAAAGAATGGAAACATAATTATACATTTAAACAATATCGCATCTTATACTCTTTTGTACATAACAAAAATGAGCATTTAGTATGTTCTTATCGACTTATAAAACTTTTAGATTATTACCATATTTTCCAGTTTATTAATGGTAACAAATAATAATAATGAATCAAATAAATTGTCTAAAAACACTGTATAATAGAAAAACAATTGAATAACGAACCTACAGAACGTGTTTATAATCAAACAATTTTTTAAAGTCGCCCCGTATATTCGCTTGGATACGAGCTATTCCGAAACCTTTAAGAAATGTTAATATGCAGTTCAATAAATCTTCACAGCTGTATGTAGCTACGTAATTGAGCATAACGGGCATCGCTTCCCTAATTGGCTCGTTGATTTTTTCCTCATATTTATGCGAAAGTTTAGAAAACTTTCCGCGCCCACATGTACGCTCATTTCAACAGCAGAAGTTTGTGGTTGAATGCTTATTTTTGGTTCGGATTTATAAAGATTAGTCGGTCTGTATCTGCTGGGTTGTCGCCGATGTTTTCAGGAAATTCCTTCGATTAAGGGGCTCATTAAAAGATTTATGTTTGTATTCATTTAAATAATAATAAATTATTTATTGCAAGAATATGGTACAATGAGTATTTAATGTAGGTATGTTCTTAATTTTGTTAGGATTGTATTATGTATATATTTTATTGTTACATAAAGATGGCATCGTCAAAGAAAAAACAACTACATAGTTTATTTAATAATACATATTGATGTACTTAAACATATGTATCTACTAAATTAATATAGGTTCACTGTATGGAATTTGTATAAAGTTCTAGCTTATCTATCTCGCGTAGATTTTGTGGAATCAATTTTGCGACATCTAGAAGAATAATTATATGTCAATTAGCGTTCTCAGAAATTACATAATCCATTTATTAAGTTATATATAAAGGTAAGTGCGAGCAGTGTTGGCCTAGTGGCTTCAGCATGCGACTCTCGTCCCTGAGGTCGTAGGTTCGATCCCGTGTGTACACCAATGAACTTTCATTCTATGTGCGCATTTAAAATTTGCTCGAACGGTGAAGAAAAACATCGTGATGAAACCGGCTTTAGACCCAAAAAGTCGACGGCGTGTGTCAGGCACAGGAGGATACTTGCCTATTAGATTAACAAATGCTCATGACGCATATATACAGAAGTCCAGACCTAAAAGGGATGTAGTAGCTCTGGCTTATTTTATAAATTTATCAGCATTTTATGAATTTAAAATTTGAATTTAGAATTTAAGGTATATATCTAATACTTTAAGCATGCTCTAACTTAAAATAGTTGAGAATATAGGAATTAATTAAAGTGTGACAGCGTTTATTCGTGTTGCATATTTGCATTTCATTCGTGAACTCGAGTGCTTAGTTAAGTGAAGCTCTGCTTAAAAGCATTTTACTTTTGACATAAAACTAAAATGTGTTAATATATGTTTACGATGGTTCTAGCAAAACATGTCAAAGATATATTTTATAAGTCAAAGACATACGAGTATATAAGCAAAACGGTTGTAATTATTCTTTAAATATTGATCTTTCTTCACCCTATATTGATATTGGCCTCAGATAGCATAATTCTTTAATATATTATTGTTTTTAGTAGATAATTAGTTTACTAGACGTGTCTTTGATTTACGAGTTTTACGATATTGGCTTTCATTGTATGGGCCACAGTCAACTGCGCGTTCAAAAAATAAAATAATATAGTTCCCCTACTCCCTCACTCCTCTATCTCCTTTTCTACATTTCTTAATGATGTTTAACACCCCATAAGCTCATAAGACCAAATATAATTTTGGGTGTAAAACATCCCGGTTTCCTTGTGCTTGTCTTCACTGTACGAACAAGTGATCAGGCAAGATTCGAACGCACGACATGAGGTTTAAGATTCGCATATTTCTAACCGGATATCACTGCTGACAATTGGGAATAGTGAAATCAATCCCGTCAAAGAGTAGGGGAGAGTCTAATTAAATGTTTTAAAACAAACAATCTCACGTAAAATCATTTAAAAGATGATTTTTAATCAACACTTTTCAACTTAGTTTACAGTTCCTGGTCTCCGAGAATTGGCCAACAAACTTTAGGAACATTACATATAATTAATTAAGATCGTATTAGTAATTAATTTATCCGGAGTATAGTAAATTGTTTACTAACAAATATATTTTTATTTTGTTTGATTTAGTATAACTTATCAATACATTTTTATATGAGTATATATGACCAAGAGGAAGGAGAAAAGGGTGCTCTAGAAAAAGGTGAATAGAAGAAAATAAAGTAAGACATCTCTTACCGGTGAACGGGTTCCGATCAATGGTATTGATGAAAATTAGCGAGCAGCAAGAAAAAAATGCATATAAAAATTTAAACTGTATATTGTTAACATTTGTATAGATTACAAATAAACGGGCCTTAATTATAATTATTATGTAAGCTATTAAGCTTTTAATTATAAAAAGAAGCATTTTTCTTAAAATCTAAATCCAAACCCAACGTTGGTATATTAAGCAACGTTATAATTATGTAACTGAGTTATTATTTTTTAATATAAATTTTAATTAAAATACATTGGGATGTTATTGATCTCTTGGAGGACACGTTAGTGTCTCACCTCCCCCGGGAAGCAAAATGGCAAAGCGGCCGCAAAGCAGACGGAAAATAATAAACACAATTGTATATATAGAGTTCACTTCGATTATGTTTCCTTTGAAGTAAAGACTATTGGGCCTGGAGGTTAAAGTGCACAGGCACCAATCAAAGATTTAAGTTGGCGCCTGGTAGATAGTACCGGTGACCCCAGAGCTGGTGCTTTCCTCGCTTAACGAATAATTACCGCAATACAGCGAGGAAATGCTGCCAGCGTTAAAGGCACACGTTTATAGGGAAAAACTATACAACTTGGCAATGTAACTTTTATTGTTAGACAAATTTGTGAACAAGAAAATTCTGCAATTATACAGATTTCTAATCACGTACAATTTTATCTATGATGGGGTTAAAATCGTTTGTATTATTAACTTTGGAGTTTTGAAGTAGAGAGACTTGGGCCGTGGGATTCAAGTGCACAGGCGCTAATTAAAGATTTAAGTTGGCACCTGGTAGATAGTACCGGTACCGTCAGAGCTGGTGCTTTTCTCGCTCAACGAATAAGTATCGCAATACAGCGAGGAAATGCTGCCAGCATAAAAGGTACACTGCCACAGGGACCAATCTTTTTAATTTTATATTTATGTACTTTTAATTATTATTATTACTTGTAGGTAAATAATTCAAGTAATAAAATATCGATTGTAAATTATAATAATTAGAAGCTGTTACCAACCACTTGTTGGCAAGCTTTTTTAACCACATTGATTTAATTTTATTTCTGATATATTTTTTAATAAAATAATATCAGGACCTCAAATATTTTTCATTCGTAACTTCAAAACTAGTGTTAAACTTTCCAAAGTTACCAAGTTCTCGCCAAAAATCACACCTGCTCTCGATCGAATCCCGTCTTCCATTTGCATATCAACTTAAGGTATGACTTAAGCAAACGTATGTAGCGAACAAATACTTCCCGTTGAGTTTATAGTTAAAACTAAACGTTGGAGATTATAGAAAAGTGTAATATGTGACATTATTTATTTTTTATCTTAATCTGTGCATGCAGTTTACTCTATTATACTTCTTGGCCACGAATCCCAGGCTAGCTATGATTGTGTCGTGTTTGTAAAAACATATTTTGTCTATGAAACATCTAAATTTATACCCCACGCTTTAATGGAGTACTTCTAATAATATGTTGTCTTCTTGGTGTGAGAAGAACAGTTAACTTATGTTTGTGTCTAAACGTGTTGTGTATTTTTAATTATGTGGAAAATTCATTTAAGAATATTATAAAAAAAGGTACCGATATTACTAGCGAAATATCAAAACGTTATTTTACGTTGAATGTATTACTTTAGAAAGTATTATAATACTATAAATACATCCCTGAGGCCGTAGGTTCAATTCCCGGCTGTGCCCCAAAAGACTTCTTATCTATACGCACATCTAACACTAGCTCTAACGGTGAAGGAAAACATAGAAGACAGTAGACAGAAAGGAAGAACAAGGCTACTTATCTTTAAAGAAAAATTATCAAACAAATGAATCTGAGGCCAAGACATATAGTACAGTGTAGGCCACTGAATTATTATTATTCAAACCGCTTATGGCTCTTAATGTAACCACTACCGTACTTCACGAAGACTGAAACTGATTCTAAGAAAAGATTCGTTAATGTTTCAAACGTTTAACTATTCTAGATATTCTAAAGGATTTCTTAGTGAAATTCAAGATTTAAACCTTGTATCACGTGTTAACGAGTATTTATTTCCAACATACAAATACAGTATTTATCTTAGACAGTAATAATAATAATAGTAAAAAAATATAAATAGAAAATTAAAACAATATTAAAAGTTTGGTCCCGTGGCAGTGTACCGGTACTATGTATCAGGTGCCAACTTAAATCTTTAATTAGCGCCTGTGCACTTGAATCCCACGGCCCAAGTCTCCCTACTTCAAAACTCCAAAGTTAATAATACGAACGATTTTAACCCCATCATAGATAAAATTGTACGTGATTAGAAATCTGTATAATTGCAGAATTTTCTTGTTCACAAATTTGTCTAAAAATATAAGTTTAATTGCCAAGTTGTATGGTTTATAGGGAAAAACTAAAGGCCCTAGAAATGCCTACGATAAATAAGGGTCTCCGTAGCAACGGTCCGGTAAATCCCACGACTTAACAATACGGAGCAATGAGAATAAATTCTTTTTTGGCGTGCTACCAAATTACACTGCGGAGTCATTAAAAATGTACATTTTGCACTTTTCACTGTAATTATTGTTTTCCCGTGTCTCTCAGATGGAGACTTAAATGATAAATCGTTAGGAAAGTAGGGAAGTAAGATTGTAGCAAAGTGTTACCTAAGAGATATATTGTCTTTTGGTTATGTAACTTAAATAAATATTAGTACAGTTTTGCCAGCACATCAAAAACAGCCTATTTAAGTATTTTTTTAGGCGTACGAATCTTCCTTAATATCTTGCATTCAATGTACCAATAGTGTTACGAAAAACGAACAATAAAGGTAAATTAATTATTAAAACTATTTGTAAATTTGACGAACACTTAAATTATCCTAATCCTTGGGATTGATTTGCTCCAATTCAAACGATTTTGTGTGACTCAAAACTTAGCGATTAAAAAGAGTGGCGGAAAGTTTTTTGCCAGTTCTTCTTGCCCGCTCTACGCTCTTGACTTGCGAACTAGTAGTAAATGTAAATTTACAATTAATTTAACTTCTTTTTTGAAGTTCATATTAAGTGTACTTGTTTACATATATGAATGAAGATGTTTTGAGTTTGAGCCAATACAGTTTAGCAAAGTTAGACAGTTAGTCCAGGAAACGGTCGGTGGTTGGCAGGCGGAATAGTCGGCCAGTCCCTTTTACCAGCGTGAAGTTTAGGGCTTAGCTTAAGATATTATTTGTATTCTTTGATAGATAGATTTACGCAGCCGTGCCGGACGGACGTTAGTTATAAGCTTGCTTCGTTTTGTAATTTTTTTGACCAGTGTTCGACCAATAAATGGAACATTTAAAACTCCACTTCGAGTTTCATTTAGTGAGTACGGCCCACGTCTCATTTTGTGTCCAATACCCTTACTCCTACTGTGGAAGAAAACCGGTACGCCTAGTCCTACAAATCGACAGCAAATCAGGTATATTGTCAGGCTTAAGATCTACGGGTCTTTAAAAACTAAGTATACCATACAAGTATATAGACACTCTATCTTATGTTGGTTGTTGCAGCATGGGTGATGCATATGTTAGCATAATAGGTAGCTATATCATCATGTAGTGTCATAGCAGTGAAAGATAAAACCTTATTTAAAAAAGCCTTAACCGAATTCAAAATGTTTGAGACGAAGTCTTTCATATTTCTTTATATATTTATGTATTTACAGCTTATGTATGACCAAATTTCTACTAAAATATTATAAAGCTATTTTTATAAAATTAACAGAAAACTTTTATATTAATCTTTTCTAAGAACAATCATTTTATATGAGATTATGAGGTTTTTATGATGACTAATTTTAGGATCACAGAATTACCACTAAAAATATATCTAGATCGATCTAATCTGATACAGAGAGTTCATTGACTTTAGAACCTATTCGTAACTCGGCTTAAAATATACGAGTATAAGCCGCAAGGCTCTATTCAAACGGCATGAATTCAGATAAATATAAACCCCAAACAAACCGTGAATAACATAAAATCTCATACAATTTGTTGAAAATAAAATGGCTTTTTAAATTAGCACAATAAATTGCTTAATTTCACACCCAATACCGCGGCCAAAAGCCCATTTTAATAGCAATCGGACATCGGAGTTATAAAAATGCTAATCAAAATGTATTTTCAGTTTGATATGGAAATCGAATATCAAATATATTCAACTAATTGCTATACAATTCGTAATAGTTTTAGTGCTAGTTAAAGATAAGCGTTTTTTAGACTATTCAATTAAAATGGGACTATGGTTCAGTTCTTACAAAGAAACTTTTTGCTTAAATCTGTAAAAAATAACGTGGTTAAAAAACTTCAGTTAAGCAGATGCTTACTTTTATTTCCGTTGCTAGTACAGTGTTGAACAGGAAGGTAGTAAAATGAAGGTTATTTAAGTAACGAGTTAAAAATTAAAATTAACTTCTAAGGAGTAAAATGCGTTAAAAACATTGATATAAATATTTTTAATAGAAAATGAAGAGTATAATTTTTGAGAGGCTCTTCAAAAATTCTGTTATGGTCGTCATCGACGTCTTTGACGATCACTTAAACACCGAGTACATACTGTATATTATGCAAATAAAACAAAGTTGTACAATTTATGTTACAGTTATCAGAAATAGATTAATAATATATAAAGAAAAATAAAAAACTGGCGGAGCATCATCCATATCTATATGGTCTTCTCTCACGAGCGAGGCCTCTGGCATTGAGAGTGCCCATGGACAGTGGTATCATTTAACATCAGATTGTGATGATGATGTTGCTTGGGACGGCCACGCTTCCACTTTCCTTGCATCATTATGCGCATGCTTGAAGATATGATTGGACTCTCTTCGAAGTGTCTGCCATTTACACTTGCGTCACATGATCTACAGGCTAGTCGGGGTTTCTCGGCAGCGCTCCCAAAGTTGCTCGTCACGGGCCACTAGACCAAGAAGACAACAGTAAATTAGTATGCCCTATACGAAATCTTGTGGTTACTACTTGATATTTTTCACAGACTAGCAAACACAACATTTCGAATACTTGATAATTTACTTGTATTATTTGTCTTCAATTCAGACAACAAAAATAAAAAATGTGTGCGTGTACTAGGTGTACACACGTAAGAAGTGAAACTTATTTATGACCTAATTTTTCGAAAAATGATCTACTATATGCAACTTAACGAAATTGGTTAAATAAAGTTTAATAAAAGGCTTTTATTATCATATACATGAATACAAATACAATTATTTCATTTTACCTTATTACTACTAAGATTATTACAGAATTTCATTAATTGTAATAGAATTATTACTATCATTGTTATCGTTATTATATATTTTTGTTATTAATGGCTTCGAATCTCTTCGGATCAACCGTGGTAGGGACAAGAAAAAGATGGTGCGTAACCGAAAAACGTGACGATTTGCTACAAAATTTCTCCCATACGTCGACAAAGAACTTTCATTTCAACGCCGATAAAGAAGTTTGACTTCAAAAAGCAACATGGCGCGTAACGGAAAAATGTGACGCGTAACGAAAAAATGTTACACTACATTTTTTTCCAACCTCAATAAAGAAGTTTCACTTCAAAAAATGTTATTTCGATTCTCATAAATCTTTATTAAATATGTATTTCATTGGAATATTTTGAAAAGACCATCCATTAATAAGCTTATTATTTCTATTATTAAATCTGCGACGTAACTTAATTGGCTTACGAAAACAGAATAGTTATTCAAATCTGCCCGCAAAACAACAATACAGAATTCCCCGTTGTATTGTTTAATATAGCTTTTATTCTATAGCTATAGCGTACTTTGATTTGCGTGCAATATTGTTAGACAACAATAAAAGGCAAATATACTACAATTTCAGTATGTATTGTGATTTAACAGACACTAAGTAATTAGTGCTTCTTGAACTAATTATTTAATGAACCATAAGGCATTGACATAATTAGAATCTATACAGGTTTACACCACATTGAGAGCATTGTTGGCCGTATGGCTTCAGCGTGCGACTCTCATTGCTGAGGTCACCGGCTGTGCACCAATGGATTTTCTTCTATGTGCGCATTTAACATTCGCTCGAACGGTGAAGGAAAACATCGTGACGAAACCGACACGTCGTAGACCCAAAAAACAAAAATGTTGACGGCGTGTGTCTGGCACTGGAGGTTGATCACCTAATTGCTTACAAGATTAAATAAAATTATCACGAAACAGGTTCAGAAATCTACGGCCCACACTTTAAAGAGGTTGTAGCGCCACTGATTTTGTTTACACCATATTGAGTAAGACTACCGCTGAACAGTGGAAGAGCCTTTTGAAGATTCCCTAAGTCGTAAAGGATTCACATGGATCCAGTTTATTCAGAGAGATGGACAAATTTATCAAAACATTCATTTTCTTAACGTACATAGTAAAAATAATAATAATTAAAAAATAATGTTAGTTAATCTGTTTGAAGTCTTGTAATAAATCAGTTTTAAGGTAATTTTAAGTCCCTGTGTCAGTGTACCTTTGAATCTGGCAGCATTTTCTCGCTGTATTGCGATTGCTTATACGTTGAGCGAATATGCACCAGCTCTGGTAGCGATACTATATATCGAAGTATCTATCCCTACATTCAGTTAGTTTATAAATTTTTACTTTGTGTTGGGAATGGTACTAGTTGTGAGGCCTTGCAGTATATTTTAAGGTAATTAGAGGTATGGTATAGAGGAAATGTTGGAGAGACTGGGGCTGCGAGTGCTAAATAATCAGACTCGGCATGAGAAGCGTTCGCATTTGCTAGAAGTGCCGCAAGCGCAATAGTTATTGTAAGAATAGAAAATAAATAAATACCTTTCATCAATATTATGTTATGTACTACTATTCCTCACTGACTACTTCATCGCAGTCGTGGCGATCCATACCAAGTTTCTTAAGTGTAAAATTGGGTTAAAATGTATGTTTAAAAAATTAAAAACATGCCCCAAAAATGTTACTGTCTGAATTAAAAAAAAGATGGCCATTTATTAAATTTCATAAACAGGCCCATGGTCATATATTTGTTGAAACAAGCGTCAACCCAACATGTCCCGTACCTCCAGAGGGCTTGTATACTCGAACTAAACTTACAGTGGATGGTTTTATGCTATAATTTGTATTTATTTTCGATAATAATTAAAACAGTGGAGAACGAAGGACGGACAGTGATTGCCACGTTCCTGATATAGATATTGTTTTATTTTTTTATCAAATTTTGGAGTTTTTTTTAACTTTGTAAGGCTTTTTCAAATTGCCACATTTTTCATCATGTTTTCTCACTACCCTTAACC
The DNA here is from genome assembly GCA_963693345.1 of Pieris melete. Taxonomy (NCBI): domain Eukaryota; kingdom Metazoa; phylum Arthropoda; class Insecta; order Lepidoptera; family Pieridae; genus Pieris; species Pieris melete. The sequence goes on from CAVNZK010000020.1 coordinate 638,107, forward strand.
TTTTTTTATATAATAAAGTGATTTAATTTCATAAAAAATAAGAAGAAGTATGGCTTGCTTTCAAGCAATGAATACTACGAAAAAGAATAAATTATGCCCTAGTATTTATGAAAGAATATAATAAAAAAGTTTATCGATCACAGTTTTACTAAATTTATTCTACTGTTATTTAGCTGTAATCTAACATAATTCTGCACTTTTTTTTATTGATTGATTAACTCATAAGTTATAACAAATATTACGACGTCTAGAAATTTATTTGTAAGACATAATTTATTAAATTTAAGAACCTAATATTCTTATAAAATAAATAAATAAGTGGCACTACATAAGGTCTGGGCCTCAGATTTCTTTATCTGTTTCATGATCATGTCAAGCAGTTTGATCAGCATGCTGTGCCAGACACTCGTACACTTTTTGGGTCTAAGGCAAGCCAATTTCCTCACTATGTTCTCTTTAACCGTACGAGCGAATGTTAAATGTGCACATAGAAAGAAAGTCCATTGGTGCACAGATGAGGATGGAACCTACGACCTCAAGGATGAGATTCTCACGCTAAAGCCACTAGGCCTACACTGCATCTTTTTGTATCGAAGTATAAAATAACAATGGCTCCATGTTGGATACCGGTGTTCATCAACAAGGAAACATTTCTCTCTATATTAAGAGGTCTCTGAAGAGCAAATTAGTTTGTGTGTGGATTGCTATACTGACCTAACAAATGTGAATCGAATTTTACTCCATTAACGTATACGAGATATATATACCTTTATATTACGTTTCTATATGTTGAGAACACCTTCATGCAAAAAGGTTTTTCATAAATTCATGTGGTACATGGCAGAGAGTGGCACAGTGCAGAAAGGAATGGCGGGTACTCAGATACCTAAAAGAAGAATAAAATACAAACAATAAGTGTTCTAATGTCAAAGTATCTGAATCAATCAATCTCGCCAATCTCTGTCGCCGCACGAGACGCGAGTACAATAAGGTGAACCTATTGCATCACTTCCCGCCGGTTTTTTTAAAGACAGTGGTACTGCCCCGGTCGTGCCTGTCCATTTGGCTGAAGCCTTCGGCAACAGCATGGCACTCCCACTAGGAAGGGGTTGACTGATTGCGCTGATGAAATAACCTCTGTCACAGGTTATTTCACCAGTGGCTGTTGGGGGACATCCCAATACCTTTTGAAGAACTATGGTTTTGATTAGTGTAATAAAATAATAAACTAATATAGTATTAGTATTGGAGCTCAAAGTGCAAACTCGCATAAAATTATTAGCGTCCCGGCATGATGCTTGACGTGCTCAATGGATATCGCAACAAAGGACCAACGTCATATAAGCTTAATATTATTTGCAATTTCAAACATATTGCATTCTGCAATCTTGATATAAGTTTCGTTTGATCTTACTCAAACTTAGTTCTTGGCTGTGATATTAAAATACAACGACAAATCATATATCTCTTATAACAATTCATTGCATTTTTGGTTAGGAGTGCGATTATTGCGTCGATGTAGTGATTGAATACTTGCTTGTACTGTGAAGCTAAAGTCGGTGTTGGCCGAGTGGCTTCAGCGAGTGACTCTCATCCCTGAGGTCGTTGGTTCGATCCTCCGACTGTGCACCAATCGGGTTTTTTTTTTATGTGCACATTTAACATTCGCTCGAACGGTGAAGAAACATCGTGAGGAAACCGGCTTGCCTTAGATCCAAAAAGCCGACGGCAAGTCAGGCACAGGAAGCTGATCTAATTGCCTATTACATTGACAAATGATCATGAAACAGATACGTAAATCTAAGTCCAGACTTATGATGGTTATAGTGCGACTGATTTTTTTTAATAAGCAAAATAATATTCCGTCAAAATATTACGAATAATGTAAACATATTAGAATAAACTATACAAACTATTTAATATTACTCAAGTTCCTAAATCAATATAGACCAATCAAATTACGTACATTGTTCCTTTGTAATAATTAGACAAGGATTACAATAGTACAATTCGCGGGTTTTAGTTACTATATTATCATATCTTTTAACTAATTTAATAACATTAAGTGTACAAGCAATTTTTTAATGATTTAGCCTCGTTGGCAGTAAGCAGTTGTCAAGTAACTTCGATATCAGTGGTAATTTGTAATGCTCATGTTATACCATGCCTCATTTGAAGGTCTTCGTTCTTTTTATTTCGTTTAATAACCCATTATATATTTATATCAATGTAACTCTGTAACGTAAAACTAATAACATTATTAAAATTAATGTATGGTTTTTGAATAAATTGTTAAATGGTAATACATAATAATAACCTCTTACAAAATGGTCAACCCTTATTAGTTTCCAAGAAAAGCAGAATCTTTCTAACTCTGAGCTTGATATAATCGGCCACAACAATTAAATAAAATAGTAAGACGCCAGGCATCTAATCTGCTAAAGTATCTTTAAATAAATAGTTATCTATTTATGTTATTAAGAGAAGAGAAGAAATTTTGTTATGTACGATGTGGTATTTAATAAATAAATGCATAGGTGTAGCTATGTATACTACATAATATACTGTCAGATGTCCGTAGCTTTGAACGTAGAATAATTAGGATGAGGGTGAATCGACGCCCTTTGATTAATGATGAATGTAATAGGCCATATCATACAAAATATTAAGTAGAACTATTATAGGCAAAATCTATTAAACCACCTTCTCTGATTATGTGATTTTCCGCAACACGAGTCTACTTTAGACAGTTAAAATGCCTTTCAAAGTCAAAGCCAAATCATTTATTTCAAATATGCCTATTAAAGGCAAAATTATAAGTTAAAAATATTAAAAAAAAAACGCTAGTTGTCCCTTCCAAAAGTAGTAGTGTCATATGAAGGTTGGGCCAGAAACTCTATACTTACTCTTATAAAATGGTTTTTACAATATCTTATATACATACATTGATTTGATATGATATGTGAAGACCATGTACCTAGAACAAAAAACACTAGCACTCCGGGAGTGCCGGCAGAAGTGAAAACTTCAATATTAACGTTGTGTTTAATTATAAGTATAAAAGTACTATCATTTATGAGGTAGAATACAATGTTTATTTATTGCGCTATCGTACACAAATATGACAATTTATATGTTGTTATTTATAATATTATATCGTTATTTAAAAAACAAAAAAGTATATAAATTATTATTATTAGTTATTTTTGTTTATTAAAGCCAAGTAAGAGTTTTTCATCTAGTAATTTATAAAGTACTTACTCATTTTCTTTCACTACTTCATCATCACTTTTTTCATTAATAGATTCACTTTGTTCGATTTCCATAATTTAAACAATTCAAATTTACGAATACACAACAGTGTATTTACTACACAACAGTCAAGCAATCAGCTGTCACCATCCTTGGATGCGCGTGGGACGCTGTACATAAACACACACGGCAAGCGCCCTGTGCCGCCTAAACAGAGCAGCACACTCAGGCACGGTAGAAAGAGTGGGAGATACTAGTTCCTCTCCCTTCCCCTCGATCTTACGCTTTTTCGATCAGCATCACGTGACCCTGACGCAAGTTTGAAAGTTTTTACCCATACAAAAAAGTGCTCAGCGCCGCTAAAGAAGTTTTCACTTCAAAAAAAACGACGGTTTGCACTCAGGGAGTGCCGGCAGAAGTGAGTCCTGTCTATTAAGGCATTGCTACATACCCTTAGTTTTTTTAAATGTATTGCCTCCATATGGTAACTGAAAGTATAGGTAAGTGAAGAGATGCGGTATATCTTCTTAACTCATCTTCATCGCTACAGCTTATCGCTGTGTCATCTGCATTATTTCCTTATGGTTTTGAATGTTGTATGAAGTAATTTCATTAGAAACTTTGTAAGATTCGGGTTTCCTTAAGTCAACACTAATTTGATCGTTCTATTTTGAAACGAATAAGAAATTCAGTTTTATTTCTTAGCTTTAATTTTTAAATGATTATATGCCTTCTCGCATTGGTGTTATATCTTATAATATGTGTAGAAATTTAAATATCTATTCGAACTTCCTACAACTAAGACGTTTGCAGCTGGCAAAAATGTCATTTATGACCATAAACTTGTAATTTACATAAAGATACTCTCGTTTTCAGGAGTCTGAAATATTTTCAGCATTTTCAGAACAAGTGTATCTGGTACAGTTTTCTCGACTGGTTATACCATATTATGAAACATTTTAGGGTGCCTTTCTACATGTAAGACAGTGTTGAATGTCCGGGACTGATGAAGAGCAAGTACGATCTTTATCGATCGAAAAAGTTCTGGACATCGTTCACGATTATGTAGCAGACCGAAACGTCCAGTTCAGTTTTGAGTGCAATTCCAAGAGATTGACTCTGAAAACGAAACTTAAAGTAAAAGTGGAGACAAGTGATTGAGTACTGCGTTAAGTGCGCGATAATTGACGTAATTAATAACAGTGTGCATTTTTGTATTTCTCCGAGTAATTTGTGTGTAATTTGTGCTGTCGTCACTTGAACATTACACTCCGAGTCCGAGTTCTCCTTTGTTACATATAGCCAATTGTTCTGTACCGCTGGGAAGATTGGACAATTTATTTATTTATTAAAGTTTACCACATCATTCCTAGTACTAAATCTACGGCATATGTTACAAAATCTTCCATCTAAAATGTATGACAATAGCAAACATAAAGGTTACAAAAAAAAATTACAATTAAAATAAGCATACAATAAAGTTACCAGAAATTTTTGGTAAAGCAGAAAAAGAAATCATCAGCAAAACCGCGAATTAGGTTTGAGATAGGCACCCAACAATGCTTTCTCCAAAGCCGATTAGCCCACTACCGAATATACCCAGCTCCGGATAAGCACCAATTAAAGAAGGTACCCGCCGGAGCATTTGAAATGTGGTGCTATCGTCGCATGTTTCGTATAACCTGGATCCAGAAGGTCCCTAACGAGAAGGTTCTGAAACGAGTTGGAATGTCTTCTATTAATTATAATGGTCAAAATATAGGGTAAACAGCGTGTTGGTAGAAGGAAGAAATCATGGCTTCGCAACGTTAGGGAGTGGACGGGTATTGCGACTGCGGAAGAGTTTCTGCATCTGGCACAGGACAATACCAGCTTTAAGATGATGGCCAACCCCTAGAAATGGAGAGGCACTAAAAGAAGTGCAATATAATTGATTGAGATCTACGGCGTTTTCGATCCCCAAGCTCGTAACGATGTCTTTAAATTTATTAAACATTACAATACAAGGGAATAATACTATACTAATATCTACAAAATAAATTAATTCAAGTGAAAATAATAAATACAGTCTATACGCAAATAATTTAGACGTTTTCATTTAGTAATTTCATTTCTAAGATTATTATGAAAGACGTGAACATTGAACGTTTATCGTGACATTAATTATACAGAATTGAGATCGTATTTTATTTGTTCACTTTTACCTAAATTAAGTAATTATCAACTGGTATTAAATAATCATTCTTCTCTGAAAGCTTTAATAATCATTCAAAGCTCTAATAAAAAGCTTAATTAATATGTAATAATTAAAGTACCAAATAAGCTTAAGTCTAATAGGAAAAACCTTAATTAAAGTAAGAATAATACATTCAGGGAACGACCATTGAAAATATAATAAAAGGGAAGAGAACAGTAATTCTGTATAGTTTATTGGTTTAGTTAGAAATACGGGAAACGTGGGTTCACTGGTTTTTCCCGATGAGGAAAATGTGAAAACTGTCGTAAATTTGTCCACTGATAAAGGTTTACTTTAATTTCCGGTTTTGCAAATCTCTTATGTACCTTGTCGAGATAAAATTAAATGGTCTTTCGTATAAATTATTTACGGTAATAGTGCGACTGTCATCCCTGAGGTCTTAGGTTCGATCTCCGGCTTTGCACCAATGGACTTTATGTGTATGTTCGCACTCAACATTCACTCGAACGGCGAAGAAAACCGGTGGAAACGGCCGGCTTGCCTTAGACCCATACAGGCAACATCGTGTGTCAGGCACAGGAGGCTGATTACAGGAGACCTATTAGATTGACAAAGACCATGAAACAGATACAGATATCTGAGTCCCAGACCTAAAAAGGTTGTAGTGCCACTGTTTAGTAGTGTAGTGCCTATTTATATTTTGATGTTGTCAATTTTTTTTTAATATAGTATCGCACGGGAACTTTTCAAGACAGTTAAAAAGGAACTGTCTAATCGTTTCATTTTCACTAAAGCACTTATCTCTTTTTATCGCAGTATAAACACACTTTAACAGAAGAGACAAAAGACTATACTATATATACTATACTACATATATATTAGTACCTACTGATATACAGGGGTACCTGCTAGAATGTACAATTTCAAATATAATAATGAATATTTGTTTTAATTTTCCAATTTTAATTATTATTTTATAACAACGTAGGTTAAGACTATCGTTATGTGTAGCCCTAAGTACCAGTGGCTCCACGGGGTGAAATTTTGTACTCGGCGTAATGAAGACCGTGCGACACTTTAGTAAAGTGTTTCACAACGGTTCCAATGTTTTGCTTGCTGTGTATCTTTAACGATTTCCTAGTAATTTCTTCCTACATAGGAAAAGAAAAATATGTTAGGTGTCATTTATGATTCTTTAATTTAACGATAAATTTTTTATTAATTAAAAGATGTATGTTGAATATGAATAAGACTTTTAGTAAGGATAACGGTGCGTACAGACTATATAACATAACATGTTATACAACATTGCTATACAACATGTTTCAGATAATGTGGACACTGAATGTTATAAAACATGTTATAATAACATGTTAACCCCACTTTCTACGTTTTTTTGTTTTTCTTTTGTTATTTAAAATGGTTATATAACATTGTTACATTGCATTGTTATTCTAATGTGTACAGTATTGTTTTATGTTATAATGTTGAATAACAAGGTTACATAATGTGGACGTGTTATAAAACACAAGTTATATAATATGTTACAGTCTGTACGCACCCTTAGGGGCATGGCACAAAAAGAGTTTGGAAATAGTGCTTTAGCATAAGTTACTTAGAATTTAGATATAATCTAGACTTGTGAGAAAGCAATCATGTGCAGCATCTGCTACACTTTGTAATTAAATTATAAGTTTTATTTTAATTAAAATAGTTTTTATATCTCTGGTGACAACCAACATAATCATTGTAAATACTGTATATTTGTGTGTTAAAAATACATTGAAATTAAACTTTCATATAACAGTTCACTTCATATGACAGCGCAATTATTGTTCCCAGCAATATATCCGACATAAGCGCAATAGGAGCCAACGAAATCCCAACTAGCGTGAAGACGTGCAAACTGTTAACCCGCCTAAAGCCAAGTGCAATTGTAGCGCTCTGTCACGCGGCGTTACGTGACAGTATCAGTTTTGGATGTGCGGGCTCAGTTAGAACGGAAGGATTGTATTCAATACAATTTTAGTCGCTGAATTTCTCACTAAACATTTGTGTCACTAAAATCTTTACTTGCTTTGCAGCGAGTGGATCCAAAGAGTGACGTGTGAAATAGTCCTTTAAGGTATCGAGACGACACGAGAGCACACGTTTCATATCAGGGATGTTTTGCATTATCACCAATACACCGTGTTGTAGCTTTTAAATGTAGCGTGGACACCCCTTATTACTTAGGGGTTTAAAATATAAAAGTAGCCGATTCTTAGACTGACTGAATATGCATACAAAATTTCATAAGAATCGGTCAAGTCGTTTTGGAGCAGTATGGGAACAGCTGGCTCTCCAGCAGTTAACCCGCTAATGACAAAGCGACTTCTAAACCTAAACAAAATTAATCTCAAAACAATGATAGGGACAATTACGGGACATTGTCTCCTTAATAAACATATTTTGGTTCAAGGCGCGGCAGCCCCATGTGCAGAGGCTGTTTCAGCGCAGAGGAATCAGTCACCCACGTAGTCCTGGAATGCGAGGCTGTGACTAAACAACGTGAAGAAATCCTCGGAACAGTGAGGTCGCTCCGCGAAGCCTGCGAATGGACAAGGAGGCATTTGTGCTTCTGGGAGGAGTTAGGCTGGCTTAGTTAGCCTTGAGTGAGAGTTTCAGTGAGGAAACTGTGAGACTCTCAGTTTCTGTCATAATACATATAAGTTATACTAAACTGTTTAGCGTAACTTAACCAATTTTTACTTAGTTTATTACGTTCTTTGATATATATTTATTTAGTTGAATGAAATCATTTTATTGTTACCAACACAGTTAATATTATTAGTACCTAACTATTTGTAAAGATTTATTTAATGGCGTAAAAGAATATTGTATTTAGTAAGTAATTAGTAATAAGCTGTAAACTTTCTCAATAAATAAAAAAAATAAATAAATAAATAAATAATATCTAGCTTATAGTAAAAGCATCACTGTTACGTCACTTTCTACTATATAATAATGTATTTGAAGTAACAACATAGTTTAGTTGAATGTATTGAATAATTTTTATTTATTTGTTTATATCCTTTTGTAAATTTTTGAACCTTTTTGTAGTTAAATGCATTATGTATTCCATCTCTGGCTATATTTTCAGTGTAACTGTTTGTTATTTAAATATATAATATATGTTAGCTGTAGCATTACGAAATAAATAAATAATTAATATTCTAACTCTAATTCTATCTAATTAATATAATGTTCTTAAACCAATAGGTACGATTCCAAAACCAGGCTCAACGCGAACTATGACTCCTATATATCAAAGACAATATGCTCTTGACGACATATAACACAGAATGGTTACCTTAATGAACGAGTTAGTTGTCATGCCTGTTTTCAATGTGACGTTTATGTGACAGTTATGAAATTGAGGCAGAATACGAAATTCTCCCGTATCACCTCGGCGTCTGTCGTTCCATAACTGAGCATTTTTAAGGCAGTCTTTGCCGCGCACCACCACTATGCGGAACCCACTGAATTGTTCCGACCCAATTTGACTTCAAGGAAATAGTGTACCAAATCTTAATAAGGCCGGCACTCGCGAGCCCTCAGTAATAAGAGTGTCCATGGGCGGCGGTATCACTTAACATCAGGTGAGCCTCCTGCCCGTTTTTCCCCTGTTCAAAAAAAAGGGAAATAGGAGATGGCATTCTCCTATTTCCCGTCTTCTCACTTATAGCGTCTTTCGTATAGCACTCTGAGGCCCAGACCTAAAAAGGTTGTAGTGCCACTGATTTATTTTATGTTTACATTTAAACACCGAATCTTCTGTAATACCTTATTATGGTAATTATAAGACGGTATAATCTTACTTTGAAAGAAAATTACTGGTGCACAATATAGATATGATAAGACGCTTACTATAAGCCGGTTACTGGGTTAAGTTTCTTAAAGCTTACATAACGATGCTCTGCATGTTAAATAGGTGAGGAAAAACTAGAGGCAACTCCGATTTTATCTCGTAAAATATATTTACGGACAAACATTTTTATAATATTTTTGAAGTTATACATCTTTAGGCGCGTTATGAAAAATTGATAAGAGCACGTGCGCACCGTGACACAAAATTAACAGAATGAAGTTGCCCACGGAAGATGCTTTTGATATGCGGCTTTGGATATTATTTAAAAAAAAACAGTCGAATAATAATAGATTTTATGTTACACTTAATGTAAGAGGCTAATAATAAATATTTATTTATTTAATTTTTCAAATGTAAACTGAACTTAATAGACTATAATGACTAATTTTCCAGTTTTTGATTATATAATTGTAATTAATTATTTGCATTCAATCAAAAACTTTTTTTTAAAATGCCAAAGAAATATAACTTCTTACGCGCGTACATAAAAGTACACGCACTCTTTTTTTATAGAACAGCGGGCAAACGGGCAGGAGGCTCACCAGATGTGCAGTGATAAACTCAAACTCAAAATATCTTTATTCATATAGGTACACTTATGAACGTTAAAAAATAAGTTAATTTAATAGTAATTTTACATTTACTACCAGTTCACAATTCAAGGGGCGTAGAGCGGGCATGAAAAACTGGCAAGAAACTTTCCGCCACTCATTTAAATCGCTAAGTTTTGAGTACGCCGCCCGTGGACTATGAATTCCAGAGGGCTCGCGACTGCGTTGCCGGCCTTTTAAGAATTGGTATACATATAGGTATATTTACACATAGTTATAGATGAATCATTGTTATAGATTGAAAATGATGGCAGTTGGCGGCCTTATCGCTTTCGAGGGATCTCTTCTAGGCAACCACTGTGAGAGAGAAAATATGTATTAAATTAAATAAAGGTATGCAAGAAGTGCAAAAATACATGTTATTACGAAAAAACTAAACTTACTAACTATTTATAAACCGATTTTTTTCAACACACAAATACCTATATAATATTCTTAAAGTACATAGTAAAATTATTATAATTAAAACAAATTTAAAAAGTTTATTCCCTGTTACAGTGCACATTATTGAAGTGAAACTTCTTTATCGGGGTTGGAAAAAAATTTAGTGTAACATTTTTGCGTTACGCGTCACATTTTTCCGTTACGCGCCATGTTGCTTTTTGAAGTCAAACTTCTTTATCGGCGTTAAAATATGACATATAGTATGTTTTTGACTTTGAAGTTTGACAACGGATTACATTTTCGACTTGAAATTTGCTAATCACAACTTGCAGCAATTAATTTGTAAATTGTATGCTAGGCATTGTATCAAAATTTACTGTGTTTAAAGAAAAAGTTTTGGACCTTAAAACTTAAAACAAACCAATTATGGCTCTGCGTACAACAAAGGTTTTATATAAGTTTCACTTCTTACGTGTGTACACCTAGTACACGCACACATTTTTTTTTATTATTTAAGTTTCGTAAGTGAAAAATTATTATTATAATTTATTCATTTCAAAAATTATGTATATTATTATATGGCATTAGAATTTTAGAAAGGATAAGATAAGGGCATGGCACGAAAAAGGTTAAGAAGCACTGCTGTGCTGTACACTATTATTTATTTATTTTTTACACGAAAATTTTAATGTACGAATTCGTATTTATAAATAATAATTGTCTGACCTTAAGCCAGTCGAGTAATGTTTACACGAAATGTGCGAATGGGCCTAATGGAGTGTCACACAAGAAACACAGTGCAGATTTGAAGATACTACAACAAATTATATTTACTAGATAAAACTTTCCTTTAAGATTTTATGCAAATTTATTTAGTAAAGTATTTTTTCAACAAAAGCGATGGCTGTATAAATACTTTACATTAATATATATATTAATAAACAATTAAATTAAAACATTAAAATGCAATAAACCCTGATTGTATGATCGCATGACAAATATCTATGATGGTAAACAGCAAACATTATTGATATCTAAATACAACAACAACAACAATTAAATATAATATTTATTTCCAACACATAATATATAGAATTTACAATTTTCTTACATAGTAATAAGAATAGTAGAAAAAAAAACTACTTAAAAAAGTTTGGTCCCTGTGGCAGATAACCTTTTACGCTGGCCGCATTACGATACTTATTATTATATTATATTAATATTATACACTTATTATATATTGAATTGCGATACTTATTCGCTGATCGAGGAAAGCATCAGCTCTGGGGTCAAGGGTATCAGGCGCCAACATAAATCTTTAATAATTAGCGCCCGTGCACTTGAATCCCATGGCATATTTGAGCCGGTTATTATTTAATTAAATTACTTTAGCTCACCAATTGTTTTTATACTAAAGCTTGATTGTCATCGCTTTGTTTAGAGAAATTAATATATTTCTATCTAGTACTATATAACAGTGTAAAGTAATTTTCTCTAAATAAATAAGGTCACTTTATCATTACTGTGCGAAATAAAAATAGTAAAAGAAGTATAATACTTCTTAATTTATTGGGGTGAATTGACTACTAAATAAAGTGGGTGTTATTTTTAGTTTGCGGTATTGTTGTCATAGTTTGAAATCTGAAATTGGATTCACTTTAGTTCAATAATACTAAAGTATTCAATGTATTAGCAGTGTCGGCCTAATGGTGCGGCCTTTTAGCGTGCGGCTCTCTTCCCCGCTCTAGGTTCGATGCCTGACTGGGAACCAATGGACTTTCTGACTCTGTTCCCACGCTCATCAAAAATTCGACGGCGTGTATCAGGCACTGATCATCAACTTGCCTATTAAAAGAGACTACTGATCACAAAACAGAAATCTGAGACCCAGACCTAAAAGGTTTTTAGCGCCACTGAAAACATTTTACAAAGAAAAATCTTTTTTTTTTTAAATTAAATTTATATGAGCAGTGTTGGCCTAGTGGCTTCAACAACCGCCTCTCAACCCTGAGGTCGTGCGTTTGAATTACGACACCAATGGACTTCTATGTGTGCAATATTCGCTATTCGAAAGACACCGTGAGGAAACCGGCATTAGATCGTGTCAGTCACAGAAGGAAAGAGAATGATGTTCTACTTGGCTATTAAGAAACAAATGATCACGAAATAGTCACAGAATTTTTATGCTAAGAGAGCTTAGACTAAGAGGTTTCGCCATTTTTATTATTATACTTTTTAGTCAATTTCAGAGAGTAATATACTCGTAGGTAGAATTTTTTAATGGACACGTCAGAATCATTTACTGATATAGGTAGCACAATGTACACTTATGAACGTCAAAAAAAGAAATGTCTATGAAATGCTTCTAATTTTAAATTTACTGCCAGTTCTCAAATCAAGGGCGTAGAACGGAATAGAAGAACTGGCAATAAACTCTCCGCAACTCTTTTGAGAAGGCCATTAGGCTGCTGCTATATAATTCTATACTGCTATATAATTCTATACTGCTATATAATTCAGCTTCAGTTATGAAGTTTTAAATTTATTTCAAAATCGAATAATTGCCTAATTTAATCTGAAAAATTGCGACGATTTCGAATAATGGCGAAAGTCTTAAAAGTAAAAGCCTTTCAGAAACAACGAAGTATTCATTTAATCTAAAAAGTTTCCAGAGAGCTTTGATACCTATTTTTCAGGAAACATAATACGCCACTTAATGGATTGCCGCTAAAAACTTTTTACACGATGGCTATACGACTCGTATGTCGGCTCATAGTCTATGAGTGACGCAGGTGGCGTTGAAATGTCAAACTCCTTCCAGCGAGGCCATCTTATCTTTGCACTTTTTAATGACAATCGCGCAAAACGTCCGTGACAAATCACTTTAAATTGCTTGGATATTCTGGTATCTTGACTAATTTTGGTCAACCAATCAGGCCTAGCACGTGTAACATTTGGTTCAGCGTGTTTTAGATTAGAATGTTTAGGAGTGCAGTTCTTATTTATACAATAAATACACGCAATTCACGTCATTAATATGGCGATGTTTGCATATGTTTCATCTGTTGTAAGCTATTTGAAGTTATGTGAATTATGTAATAAGAATTAAATACAAAACTCTTAATTAGTTTAACATTTCAATCGGAACGATATGGTTTAAACGACGATACGACACACTAAGATTTATACACAGAGAAAATAAATGAACATTTCCATACATATTCAGTGTACTATGACACTTGAGATAAGTATATGTAGGTCACCTTTGTTTATTCTTACCAGTTTCAAAGATTTGTCATTGTTTGAAAATCCAAAGTAAAAATTCAGTTTTAAATTATTTTAGTAGCGTTTGTTAAGTTACAATTACATTAATCTAAAAGTTTGGTCTCTGTTACAGTGTACCTTAAATGCTGCATTTCCTCGATAATTATTCAATGAGTTAGGAAAGCACCAGCTCTGGGGTCACTCTCTACCAGGCGCCAACTTCAACAACAACAACGAGACACACACACATACACACACACACATACACACACATACACACACACATACATACACACACACATACACACACACATAAACACACACCAAATTTATTTTTAAAACTCCGTTGCACAATGTTTTCTTTAGCACTTAATACTTATTTTCTTCTATTGTAACCTTTGACAATGACAATATGATTGTACGCGTTCCGGTCCGGTGGTGGAGAGGCTGGTTATCTGTCACTCAGGTCTCCTGTTACAGAGACCAGTCTCTCACATACACTTCCTAATGTTATAATCTTAGTTTAATCATAAAAACCTTATGTATGTGAGAGAAGAAAATAAAGATTATTATTATTATTATTACTTAAATCTTTTATTAACGCCTTTGCACTTGAACCCAAGAGTCTCTACTCCAAAGGGAACAAAATCCAAGTTGGAGGAATGACTGTTATATAGGTATTAGAAAATCTATGATTATTTTATTTATTTATTGAAGTACCACATCATACATAAAACTATATTTACGGTATATGTTACAAGCTCTTTTATCTAAAATATATTATAATATTGGTAAAAAAATGCAATACAATTATTTATAAAATAAAATCAATAAATATACTAGCAATGTTAAGCAGAAAAAAATTACGTGAAATATAAGAAAGAAAGAAATTCAATCGATTAATGCAACATACACTAAAATATAAAAAAAACAATAATCATAAAAACACCTTTAAAAAATGGCCGGGTTGCTGTTACCAGAAACACGATGGTCCTGATAATCTGAATTCACTGTTTATATAATCAATCTTGATCAACTAAATTATTTCAAATTACATATAAGGCGATAAAAATATATTTGATTTCATTCAAACGAATTTTAAAATGCATCCGTCAGATGAATACCAAATTTCCTTCATTTGAAGATGCAAAGCATATGCAGTTGTGGCAAATATGCAAGGATTTATAACCCAGGTCAGCCGAGTTCACGGATATTTCGATACGTGACTGAAAATCGAAGGAGCTAGCATAATGCTCATTGCCAATGAATTCTTGAATATTACTCGCAATTTTAGTTAAGATATTCAGGCTGTTGCTATACAGATACGATATCCAGAAATCGCATTTTATTTTAAGCGTTCATTCTTACCTGTATTTTTATGGAAATATTCTAAATTAAAAATAGTTTTTATAGTTATTGAACTTTTACTTAACTTTTGCCTTTGTTGATTGCCTACCCACTAAGAGTAGGTAAGAAGAGAAACCAAAGATTTGAGTCATATCAGAACGCGAAGGTGAATGCTGATTTTATTTACTCCTAGTAATGAATCCCACGCAGATGAAATAGCGGACATGTACTTAGACTACAGTACTCATATAACGATTTATTTATTAAATAAGGCAGGAAAACCAACCAATATTATATAAACCTACCTGAAAAACAGATGTGTCGAGTGTGCGAAAATATTAATTATAAAAATGTTTAACGGTTTTCACGACATATTACGATATAAAATTACTATAAAAAATAAATGAATTAAGAAAATTTGGTCTTGTGGCAGGGTGACCTAATGCTGAAAGCATCTTCGTCTCATGTATCCTATCACCTATGACACGAGAGTCCTTATGTTTGGTCTAATTATATTAGGATAATTACCTATATAGTAATAATAAAAATAATGAAAAATTTATAAAAACTAAAATAAAACAAATTTAAAAAGTTGGTCCCTGTGGTAGTGTCCTCTATCTTTTGCGCTGGCAGGTTTCGCGTATTGCGATACTTATTTATTGCGCGAGGAAAGCACCGGCTCTGGGATTACCAGTACTATCTACTGTAGCGCATGTGCGCTTGAACCCAACAGCTACTTCAAAGGGAAATAATTAGGATAATTTAGTTACTCCTAAAATATACATGAAAAATATTCATTTTAGACAAGTTGACAAAATCAAATTACATCAGCATACACAAACATAATTATCATCAATACGAAATTAGCTTCGGAACATTACATTTCCACCTGAATTCGGTCTACGCGTTACCAACATCTAAAATATGAATGGACCAGTTAAGTGTAAACTCTATACATACTTTTATGTCAAGGAAATATCAACCGTAAATGTACAAATAAAAAGCACATTTTGCCACAGCTCACAAATGAATGGAGAGATACACATTTCTGGGCGTGATCAAAGTGGTATCTGAACTGAATTTCTCGTTTTAATCTATGTAGAGTATAATTATTATACGACTATAGTTGGAACCATATTTACACTTTGATATCGTTAATTATTTCAATTCACTTTCTTAATTTTTCCTTATTGCATTAGACTGTTTTGAACGAATTTTCTATTAATAAATGTCATATTGGACAGTTTAATTTATTCAATGGCGCTTCTAAACGGGCTATGTTTTGCTGCAATTGGCCGGCAACATTGCAAACAATAGCAGCCACACTATGCAATATTGCAGTAATGTCCCGGCCATATAGCCTAACATGTTTTGTATAGCGACATATGACCGATGTTGCCCCGATGGGTGGCCGGACGATCGCTAGGCTATCGAATTCAACTGCAATATTGCACAGCCAGTTCTCTTGATTTTTCAGTCACTCTTTTTGTTATGGCACAGTGTATCCTTTTCTACGCGACATGACGTTTACTATGAGTGAAGTGTGCCTGTTGCTATATTCTGTGTTTTGCCATCAGCTGTATTTGACGTTAGATTACTACGTAAAAATGACTGCTTTTGACATTGTAGTTCTTGAATAATTTATTATCAAGACTTATTTCTAGACTCAAATGTCTACAGTTTCACGCCTATTTAAGTAAGGTCGAATCCACAATCTCTCCTTTTTCTGTTTCTTTTTTAAAACAATATAAGCTGCTGCGACAAGTGTGATTTCGTCAGCCATTGTTGCCGGTTTGTGTAGCCCGTTTAGGAGACTGCATCATGGGCCATACTATTGCAGACATATTGCAACACATTGCCCAGCCATAGATTGTTCGGCCATCAGCTGCATTAAAATATTTTTGTAATGGCCGGGCAATTAGTGGCCAACAGTGCAGCCATCAATTGCAGCAAAACATGGCCCGTTTAGACGCGCGATTATACATATATTTTTTACAAGTCATGGTATATAGCCAACATTTATGGAATTCAAGTCGACGAAATGATAATTGTGTTACAATATGTAAATTCTTGAAGGTGCTACGTCATAGCTTCATTTAGACGAAGTTATTATATGGCGACAGTATATACCACAATATATATATGTGCATATTATATTTGAGAACCTATATGCTTTGTTTTAAATGTGTAAATTAATATAAATCATATTTTTCATCAAAATATATTGCCAGGCTGAATATTAATTTTATCGCGATTTTGTGTAGAAGTACACAGTAAGTCTGTCAGTAATAATAATAATAATTTATATGCAAGAATATGATACAAAAATATTATGGTGGTTCAATCTAAACTTCGCAAATTCTAATTAAAAGATAGAATTTTGCATTGTAGTTACATATTAAATTATCAAACATTTTATCATTGTCAATTCTTCTTCTCAATCACTACAGCGTCATATTATTTAAATATATTATGACAATACCAAATTTATATTATTTATAATGTTAGTAGTCATACGAATTAGCCCAAAAGTTGAGCGATTATCAACACGTGAGTTCAACCTGGGCTGTGCAATAGATATTAGTCTATTCGATTAAATAATACTTCCCCGTACGGTGACGAAATGTGTCAGACTGCTGAAAGGCTATTTGGCCACAAAGACCAATAAATGAAATAAAACCCCATTGGCGATAACTATAAGTAACGGTAAGTATATCTTAACGAAAGATTTCTAAAAAGTTTTTTTTTTTTTTAATCTGGATCACAAAATTAGGACAAACACATGATAAAAAATTGACATACATACATAAATATCAAAAGCGGTGCCGTCCCTATAACGTGTGGACACGACAAGCAGGATACATTATTTTAGAAATACCAAGTACTCAATTTAATTAAACCAGGAAAGAGCTCCGATAAGTGCTGGTTAGAGTTTGTATTCATTATAATATTAAGTCCATACTTGAAATCGCTGAATAGTAAGATCGAAAAGGCTTAAAAATTGTACGAAGCTTCAATAAGCGATCAAGTACATAGAAACCGAGCTAGCTTTATGAAAGATCTCATTACGAAAAGTTTTTTATTAAGATCGATTTCAGTTGTGTTGAAAATATCTGTAATTTAATAAATTTTTTAGCAACTGTTCTGTTGTGTGTTTGTTGTGATAATTACGTTAACTTATTTGCAAGATATTTTTAATAAAAAATGTAAGTAGAAGTGATAGATTTAATTAATTATCATTTACCTAATTATCATTTAGTTGAAAATACCTATTCGCCAACCAAACAATATGTTTTTTTTTTTTTCTTATATAATAGGGGGGCAAACGAGCTTGCGGGACCTAAAAGGGCAGTCTACGCAGCCCATAGACACCCATTTTTAGTGGGTGCGTTGCCGGCCTTTGAGGGAGGAGTAGGCTCGCTTTTTGAACATTTGGAGGTCGTATCTCTGAGGGAAGACCCAACCCGGGAGCCGATTCCACAGTTCGCTAGTTCGCAAAAGAAAATGCCTTGTGAAGCGGATTGTGGAGGACCTCCAGCCATCAAGATGATGCTGGTGAAATTTAGAGGTCGTTCGGCTCGTACGGTGTTGAAAAGAGGCAGGAGGGGGGGAGGGATATACATTATACATATTGTTATATATAATATACAAGCTCTGTGTAAATAGCGTTCATTCTATTGTATTCGCGAAGAACCCGTGCGTAGGGAGTGAACACCCAGGTTGGTTACTACAGACGAAATTTCCAATATAATGTTTAGCATATAATAAAATTGCTTACTATTAAGTGCTAAAACATATTTGTTGCTGCACTAGTGAAGGGTTTGTAATATGGATATTTCGGTTTCGGTTCGGTTCGGCGGTTTTTAGATTTTTCGAGCTAGTGCCACGAGTCTTTATGACCACAGGTTCCATTTTTTCTTTGATCTATTCTCTGTGAACAAGGATTTTATTACCCTTATGTGCCGAAAGCCTGAAGTTTTCACAAAATTACCTTAAATACGATTTAGTGTTTGCGCAAGCAAAAAATATAAATACAAGTATATTTCTGACAAAGCCGTGATTCTAACTCTAATCCTTTTTTCTTGCAAACTCAAACCATTGCAACACTCATTGTACCACAAAGAACGGTTCGGTGGCCATCGATACACAATCTTTTACTAAAATAATAAGTCCTGAGTACATACCTCGTTACAATGTCTCCTTACAAAGAAGAAAGGCACACAATATTGTCAGTCGTAAGGATTTGGACAAATTGTATAATACAATGGTTCACAAAAACGCACAAAATACTTACTATAAAATTATAAATTGAGGACGTAACTATTAAAAAACAGGTACAAAAAAAAATAAAAATTTGTCTCACAAAACCCGAGTAAATCTCAACAATGACTAACCAAAAAATGTGACGATCGGCCGATAAAAAATATTGGATCACCCTTATCAAATTTTATTATACAAAAATTATGTATTTCGAACACTTTATTTCAGTTTTTAATTATTTGATAAAGTTGATTTTGTATTTTCAATAAATTATTATTTGTAAGACCCTTGTGTCAGCCGGGTAATCCGGATATCACTAGCGTTCGACCGGATGAGCAGCTTTCACCGAACCAAAGTTTGGACAAACTGAAACTATGGGATTATTGTCGCTGTATCTTTAAGATTCTCGACAACGCTGGATTTATTTGTGACGATATTGTATTTTATTATTTAAGCCTTAAACGTGGACGTGGATTAAGAACTGTATTTGTTACCACCATTACCATTGTTTTTATGTAAATTGTAACTAAAGCAGTTAGCATGATACAAAACTTTATTACGCATTAAATTTTATCGTATTTGATGAGTACCTTTAGTAAGTTGAAAAGTTGATTTTAGTATAAAAACTTTTAATTACAAATATAAATTAACAAAACATATAAAATAAACGACAAATTGCTTAGTATTTATATATTCGTATTTTTACAGCTTTTACTTCAAGTAAAAGATTGAAATGGAAATGGACACATTATGAGAGAAGACAAAGATAAATGGACGAAAAAAGCGACGGAATGGCTTCCTCGCTATGGCAAAAGAATACGAGGAAGACAAATAAACAGATGGGAAGATGACATGAGAACAGTAGCTGGCTCTATGTGGCTACGTAAAGCTAGACACCGAGAAGAGTGGAAACTCTTAAAGGAAGCTTATGTCCAAGGACAAGCTGTAAAACAGAAATTAACCGGCTTGCCGATTATATTAGTGTTCATAGTACACATTTTTATAGACTAGTATAAGTATTTACAGCAATTAAGGCTATTATTTTATAACTAACATAAATTATATATAACGAAAACCAATTAAATTGAAATACATAATATTCATAATTCAATAAAAAATGTTAAATACGTAATACTTTATTTGCCTGTTCTGTGTGTGGTGTGAAAGTGAGGGTATGTACCTGAGGGTGTGTATGTGTATAAAAGCAAACATGAAACAGAACTGTCTAGATATTGTATAGTATACTATTGTGGAAAAGAAATTCGATAAAGCACCAATAACCATAAAGAACCGAAAATAAAATATTCTTCTGGCTTTTTTAAGAAATTTATATTCAGGCCAAATACTCAATAAGGAAAATTATTGGCAGACGTTAGAAATGGAAAATTCAACGATTGTATGTCACGCGAAACGTAATTTGTTGACATTGATATAAGATACAGCCTTGCAAATACAGCCTTTGTTTGAGCGAATTAATTTGATTTTTCCAATACTGCTTATTACTGCCAACTAATCTTGATATTTAAAATTTATTTATAAGTAATCTTACAGCTACATATATAAATATAGCTTGACCGTATTCAACGAAGAGCGGTTCGAATCGTCGCCGACCAATCCCTCTCCGAGCGGCTTGATACTTTGGCGTTGCGGAGATATGTCAGGTCACTCTACATCTTCTACCACATTTATCATAGAGAATGTTCAGAGGAGTTGTTCGGATATATACCTGAAGCTGAGTTTCATCATCGGACGTCGAGTCGGAATACGAAATTCCAGCCGTATCACTTGCTTGCGATAAAATATATCGTGTAAATTTCAAAATCATTTTCTATATACATTTTCGTCATAATACGAATTCAAAGTAACAATAATTGGCTATGTTTGGTTTTTTTCTATCGAGCTAAGTTATTTAAATCGTGTATTGATCTTTCAAAATGGATACATAAACTACTCAACTCCACCATATATTTTTCCATTCAGCCTACTTCAAGAAACGAGGACGAAAAATGGAAAGACCCAATGTACTTTTTTGGAGTTTGGTTAAATTATTACTGTCCAGCCATTCCGTGACATTATTTACTGTTTCATTAAATAACGATTTGTGGTTACGGCTTTCAAGGGGAAGATGATTAAATTATTAAAGCCAAGTTGTATTTATAGTGTCCCACACTATAAAGAGTATTTAGACCATAAGTTTTGACAACAATTATAAATAAATTAACTGTCCCTTTTATTATATCATCATGATACTTAATATGACTCATAGTGCGGTATCTTTTTATACTTAAAAAGTCTGAATGTGCCACATTCTTTGCAAATAAACGATGTTTTATTATTATCTTATCTTTTAAAAGTTTATTTGAAAATGTATATCAAAAGTAAACCCCTTATTCCGCTAACATTGATATTTCAATTTGTAATTTACATGAAATGACCCAAAAACTAAGCTTGAACAGAGTATGCAAATTCAAATGAAACGTGAGTTCTATAGAATTTGCTAGTTTGAGCATTGAGGTAGATGGAACTTTGTCTCTAACCTGGGTTTAAAGGTGACTATACAATAATTTGTGTCATTTGTCCACTTGATTTTAGAATTAGTTGTGTATGGTTAATTAACGATTTTATCTATTACTATATTAATATATCAATTTATATAAAATCGACTTTGTTATTTCTTGTTTTTAGTATAAGACGCTAATTTAAATCGATTTCAGACACAAGTTTGTTCGGGTACTCTTCGACAACTGCCCGAGAAATACCTCCCTAGCCGGTGTAAAGAGTAGCCCCAGTGCTTAGCTGCAACAGAATGAATGTTGCTAGCTAAGACTGCTAAGCTGACAAAGAAACAGTCAGTTACGATCATTCGCTGCTATGTTGTCGTCCATAGCAATGAATGTTGCTAAATTGCAAAATTGCGCCTTCTCCAGAATATGAAGAGCAACATGTGCGTCCACCACCTGAGTTACTTTCTGTTCCTTTTGCACCTTCATATTTTTTTGGGGAGGATGGTCTCGGGAATCTCTCTCTCCGCACGAAACGCGAGTACAATAAGGCGAACCTATTACATCACTTCAGTTTTCTGAGAGACGCCGCGCGCCTGCCCAGTTGGATGAAGCCCAAAGGCCACAGCGTACAGCATAGCATTCCCAAACTATTTTCTTATACAGTTGTGAGAGCAAGCCTGCGTCGTATAAGCATTGTACCAGATGATATGGTTGCAACCTTACAATGTGCAGTGCCAGCTGTTCTATACTCTTGCAATGATAACTGTCTGAAAATAGAGATTTTTTTGACCTTCACAAGAGTATGATAAATTATCTTTCTAAATGACACGCCTATTGACACCTGAATGGTTTTGTCAAAATTTTATATAACAGCGTTTCGGTTAATATTACCGTATGCTGTGATTTCGATTAATTTCTCATGAGTTTTCAACAAAAAACTTGAGTCTTCAGAAACGTGTTAGTTACGTATTCAGATCCGGTAGAAGCTGTCATTTTCTTTATAGTTTAGTGTCATAAATAGGAATAAACGACCTGTCATGTTGTCTAAAATCTATTATAACTGGACTATAAAATCCCTTTTTACTTAGGCAGATAATAGTTTGTAATTTATGTAAACATACCACAAATAAATTGTATGTTAACTTTGTATAAAGGCCTGTTGTGTACACAAAAACCACTCAAATATAATACCAGTTTTGAAAAAAAAACATTCTTTCATTGAAAAGTTTCAGCATAATGGAAAGTATTCATTACACACGTAAAATAAATGTTCTTTATGCGTTTTTCTACATATCTTTTGAATCCGTGCCCTTTGATAATTCTAGTTCAAGGTGACTTTACCTAAAAATGGAATAGAATCTGTCAAGTGGGAGTTGAATTGTTTCAACAACTACAACGCCCGCCGATGGAATAAATAATAGATCTATCACTGTTCTAGAAAATATTCAATTATGAGGTACCAATTGAGAGAATCATTATATGACTGAAAACAATAAAATAAAACCAAATCAACAACCTTTTTAGGTCTTGACCTCAGGTTTCTGTATCTGTTTCATGATCATTTGTCAACCTAATAGGCAATGTGATTAGCCTCCTGTGCCTGACGCACGCCGTCGACTTTTTGTGTCTAAGACAAACCAGTTTCCTCACGATGTTTTCCTTCACTGTTCGAACGAATGTTTAATGCGCTCACAAACGAAAGGCACACAGCCACACACACACAGGTGCACAGCCGGGGATCGAACCTACAACTTCAGGGATGAGATTCGCACGCCAACACTATCAAAAATAATGTGTGTCATTTATCAGACTTACATTAAAAATAACTTCATAATCGACACGACACGACTAAGAACTATACAGTACAGCCTTTTACTAATAATTGTTATATCCTTAGAGTACTGACGTTCGTTGATATTTTTTCTTCACTATATAACTACGTTTTTCTTATATAAATAGGGGCAAATGAGCAGGAGGCTCATCTGATGTTAAGTGATACCGCCGCCCATGAACATTTTCAATGCTAGAGGGCTCACGAGTGCGTTGCGGGTGTTTAAAAATTGGTACGCTCTTTTCTTGAAGGACTCTAAGTCGAATTAGTTCGGAAATACTTCTTACTAACATAGTTTTAGAAGTTACATTATCTCGTAAATCTGTCATAATTAAGGGTTAATGTAATGATCGGAAATGTGTACATCCCCTTACAAGATATGGTGTAAGTTTCCCTAACACCGGTAGAGCAGTGTAAACACACCTTTAACTGTTAATTAAGATCAAAATGTGTGTATTGCTCTACTGTTTGACATAATTGCTGAGATTAATTAGTTATCGCACATTATTTGGCAACACTAGTGTTATAAGGATTGTGGAATTGTTAGTAATTATTATCTAAGTAACAATATTGATATAAATTGTTGACCTTAAACAACTTATGTTTATTATTCAAATGATTCTAGAGAAAAACTTAAAGGATTGCATGTCTGAACATTCGTTTCAAATACTTTGGTCATAGATATAGCATGTTACTAACAACAAATCTTTAATAAATAAAGCTTAAATTGTACATATTATTAAGTGATATATACATATATACTGTAAACTATATTGTTCCACTTAATGCTGATGCTTTATGCATGAAATGTAACTTTATGAAATACATATTAAAATATATCGCCCACTTTTACCCGGATCTACACTTAAACTACCAACCGTTTTCGCAACGAATGGTATTTAAAAACAGATCTATAACGGACTCTCTATGTCCGCATTTAACACTTGTTAGTACCATTGACGAAATCAACAATAAAATACATAAATGAGACCATAAAAGTCCGTACACTTAGATTTATTTTGAAGTGGACTTTTTAAGGCCATGAGGGTATTTTTTTTCGGATGAAACGCAATAATAATATTATTAGCGTCACGAAGAAGTGCAGCGTTTTTGTCGAAGGGAAAGAGCGATTGAGACCGGTTGAGAGAGAGTGAGAAGTGTGAATTACCTTATAGAAATTCTATATTTAAAATAAAAACTTCGTAAAGAGAGTTTATGAAATATAAGTATTTTATATATTATGGAAACTAATTTATTGTAATCTAAAATGCCATGTGTTTTTATTATCGAAGAAATAAATTTAAAAAAAATATTATTTGTATTAATTTTCGACGACGATAATATCTTCCTTTTTCTTTCCCTCTATGTCTTGGAAATCTAAAGTTTTGGATTTGTGGATATGAACAAGACTTTAAAATTAGATTGGCAAATATCCTTTTATGGGGAAATTCGGTAGATGCGAGTAAAGTTTTTATTACTCAGAAAAAAAATCTATCATGGGCGTTGGACCTCTTATAAGCTGTAGACCAATTTTTCACGAACACGGTATTCTGACAGTACCAAGTTAGTATATCTTTGAAGCAGTTATGACTGTAAAGAAGCATCCAAAATTATTTAAAACATATAAAGAAACTTGCTTGTATATACCGAGGGATCCAACACGGCTGCGGGTGCCTGCATGTTGCACCGCGCTGTATTCCAAAAATTGTTACGCCATGGCTGTAAGAATATTTAATCACCTTCCTAGAAATTATGTAATGTTTTCAAGGGGAAGGTGATTAGCTTTTTAAAGTCAAGGTGCTTTTATAGCGTGACCGAATATTTAGAACATAAGTTTAACAATTACTTATAAATATCTTGACTTCTTCTTATGACATTTGTATGCCTATTTAAATATGGCTGATTGTGCGGATTTTTCTTGTTGTCCGATTTTTTATTTTGTACCACTATCTTGGCAAATAAAGTATTTACATTTACAAAGAAGTTTCACTTCAGTACACATGGTACTTAGTCCGCACGCACTTTTTTTTTACATAAAAAAACTCAATCAATTGATACATCAATGATTCCAAAATTAGGTTAATCAAATGAAACCCGTATTAGCTGACTCTATGCATTTGAACCCCGGCGTTCACAATAGTGTTTTTTTATTCGCAATTAAAACTTGCTTTTACAGTAATAGAAAATATATTGGAAACGGCAGAAATCGTCGAACAAAAATATTTCGTATAATAGCGTGATTTATTCAATTGTGTCTTAAACAATAATACATTAAGTGTTGATAAAGCTTACTGATCTAAAGATGTGTTTAATTAAGGTATTTAATTTTTCTACTGCGAACGCTTGAGTCTCTCAAACGCTGCTTAGTTAATCACTACTAACGAAGTAAGTTCCGTAATCTTCCAGTTTAAAGCAGCGTGTAATAACTGTAAGCGCCTTTCAGTATCTGGAATAATTAGACGATTAAGTTTAGTTGCGCTAAGAGCTTTTTGTTAGTGTCGTCAGAGTAATGGAGTTAAGCTAATTGACAAATTGGATAATTAATCTGGTGTACGTTTTAACATGAGTTGCATCGGCTTATTAAATCTTAGCTTTATAGAAATACCTATGCAGTTTTTAATTTTTCTTACTATACTAAGCCAAGAGCAGTGTTGGCCCAGTGTTTTCAGCGTGCTGCTCTTATCCCAGAGGACGTAGGTTCGATCCCCGGCTGTGCACCAATGGACTTTCTATGTGCGCATTTAACTATCGCTCGAACGGTGAAGGAAAACATCGTGAGGACACCGACATGACCTTAGACTCAAAAAGTCGACGGCGTGTGACAGGCACAGGAGGTTGATCACCTACTTGCCTATTAGATTGAAAAATGATCATGAAACAGATTCAGACATCTGAGGCCCAGGCCTAAAGAGGTTGTAGCGCCACTGATTATTTTTGTTTACTAAGCCTAGTGGAACATGGTGTAATGGTTGCAGCTCCTTACAAGCATTTTATAAAACAAAAAACTTGGCGATTAAAAAGAGTGGCAGAGAGATTATTGCCAGTTTTTCTTTTTCGTGCTACGCCCTTGATTTGAATTTAATGTATATTTGATTTTTGACGTTTTAAGTGTACATCGTTTTACCTATATGAATAAATAATTTTTTTTTTTTTTAAGCGAGCATCTCTCAACTCTGAGGTGAGTTCGAAATACATCTATCATTGGATTATTTCTAAGAGTGCATTCTTCACTTGGTTGAACGGTAAAAGAAACCATTTCTTCGCACTTAGGTCAAGTATTTAGAGATTAGGTGTTTCTTCTTCTGATTTTCCAAATTGCCACCGTTGGTGAGCGTTCAAACGTGGATGACGCGTTCGTACTTACACCAGTGTTCAACTACACAACACAATAGAGCAGCCAAACGTCATCACCAATTCCCACCAAGACCATGCCCCGACTTTAACATACCTGACCAAAACTCCAGCTTAGGTGATCTTAAGGCGCTGTCGCCTTTTAAAAATGTGTACGCTGTTTTCTTGAAGGACCCTAAGTCGAATTGGTTCGGAAATACCTCAGTGGGCAGCTGGTTCCACATAGTGGTGGTGCGCGCCAGAAATTGCCTTAAGAATCGCTTAGTTGTGGAACGACGGACGTCAAGGTGATACTGATGGTATTTTGTATTCTGCCTTGACGTCCGATAATGAAACTCAGCTACAGGTATTAATCTGAACAACTCCTCTGAACACTCTCCACGGTAAATGCGGTAACAGATGCAGAGAGATCCCACATCTCTACTTTATTACTATTTTTTGGAGTCCACCTTACAATTGAATTTCTTCTCAACTTAGTATTAAATAATCCTTACTTACATTTATAAAAGTAGCAACGGTGAGATTGGTAAATGGTCCGGCGGTGAATATAATAGTTTTGGACAATTGAACAACGAGAATGAATAGGTTTCTTTGATGAGATGGGCTTTGCGTCCACCATTTGCTTTCATACGGTCCACGGATTAGATCCATACTCTGTAATTGATTTACTAAGTACTAAAACCTCAGTGTTTCCATTTACTGCTGAATTTACTTACTTGTACTGGATAGCGGAGATAATTGAGTTGAAATATATACTGATTATTAAGTAAAAAAAAATAATATATTGTAGTAAAAATATATATTATAT
This sequence comes from Pieris melete, assembly GCA_963693345.1. NCBI lineage: Eukaryota > Metazoa > Arthropoda > Insecta > Lepidoptera > Pieridae > Pieris > Pieris melete. The sequence goes on from CAVNZK010000020.1 coordinate 665,826, forward strand.
TTAAAATTAATTTAATATAGCTTTTCTCCTGTGGGGCGCTGTACTTATTGAACATTTTGATTGGGTTGATTAAAAGCTCTTAAAAGAAGAAAAATAGTTTGTTTTCAATGTTAACTGTCTTTAAGTATGGCTAGAATAGTTTTGTCTTCAGCGAGCGAAACTCATCACATAGGTCGTAGGTTCAATGCCTGCTTTAACACTCGTACGGTGAAGGCACAGAAACCTGATCCTTTGAGTATTAGAAAAAAAAAAGTTTTAAAATTTAAATGATTTGCATCCACCGATTTCTACCCCGCGCTTATTTGATTTAAAGAATAAATCGGTGGCGCTACAACCTTTTTAGGTCTGCGTCTCAGATTTTTGTCTCTGATTTATAATCATTTGTCAACCTAATAGCAAGTAGGTGATCAGCCTCCTGTGCTTGGAACACGACGTCGACTCGTTGGGTCTAAGGCAAGCCGGTTTACTCACTATATTTTTCTTCTCCGTGCGAGCGAATGTTATATGCGCATATAGAAAGAAAGTCTATTGGTGCACAGCTGGGGATCGAACCTTCGACCACAGGGATGTGAGTCGCACGCTGAAGCCGCTAGGGCGAAATCTACTTTTTTTCTTCAATAATAATGTTTTTAATAATACGTACAGCGTATAGCACTTCGTTACTATGCCAGCTGTAAAGAAAGAGTTGGGCGACACCAAACATAAGGTACACGACTGTCATTAACTGCTGCATTGTACTCGTTTCCAGCTGTTACAGGTAAAAAATAAGTATTGAAAAGAAATTACCATATTTAACGGAAAAATCAGAGTGTGCAAATACAAATCAGTACACATAAAGATGGTATATATAATACAAATAATATTGATTTCTGCACGTGAATAAAGCAAGCGTACGATTCCCGGAAATATTTTTTTATAGAATCCCTATTATAATTTTTATTTTATGTCCTATTTTGGGAAAAAAATATTTAATGAATTTTAAAGTTAGCACAAAAGAATTACATTCAATGACAAAAAAAAATACTTTATTAACTGAATTCGAATTGAAGGAGATTATCAGTTTGATCTGTACACCATCTGATAGTGATGATTTGACCAGGTGATCGAGGTCAAATGATATTAGATTTCTAAAAAAATTAGTGAACATACATGCAAGCATACGCTTAAGAAATTCACCACACGTAGTTGGTAGCCTAAATAGATCATGCACTAAAGTAAAAAATGAACCTTCTTTTGAAGTCGATTAAGAAGTTATCAGCCATTTAGCAAGAGTTCTGTCATAAACACACACAATAATTATTATCTTTATGGATACGTACGTTGGTAATTTGATAAGCTGTGGAACAGAGTATCACTGTACATATAAAAGTGTAGAGTAATAGAATCGGCGATGTACAAGAATTATACAGCTCGCTGTAACTGCAAAAGATATTTTATTTAAAAAAAATCGGTTGACTGTAAAGTCGGTTTACTGACGATAGTTGAACGTGACAACGTCATAAAAAATATTGATGGAATGGTTGCTTTTTTCAAAAGAAAATTTTAATTTTATTTGTTTGATAGATATTTTGTATTGATATAGAGAAGGAGGTAAATGGAAATCACAATTGATCAAATTACATTTATTTGTAGGCATAAATACAATTATGTAGATTTTGGAGGCCTCTTTGTCGCTCGTTCCGCACTCTCGCTTGCACTTCAAGCCTTAAATGGAACGCGTCACAGCGAGGTAACGCCGCATGCGTCATATTTTTTCGAGCGTGCAGCCGGCTCCATCGAATTATAAGACGTTGTCAAGTCAAAAATCCATTAAACATTTAAATAGATTATAATAATAATATCAAATAGTATCTGTCCAAAGTAAACATGGCCGCCCCAAGCCTGGCAACGAACAATCAGCTGGAGACCTAATGCGAAATCGAATGGCTTGCCTAAGAGTAATCAGGCTGGTACTCTCGATGCACTACGTAGAATTCTATGTCAAGTAAGTCAACTTGATGTGGCAAATTCTTAATGACCTCGATTATTGAAATCACTCGGAACGAGACATATGCATACATAATGGAAAAGTGCGTAGAATATTTATATTTAAGTATTTAATATTATATAGTAGTTATTTTGATGTATAAGCTATATTATTGTAAAGTTTTATCAAAATCCATTCAGTAGTTTTTACGGGAAAGAGTAACAAACATTCCTTCATACTTACAAACTTCGCGTTTATAATATTACTTACTGTATCAGCTCAATGTGCCTTTTATGACAATCTCTGATTCTATCAATCGCGTTACTTTCAGAGGCATCAAATATGGCCACCGTATCGATTTTCAACGCCTCCAACTCAGCCCTTATAAAAATCATGATTGACAGCGCAATAACATCATATGAGGTGATCCAGCCAGCTGCCACAAACGTACCAAGACCTTGTATGACACAAGCGAAGAAATAGCCTGGCATTTCGTGCTTATTGAAGGGTACCCAGGAGCTGATGACTTGCATATAATCCTCTCTTCCCGCTTTCACATTCTCTCTATACGTCGATGATAGGAGATACTTGAAACCCGGCTGAAAGATAACTACAAAACCAGTGGCAAACGTGAAAGTCCCATAAGTGTAGGTTACTATTCTACAGTACTTGGTGAATCCTTCAATGTTTTTCTTCTTTTTGGGGTCTAAAGAAGATCTATTGGCAATATCTGCCCTCGTCACATAGTCACAGACGGCCCTCCAATCTTTTTGCCAGGCGATGAATGACCAAACCTTGCACATGTTAATAGCGCCTTGCATCGAAAACTTGAGGTTTGTTAATAGCAAATCTAAGCTTGCCTTAACGTAGAAGAGATCTATAAACTCGGTGATAATGAAAACGGTCTCAAATAGTTGTAAAAGTATGGACATCATCAACATCTTAGGATTACTAGAAAGCCACACACCCCAGATGGTAAGAAATTTTATAACGGGACCCAGAAAGGGGCGTTCTGGGTCCTCGAGTTTAGCGAGAAATCTGTCCAGCATTTTTGGGGCTGCTTATGAAATTGCGCTTCGCTTCGTTGTGCTAATACTTATAGTGCAGTAATTAAATCGAAAATTATTCGTAGTGTTGTTCCTAAGCTTACAAAGTTAGTTTGGAAGGTGTATTTTTCTAGCATGCACGAACTGATCTTAAATACATGTTTAATGTACTATTTTTAATTTAAAAAAGTGCGTGCGTACAAAGTACACATGTCAGAAGAGAAACTTCTTTTGGCAAACTAACTTTTAAGTCTTGTTCATATTTATACAAATCTAAAACTTTAGATTTCCGACACTTAGAGGTAGGGAAAAGGGAAGATAATTATGTTAGGAATTTAATATATAAAAAGTGTCCAAAATTAATACAAATTATAATTTATTTTTTTAATTTATTTCTTCGATAATGAAAACACGTGGCATAAAAATTTACAATTCGTCATTTGAGATTTCTATAAATTATTTTGATAAAATATAAAATACTAATATTTCATAAATTCTCTTTACGAAATTTTAATTTTAAAAAAGAATTTCTATAAGGTAATGCGCCCTTCTCACTCTCTCTCAATCGGTCTCAATCGCTCTCTACCGTTTCTTCGACAAAATCGCTGCACATCTTCGTGACGTTTCCGTAAAAATTTACCCTCATACGCCTAAAATTTCACTTCAAAAATGAAAGTAAAGTCTTTCGGTCTATTTTTTCTAAATGTCAAAACATGAAAAAGCTAATACGAACACTGTAGTAAATAAAATAATTCGGTTGTTAATCTATAAAGAAATATAATGACAGATCAAAGCATTTTCCTTCGTATTAGTTACAACACTATAAAACTTATACAAAATGGAGTTTGAGGTGTCATTCGTTGCATGAACAATTACGAAATAATTATTTTAAATGCCGATATTAATTTCAATTGTATTATAGAATTGAATCATTATGCCTGAATAATTAAATATGAATTAAAAATGACATTAAAGACAGTATGTACTGTATTTTTTCATTTATTCTTTGAACTCTGAGTAATGGTTTTATGGAGAGAAAAATTTTAAAATATTAATCTTGGCTTTATTTAGTACTTAATTTTTGACACGGCACAACTATTGTACGCCGCGACCGGCTGTACGCACGAAAAAGCATGACTCATTGCCCCGTTACGCTTATTGTATTGCCCGATACGCTTGCGCCGCATATATCTGTCTTCCACTCGATTGGTCTGTGCGTCCGAGCATATACTCCTTTTTATTCATAAAAAATAATGATAATTCAATAAAAATTAATCAATAACGTCACGTAAACTATCGTCCGTAAACTGACCTTACAAACAACAATTTTTTATTCCAAAAAAGTGTCTTTGTGGTAGTATAGCTAAATATTGATGATGACTTGAAGAAGTTGGTACCGTTCGTGTCGAAGCACATGTCCCAAGTAACTTATCTTCTTCTTTTAATAGTCAAGGTGAGTTCTCGGGATCGTTTGGCGCGCCGTAAAACTTCTTAGTTCGGGACTCTATGGTCCCAGCTTATCCTTAGCATTCTTCGCTAACACCACATTTCACCGACTTCTTCAAGTCATCATGATTGTTAAGGTCGAGGGGAAAAGACGCACTGGCAAAAGGAGGAAGTCGTGGCTCCGCAATATCAGAGAATGGACGGGAGTGGCCAGTGTAGAACAGCTGATGCGCTTGGCTAAGAATAAGCAGAAGTATGCTGCGAGCTGACCGCCAACTTCCAGTAGTGGAGAGGCACTACAGAAGCTAAATATTCCATATGTTGGTCCGTTTAGGCTGAGATATTAATAATTTAGCATACATACCCACTTCCCTTGCGATGTTTTCCTTCTCTATACGAGTAATAATTAATAACCGTCATAGAAAAAAAAACAGTAGGCAACAGTTGAGCCACTAGGCCAACACTGCTGCTGTCATTGCATTATTTTTTTACAACTCTTCTCTAAAAAGGACCAAATTTGTTTTGAATGGTTTATGTTGTGTACCTTCAAGCCTTTTGAAATAAGATACAGAGAATTTAGATGTTCATTATACATGAAACATGAATCTTTCTTAGAATAGCTAATAAATAATTATTTGAATTTGAATAAAGAACATGTTTAAACTGTTATTTAGGGAAAACGGAAATGGCTCAGGGGCGAGGGTTTTGAAACCGGATGTTTAGTGAAAAGTGGAATTGTAGAGGCCCTGTTGTGAGTTCTTAGGAATGGGTGACAGTGCTTTAGGTTAAATTTAAGAATTAATTATTTTGTTCATTAATTGTAAGTACATATATCGAATAAAAACGAAATGCATATTTCACATGAATAATTACTAAACTTATTGTCGAAATAAGTAAATTTACCATGTAAAAGTAAATTTAATTTTATGATTTGATAGAATGCGCCCGATTTGTTTTCTTCACGTTTTTAATACCTTTGTTGAGAGGTCTTTAGTACGTTAATTTTTAATGTTGCTTTGATTTTTGATATTGGCTCAGGTGTTTTTATTATTATTTTAAATTTTTTTGTTGCATGTGGCGGCGTCCATGCGTCGGGTTGTCTCTCTCCCTAAAATATGGCGAGGTGGCCGATGGATGGCCATGCTTTATACTCGTGAACGGATGCTACTTGTGGTGACTGGTCGTACTTGAATTCGTGTATGCGGTGATGTTAGTTATTTCGACTATGTGTTTGCGTGTTGTTGCCACGAGAATGTAAGTGCGTGCTCCTATTTTACCATGCCTCCTGCTGATAGAGGACAACCTACCTATATAATTAAATTTAATATATAATGTTTTTTTTTAACTTTACTTTTAAAGAAATTTTATTAGAAAAAAGTATTAGTTGTCAGTAGTAGTATTCTATGTTATTTTATGAATTTTTTTATGGAAGAGTAGGTATTTTCTTGCTTAAAAGGTTCCGAAATCTTACAAATTATAATGATTTTTTATCAAATAATTATAGATTAATTTAAATCAATATAGCTTAATATAATTAATTCTTAAATATTCATACATAAAACAAATTAAATGTTATATCATTAGTCATAATAATTTAATTAAATCGTACGAAAATATAATTTTCGCTGAACGGCGTGGTCACCCCTCTTTATATTATACAGTACAGACAAAGTTTCAGAGAGACAATCTCAAAGAATTTTCCTTGTGCAAATACTTGGCAGGCTCATAATTGTGTGGTTTACCCTAAGTGGGGTCACGAGTGATGTTTTTGTGGACTTTTACATGCGGTTTTGACATTCGGATTAAAGTATCTCTGTATACCCTCTAAATAAATTATTTTGTAAACGGCTTGATGATTTTTAATGGCATTTTTCTACTTTCTCTTATTCTAGGCTAAACTAATTTAAACTAAATGACCTATTGACTAGGCGTATGACTCTTAACTTGGCTAAACAGATCGTGCGTTTGAATCACGGCTGACCAATCAATTCATTTTATGAAAGGAATTTGACATTCACTCATACGGTGAACCTTTAAGGTGTCTGCCCACTATCCCGTAGCATACCATGACCGTGCTAGGAACGTATCCAGCACGGAAAGCAATCCGGTACGCTCTATTTCGCCCACTGAAGCGGGCCGACTGCGTTCTGAACCCGTTTACAACCCGTATGTAACCCGTATTTAATCTGTATGATGCCCGTATGTGACACAGCAGAAATCTTTTCAATACACTCGTAAGGCATCGGTTTATTCTCGTACAAATATCAGTGTTGCGTATTTGCGTAGACGCGTTAATGTAGTGAAATATGCAAAACGGAAGGAGAATATTGGACTTTTTGGATATTGGATTCTATTAGGTAGGTAGGTAGGTAGGTAGGTAGGTATTCGGTGACGGAACGGTCAAGTAAGCATAGTCTCATACTTCTCAATACAAAGAATAGTTTTTTGTCTGAAACGGTCCTAGTACGGTCATGGTATGCTACGGGATAGTGGGCAGACACCTTTAACGTTAGAAAACATAAGAAAATCGGCATATCTTAAACAAAAATCAAGGGAGTGATAGACCTAATTTTCTACCTACTGAAATTATAATATAAAATAAATAAATAATGTACTGAGACTTGTTATTAGTGTATTATTATATACAGACATCCGCCGTTCCACAATAGAGCGTTTTTAAGGCAAATTTTGCCGCGCACCACTACTATATGGAACCAGCTACTCATTGAACTTTCTGATCCAATTTGACTAAGAGTCCTTCAGGAAAAGAGCGTACCAATTCTTAATAGGCCAAAAACGTTAAAAACGTGTGTACTATATCGCTGTACTCCACTTAAACGGCTGGACCGATTTGAATTTTATTTTTGTATGCGTTTGGGCGGCACCCTAGATGGTTTAGATTCACAAATTAGCCCGGCAGATGGTGCTGCAGCGAAATTTTCATACTTTGTTAAATATCCTTATCGCTTGAAATATCACGCAGGACAACGTAATTACATATAGATATATACGAGTATGTAATAAGATTATGTACGGCAACCAGGAAAGGTTTACTACTTCTTTTGTTTTTATAATTTACATATTCAATGGTTTAAGGCAAATTGCGAATAAAACTAGTGTAAAATCTAAATCCAATGGGTAGAAATACTAACGCCATCTGGACGAGAGCCAATGGGAGGGATTTATTCGTTGCGATAATGCTCGGGTTTGTTCCGCCGAATTTATGAAGTCGCCGCGACTTTGCTCTCATACACTTTATGTCTGTTTGTGTTTTACACTGGATATGTTTTGAATTGTGTTTTGCATTCCAAAAAGGACTGTTGAACAGATAATAGTTTTACGTCCATTTTGTTACATAAATGACAAAGAATATCTTTTTTACTAATGTTTAACTGTAGTAGAGCAGTGTGGTCCTAGTGGCTTCCGCGTGAGACTGTCATGCCTAAGGTCGTAGGTTCGATCCCCGGCTGTGAACTAATGAATGAATTTCTATGTGCGCATATAACATATTATGCTCGAACGGTGAAGGAAAACATAGTGAGAAAATCGGCTAGATCCAAAGAGTTGACCGCGAGTGTCACGCACAGGACGCTGATCACCTTGCCTATTAGATTGACAAATGATCATGTAACAGATAAACAAATCTAGAAGCGGTGTTGCAAATATAGATTTTTCATGGGACAGTTAACACACCATTATATCGACACCTCAATTATCCAGATAGGTCTTAGGATGGAGGAGCTATGCTGGAACATAAGCACAAAATACGTCATGCTGAATTGATTTTAGTTTTTTGTTGTTTAATATAATTTTATTGTATATAAGAAATAAAAATTCAAAATTTAAAATGAAGTTAAATTTATTCGTTATCTTTAAAACTCTTAAAAACATTTTTATTAGATTTATTTGATATTTTTCTTAGCAAATAAAATATAAAATTTTTAAAACATATTTGTAAACTCAAAGAGATAAATTTATTTGAACCGAGTTGAGATCAGATAAGATTAATTGAAACGTTACAGAAGATATTTAAGAGTTTAAAGAAATACTAAATCGTTCTTAATTTTTGCCACATTTTAATACAGTTCGTTGTACTATATAATATAATTTCTTAGTAAATAAGACTATTTGCATTTAACTTAAAGGTTGTCGTTTCGAAACCCGATAGTACATGAAATTTTCTTTAAATGTTCATCTGTTCTTCGAGGAAAACATTTTTTTTTAAATCATTTATTCATATAGGTAACACAATGTCAAAAAAGAAATGTAATGTTTATGTTTATGTATATGTTTGTAAGGAGCTACAACCATTACACCATGCTCCACATGACATCTTAAGTAATAAATAATAATAAAATAAATTAAAAACAAAGATTTGTCCTCTATCAGCGGGAGGCATGGTGAAATAGGAGAACGCACTTACATTCTCGTGGGAACAACACGCAAATTGTGATGAAATCTCAGACCTAAAATACAATACAGCGTATACCAGGATTATCTAAATGCCTATAAAGAATTAACAAAGAATTAGATGTAAATTTGTGTGTACATCTGTTTCTTCCTATGCCAACGAGAAAAACGCCTGTTAAAAATTCATAGCAAAATGTCAATAGAACAAAACAAATCTTAATGGCACTTATATTTTTGTTTAATTAATTATTGTAAAAGTTAAACATATGTATGTGTATAATACAAACATATGCACGGATTTACTAACATACTGTATCTCATCTAGTCCGCTAGAATTGTATAAATGAATTGGGGAACCAAATATTTAATTGGTATCACGTACAGTCTCACCACCTGAAACATAAATTCGTCATATTATACTCTTGAAATGAAAGATATTACATCGGGCAGGTTTTATCCAAGTACAATAAAAATAATCTGATTTGAAATTCTCGCCTAGAATTATTATCATTTTTTATGGGTTCTCACTCCGTTTTCTTTTGTATTTCCTCGGATATTGTTTTGACAGATGCTATCATAAATAATAAAAAAGTTTCGAAGGCGCTTTCTAAATAAAGCGATATAAAGCGATTCGAGGCGATATAGATATCAAAGAAAACATCCGTTTTTAAATATAAAGATAACCTTAATATAAAACGTTGTTAAATATAAAACAAAGTAGGGTTTATTCAAACACTTATAACTTGGTAGCGGCTGGACCGATTTTCATGGTTTTTGATTTGTGTTTTACCAATATAGCAGTGTGCCGATCGTTGGCAAGTTTTTATCAATAAATAAAATTACTTTCATAAAATAATAAAGTAAGTTCATTAATTCATTTACTGTTAGGTGGTGCGAAGTTTACCGGGTCAGCTAGTAGTAAATAAATAAAAATATACTTAGTAGGAAAATATCTTTAGCAAATCTATACGTAAATTATATAGATAATATTGGATGAGACACCCGTCAGCAAAGTTCTGACAAGCTGCTGATGAGTTGAAACGCATTTCAAAATTAATGAAAGTCTGAAAGTTATTTTTAGATTTGAAACGAAAGTATGAGAATAAACCTACTAAAATTTTGGAAATTTATATTGTTCTATAAGAAATCCTTCTAAATATTTTTTGAAGAAACTTCTTTATGAGCATGAGGGAAAATTTTGACGGAAACGTCACGAAGATGTGCAGCGTTTTTATAGAAGAAAAGGGAGAGAGCGATTGAGACCGATTGAGAGGAAGTGAGAAGGGCGAATCACCTTATAGAAATTCTATTTTTAAAATTAAAATTTCATAAAGAGAATTTATGAAATATTAGTGTTTTATATTTTATGCAAAATAGTTTATTGTAATCTCAAATGACGAATTGTAAATAAAAATGTCACATGTTTTTATTATCAAAGATTTTTTTTTTTTAGTTACAATTAATTTCATTAAATTCCTAACATATTTTCCTTTTTCCCTCCCTCTAAGTCTCGGAAATCTAATAAGATTTAAAAATTAGTTTGCAAAGAAGTTTCACTTCTGACATGTATAGGTACTTTGTACGGACGCACAATTTTTTTAGAACAAGGGTCAAACGAGCATATTATGTTAAGTAATACCAACCAGAGACACACAGCCAGAAGATTCGCTTGCGTTGTTGGCCTTTCAAGATTTGGTGCGCTTTTTTCTCGAAGGTCCCTAAGTAGAATAACTCTTTATTCGTTTTGTACCTGTTTGACACCTCATCAAGATAAGTCTATAATAAAATAGGATTCACAAAAAATGGAAATATCTACTAAAAGTTATATGAAAATACAAAATCTATCACATTTTGATTGGTTATATTCCTTTTTTTTCCCACTTAATATGGAATTATTACTGACAATTTTGATATAAGTAAAATATACATAATTGTTTATTGTACACTTATAGGTACATACAACATATATCATTTGTAATCATTACCTATCTATGCCTTTGGTTATTCAGGGGCGCGGGTCAAAAAGTTTTCTGAGTAATATGTAATCAATAGTTATCTGAAAAGTCATATCACGTAACCAAAACAGGAAAAATATGATTGACGACTGCCGTACCCTTCCTTTGTAATAATATTGTTTGACTTTAACACGTTACGACAATGTATGGTAAAATTATCGTTTCGTTCGTGCCTAAATAATCGTTAAAAAAATTGTGTGGCACTCGGGGTTCTGCCGCGGTAAAGCTATTGCATAGCATTTTTTATCAACTTGTGCCATTATGCGATCTGTCCCACTCTAAAGCACCTGCACTACGTAACTGATCATGCCAGACCGATTTGAGACGCAGTATGCGTTCTGTCCTGCTCTGGCCGCACCTATATTACGTCATCGTGTGTTAGGTTTATTTGCGTTACGGAATTTCTCGATTCGGTCGCGGCACTCAAAGCTCGCGATAAAGCTATGCAATAGCTTAAAAGGTATCCTGCTTAGATGTTTTGAACTGGTTTAAGTTTAACGAATTTTTCCTTATAAATAATTATCGTATTTTGTCGCTTTTGTCTTATGTTTATAGAATGTTTATTTCTGTTACACCATTAATTTTATTAGCATAAACATTTATATACGTATAATTAATCACTTTGCACCGGCTATTAGCATTTGCAGAACACAAAAAAAGAAAACAAGTTAATACAACGAAACAACAACATTCAATGTTGTTGTTTCGTTGTATTGTTGATTAATAGAAGTGATTTAACAGATGACACAAAAATCTATAATTTGTCAATAGTTTATAATGTTCGCATGATCCTTCGATATCAGTAGGTAAAACTCAGTTTACTTGAAACAATAGAGGCTACTACTATTTAATGATAACACAAATGATATTACATACTCACGAATATACAAGTCGTATCGTAAACGCGTCGTCTGTAAATACTAAAATGGACACTCTATTACATTGTTATGTTTCCAAACTATCAAAAGAAGTGTTTCACCCAAATGCCGAATTTCCCTCCGTTTTTGCCATGCCATATGATCGCTGTTTTTATTTGATTGACGGCCTGGTTTTTGGACTTTTATTATGTAAATATATAAAGTCGTGTTAGTTACACCACTTATAACTCAAGATCGGCTGGACCGATGTTAGTTATCTCTTTTTTGGTGGATTGTTCTCCGCTCCGAATAGCAGAATAAGTAATAAAATATCGGATAAGTAACCGAATAACAATATATTAATTAATTAATTTTACGAATTTAAAATGTAATTATTTCAATGAAATATATATTTCAATGGTAGTATGTGGCATGTTCACGTGTCGGAAAACCCTCAGCTTCATTTGTTCTTGCGCCGGATAACAAAACGAAAAATGTTGTATCTCAGAAAGTGCTCAACATACTGTATCGCATTATTGGATAGCTAAGAGGCCTAATGTGAAAAACTACCATTCTTCTTTCGCAATGGCAAGCAATAAATAATTTCTGTATTAGCAAAAAAAGTTGTATTAATATTATGAAATCCTAAATTAAGTTTAACTTAAGTTAACACGTTATTATTATACTGTTAGGCGGAACGAAGTTCGCTGAGTCAGCTAGTTTTAAATATAAATTATGTTGCCAATGCCTTACTATAAATTAACGATTATCTAGTTGATTAAAGGACCTGGAACTAGCGCTACTTCTAATTAATGTACGATATTTGTTTTAAAATAAGTGTTGTTTGACATAGTCATTTTGTATGATGATTTGCTATTTTAAAGAGTACCGAGAGTTTGTTACGCCGGCTTTTTCTCTCGGCCTACATCCTCTGTCATCTTTGCCGATGAGTAGGGATGTCTACCGAGTCAAATTTAATGATGTGGGATACCTGTACCTCATATTCCATAATAAACATTTTTTTTTTATATTTTAATGCTGATCTCACAAACATATACACAACCAATAAACAGTGGCGCTATAAGCTCTACAAGTTGTAGCATTGTAGCACTGTTTTGTTAAAACTGCTATTGTTTACTGTTTGTTAAAAATCATGTTTATTTCTCCTTTACATGAAGATAAAAAGTACAATTTCTCACGTTAATTACCTCATTACAACCTTAATAAATAATTAGCTAAACAAAGTATGTTCAACCGGTAATTAAAACTTATTTTACGTCTTCTAAGGTTCAAATAGCGGCTATTAAGATCGACAGCACAGCATGCGACTTTGAATCTTATCGCATTGAATTAAAATTCAAAGTTTTCTTATGTATTAAACCCATCAGCTATAGGAGACATTAATTTATCCATGTCACCGCAATTCCTTCAGTAAGTTGGGAGTTGGAGCTTAGTCATGGCACATTAAACATTGCTTTTGACGTCGCTTTGTTCTTTGCTGTTATAAAGTGGTCTAGAAAATAAGCAAGAAGGAAATACTGAGATAGGTTTTAAATTTTAAATTAATTTATAAGGGAATACTAATACCAACTTTGCAGTATTCCCGTGTAGAAGTTTTTTTAATTAGGTAGCTTTTAAGTTATGTAGTTCTAAACTATATCAAAGATTATGTATTTATTTCTAACACAAATATATAGTATGTACAATATTAGTAATAATAATAATTAAAAATGGCTAAATAGAACATTAAAACAAAGTAAAAAAGTTATGTCCCAGTCTGTGGCAGTGTACTTTAAACGCTGGCAGCTTTTTCATTAGATATCGGTTGAGCGACGAAAGCACCAGCTCTAGATTACCGGTACTATCTATCGCAAAAAGATATTTATCTCTCTCCTCCCATATCTCTTCCATTTGTATGTTGAAAAACTAAAAAGTGTAAAATGAAAAGTGACTTAAAAAATACCACAATAATATAGAGTTTACTCTTACTTAAAAAACATAAATAAGTTTTATTCAAAACTTCGAAGTATAAAGGAACTTTCTATTTAAATTTTTAATTGCCACCAGAAAGAATAAGTTACAAATACAAAAATCACAATTAATAAATTCAATGATTTCCTCTAAGAATACTACTATAAAAATTACGAAACCATTCTTGTGAAGAAGTATAACGCTCTGATTTTTGAATTAGATGTACTCTTTGTGTATCGTTCGCTAGTCGTCGTATTGCGTCCATTTTAAAATTGAATCTATATATACAAAATGGAGAGACATAAATCTATACTATGTTTCGAAAGCCCGTCATACAAACCTACCTATCTTAAACCTATTTTCGCTCAAATAACCTATAATAAGGTGATCAGGCTTCGGATTTATCGGAGGCCCTTCAGTACGAAACACGATATCTTGCAAATGAGGTTAGATCATCGATTTTGTGCCGAGATGTTTTGCTTATGAGCTCTTAAGTGTCTTGAATGTTTTTTGAAACATCACTCGAATACAGTTTGCTATAGAAATTTTGAGATTGACAAGGTACTGATCGTTTTGTACGAACAGCCGAAATCAGTCCCAAGTTCGTAACCACGGAGTTAAAAGCAAATGTCCTGAGTTATATTCCCGAAAAACATTATCAAACTATGTAATGCGAAAAAGCTATAACTAAAGCTATACAGCGAGGAAATGCTGCCAGCGTTCATATAGGGACCAAACTTTTTAAATTTGTTTTCATTTTCTAATTATTAGTTTTTAATTATTATCCGTATGTACGTTAAGAATATTGTTAATATAGTATATTTGTGTGTCGGAAATAAATATAATTTTTATGAGTTCATATATTAAAAAAACAAGCAAGTCTTGCTTATTTTTTAGAATTTCAGTTAAAAGTATAGTTACAAGTTCAGTCATAGGAGGATGCACTTTCATACTGCAACGATGTAATGAGAAATCGAATAAGATTAAGTCAGTACATTTAATTTGATATTTTTTAAAACAGAAGTCTTGTGTGACTTCTGTGTTAAAAATAAACCTGAACTCATTTTTAAGTAAAGGTTGAATATTATACAAGTTCAATAATTTAATTATTTGATTTAATTTGACCAAATGACTTTAGTCTAGTTTGTACTTAAGGTACTATACCTTAAGTTTGGTTCAAAGATACTTTATTTCTCAAAGAATTACAGTTATTGAGAAAACTTAAAAGTATTCTAGTTGTGTACACCGTGTTATCAAATTTCTAGAAAACAAGCTATAAACATAAACAATTGGCTGCAAAAATAAACTATAAAACTGCGTGGAAAATTGATTCGCTAAAGAACAATAAAAATAATGCATAATATTATTTACAAAAGTGCAGGTAGATCGCATCGATGTTACAACAGGCATTGCGTGACTAGTAGTATAGTATTTTGTTCTACCCAAAATATCATACGTAACCTAAAAAGTGCAACGTCGGACGTCATTCTAATACTGGTAGATGTATAATGTGAAAGGAATTGGTTATACAATAAATGGCACTTTAAATAATAAGTTTTCATATAAAACTTTTGATGAAAGAGATACCTTAATATACTCGTTACAGGATAAACAAGGATAACTTTTGTTATTACCTGAAAATGGGTTCGTCGTCGATTAAATCGTTTCTTCGAGTTGAACAAAGCAATTTAAAGTTTGATACGATATATTGTTTGGGAGATAAGGATATGTTCTTATGGTTCAGCGGGAACTTATGTAAATTGGTTTAATTTTTGGAAATGCTGTATGCAGTATTTCAATTAACTTTTAAAATAAGGTTATTCTTATGCAATATAGTAACTCGTTAAATCCTTACCGCCTAATACAATATCTCCTACATTTGTGTGTTATTTATGAGAAAGTAGTGGTGTACGAACCGAATTAACAACCGAATTTAAAAGAAAATCATGACTTGATTCACGAGAATGTAAGTGCGTGCTCCTATGTTTTTAATTTATTTTATTATTATTTTTCTTCAGGTGTCATGTGGAACATGGTGTAATGGTTGCAGCCTCTTACAAACGTTGTGTAAACCAAAAATTTGGCGATCAAAAAGAGTGGCGGAGAGTTTATTGCCAGTTCTTCTCTTCCTTTCTACGTCCTTGATTTGAGAACTGGCAGTAAATGTAAAATAAGAAGAATTATTATTTCTTTCTTGACGTTCTTAAGTGTATATTGTATTCCTACATGAATAAATGATTTTTGACTTGACGGTCTTTCACGGACCACTTCACAAAACATTTTCTGTGAAACTGTCCGACCTCCAACTGTTTAAAAAAAGAGCATACTCCTCTCTCGAAGGCCGGCAACGCACCCATTTTAATGGGCGTCCATAGGTTGCAATAATAGTCGTCTGATAGGCTCGTTTGCCCCCTTATGCTATAAAAACAGTATACCAATAAGATATCAAATATGTTGTTCTTCCTTCTGTATCTATATGTTCTGATGAAAATTGTAATTGAATTTTATTAGAATAAGGGTCTGTTTCACAAGGAACGGATAAGTTCTACAAAAGTTCCAAATTAGCTATTTATTACTTATACGTCCAAACTTTAAATTAATTTTATTTTGCTATTTATCCTTTTTAATTATTATTATTACTATATAGGTTAAGAAGATTGTAAATACCGATGCTGCGATTAGCAAGATTGGAAACTTTACAGTCAAACTTGTGGGGAACCCAAGTTTAATACTAAGTTAAACATATAAATTATGTACCTATACATAACATACATGTATGATAACTTTATCTCGGTACAAATTGTTACAACTAAATCCTTAGAGATTGTGTCCGCAAATCTCTTGTACATTGTGTGTACACTGTTTAAAGGTGATGTGGATAACAGTACGCGTAATACTAAGCTAAATTTAGTAATAATAAGTCGGTTATAAACGCGTTACAGTAAGTTAAGTCTTTAAAATATTAGAAACATTACTTATCTTTGAAATGAATGAAAAAAAAACGGTTTTATGTTAATACGAGTATAACATCTTGCTTGTGACGGTAAAGAAAAGGAAACTTGAATATTTCGGATACGTAATATATATAACACCAAATACGAGCTCCTTGGCCGCATCACGTTTTGGTTGAAGAATCTTAGGCAATGGTTCAAAGCTCCAAGTCATAGTTTAAAAGCGTGGCCACGTGGATCCACCATTAAAGTAGCCATGGTGGTCGCTAACCTCCAAAAGGAGATGGCACAATAACAGATAACATCGGTGAGAAAACTGCACACACGCACCATATCTGTTTTACTCTATCTATGTTTACAATTCTTATTATAGTTTTTTTTATAATTAATTGTTAGAGTTAATTTTCCTACTCTTACCTTCATTGTTTAAATTTTGTTTTATTCAATGGTTTTGTATATTGCCATATTTTTAACACATATGTAAGGTACATCGATTAAATACTACGCCAACGTAATATTACATTACACTTGAACATCACATTCACTAATACACGGGAAGCGCAGTGCGGATATCAGATAGGTCAAACATATATGACAATTTAACACTAACAAGATTGTCTTGCAATTGTTTTTTAATTGTTATATTTCTTAATATTACGTTCAATCAATTTGTACGATTGAAAAAATATTTGAAGTATCGTCCACTATACGGTTTATACGAACTGTCCTGGCTCCGCTTAACATTTTTTTAATAGAAAGAAAGAAAAAACTTCATAATACATAATACTAATAATAAATAATAATCTGAGATCCTAGGTTCGATCCCAGGCTGTGGAACAATGGACGATCTCTTTATGTGCGCATATAACATTCGCACGTAGGTACAGATATGGAGAACATCGTGAGGAAACCGGCTTGCTTAGACCCAAACAGTCGTCGGCGTGAGTCAGGCACAGGAGGCTGATCACCTACTTGCCTATTAGATTGACAAATGATCATGAAACAGCTACATATATCGGAGATCCAGACAGAGTTTTTTTTTAAATATAACCTATAATAAGCCTAAATAACTAAGGGAACAAATCCCTCTTTTTCAAAATATTAGTAAAGATGTTGTTTCCTTTTTTTTAATTACTCTTAAATACATTAAGTACGTCCCAATGGGTTAAATCGGAGCGACATCAAAGCCCGTGGCGAATTGAAGTAAATTAATTTCCAATTTAAGCAAGTATCCTCTGCGATTTGCTTCAGTAAATGCTAAAGAGCAACTCCGACGATCTTATTTGGTAAGTCGTGATACCACAGACTGCAAATATTAGTCACTGCACTTTTGAATAATTACTAAGAAA
This sequence comes from Pieris melete, assembly GCA_963693345.1. Classification (NCBI taxonomy): domain Eukaryota; kingdom Metazoa; phylum Arthropoda; class Insecta; order Lepidoptera; family Pieridae; genus Pieris; species Pieris melete. Next base: position 683,837 of record CAVNZK010000020.1, read on the forward strand.
ATTGGAATGTTTCATAGTTAAGTATGTTACTTCAGTATTTGCTTCTTTTCTTTAACTTTTTATTGGTTTAAAAATAATCAAAAATAGTCTTGGCTGTTTAGTGTTTATACTGTAATTTCCCAATGGGGCGTAGGGTAGAAAGGTTCATGTCTATTTCATTTTTAAAGATATGTTGATCACCTTCTTTACAAAAGAATCTTTGTAAATAAGTATCTTATATTCTTTATAAATGGTGCTAAAACCCTTACCTGTCAGTTTTCTGTATTTGTTTCGTAATTATAATAGCAATAAAATAACTGCTGCTATGTGTACTAAATATACTAGTAGACGCCTTCTAGCGTCTAAGGCATGCCAATTTCTTCACGATGTGTTCAAACGCATATTAGTCCAGTCAAATTATGGCTAAAAACGGGTTAAATAAACATGAAAAAAAGAAAGAATATGAAGAAGATGAGAAAGAAATCTTTCGAAAGAAACCCAAAGTTCGAACCTACCACCTCAGAGATAGTCGCACGTTCAAGCTAGGCAAACACTGCTTGTTAGAAGCTGCACTTAAAATATTTATTACATAAATATATTTTAAATGAATACATAAAGATTATATTTTCCCACCACGTTCCCTAATCTGTGCCCTAAGAATGCCCGTAAGAATCGAGGAGGCTACGAGACACGCCGGAATCTCGGTCATTGGACGAAAAGCCAGCGCTTGACAGGAATTAATGGCTTACTCCGAATTTAATTTAATCTATTCAGTTTACTGCTTTTTTTTAAATTGGTTTAAAAGTGACAAAAATGCTTAATTAGTTCTTTATTTTTTCTATCAGTAAAATAATATTGTGAACGTGACGAAATCATTATTATCCTAAAATTGCAAAATAGAATTGAAATAACAGAATATAAAAATACCTACGTTGTCCTTCGCGGTTTTTGGGGAGTTCAGTGGAGTAGTTGTTTGTTTTAGTTACTATCGCTAGTAAAAAAATAATCCTTCACACCACACGAGTCGATGGAATCCGAGATATCAGCCGCACTCAGGCTGGAAATCTTCCACTATTCGGTTTACCAAACATTTCATTTTGTTAACTAGCGAACTGTGGAATCGGCTCCCGGTGGAAGTCTGACGAGGTTACGTATTCAGTTATTCAAACGTACTTCCCCCTCAAACGCTGGCAGTAGACTAAATAGGCGCCCATGTGCTAAATATAACTAGACGTGTTATATTCACTTGGCGCACAAGGGTGTGTAATTTAAATTTCACGCGTCGATGTCTCGGGACTGGCTGGAAAATATACAAGCTAGTCCAAAAACACAGTAAACTGCGTCGGAAAATTCTTTTCAACAATCAAAGTATCGACTTGAAAGCCGGATTCGAACTTTTCTTTTGTTTTCCGCTTCAATCAGAACATGTCAATAGGTTCGGCTTTTTCTTGTTTTGAATTTTGGACATTTTCATATTTATTATATCGATATTTTGCGTATTAGTCTCGGTGTAGTCTTTTTCGTAGCGGTATTTGATTTTTAAAGGTTAAATTTCTCACATAAGTAGTTTATAATAGACGGCAAATTCCAAGAATATTTCCTCCAACTTTGATTTTGATCTCTTTGGAGTAGAGAGTATATCTTGGGCCGTGGGATTCAAATGCTGCCCACATTAAACAGAGAACTAACTTTTTAGTGTTATTTTAGTTTTCCTAATTTTCTTAATCAGTAAGATTCAGTACAATTACCTAAATAATAAATACATTTAATAAATATATAAAAATAATCTAATATATAAAATACTCGTGTCTTATGAAATTTTGTATGCATATTGGGTATATCTGAGAATCGGACAACATCTATTTTTCATCCCCCTAAATGTTAAGGGTAGTCCACCCCTAAATTATATTTTTTTTAATTTTTAGATTTTTTTTATGATACATTAAAAAATACATACAAAGCCTAATTTTCACCCCTCTAGTTAAACCCCTATTTTTTATTATAAATGATATACATGGCAAACAAACGTTTGCCGGGTCAGCTAGTAATATATATAATTATCTTTTATTAGAGAGATATATTAAAAATGATAGTAACACAATCATTATTTTTATTAGGATAGTGTTTATTAGTAGCTCTAAAAAAATGAATGAAATAGCTATAAAAAAATGTCTTAGTTTGTTGGCCAAACGCTCCTAATTAAGTTCTGTTACGAGGTCATGTTACAAATTTCATACAAATTGAACAAAATATGTTTACCGCTGGTGTCTCGTGGAAACTTAAAATGGCTAGTTTATTCGATGTCATCATATGCATAAGCATTAAGCAAGTTCAATTGCAGATTTTAAATAGGATCGTAATTACAGATCATGTTCTAAATAATCATTTGTGTTTAATAAAAAAAATCCTTAAATCAAATGACACTCACATATTCAAAAAAGTAAGCCTGTCTTCACATAAAGTTATCACAAAGAGATGTTATATTAACTTTTTAAATAAGGCAAATGCATGAAGTTTCATTTTTTTGGAACGAAGTTCCTTATCGCGCGTTGTGAAAGGGGGCAACGTCGGGCGAGGTCAGTACTTGGATGGGTGACCGCCTGGGAACACCTCGTGATGTTGGCTTTTTTTTCGTCGTAAGATTGGTGTCGAGAAAATCTATCATACTGTTATGATACCAATTAACATATAAATTAATCGAAAGGAATTTCGTTCCATCCAGGTGTCCCTTGACACCTCTAAAGTTTTTATTTTCTTGGGGGTTACGCATACCCTCCCGCGGCATGGTTGACCTGCTGGGGAAGGGTTATGTGGGACTCGGTGTTGTGCATACCCACTAAAACCCTATGGTGCAACCAGCAATCGCCCGGGGCAGGACACGGTAACAGCGTAGCCTTGTCCGCATCCAGCCACGCGATCAACCGTTAATATTACGGTCCTCTACGGCCACGAATGATGTGGAATGGAATGTTTCATCACTTAACCGCACTGTCAAACCCTAAATCCTTGCCTGGAAACCTGTTTCTACATCTACGGATTTGTATGCAATAAAACTCGAACAATGAAGATAAACGTTCCAAGGAACCGGAATGACTTAGACCCAAAAATGTCGTTCATGCAGTAAGTACCTACTGTTGGTAGCTGTTATCAGCGCAAATACAATTTGAGAGATTGAATAAAGTACTTTAGTTAAACGAGTGCAATTAAAAGTGCAATCAACAGCCTGTGGACTATTTTGCGAATTTAATACTCGCTAATAAACCCAAAAAGTTGACAGCGTGTGCCAAGAGGCACAAGAGGCTGATCACCTACTTGTCTATTAGATTGACAAATGATCATGAAACAGATACAGAAATCTGAGGCCTATACCCAATAAGGTTGTAGCGGCATTGTTTATTCTTAATAAAACTTGTTGTTTTAGCTGTACGTAATTAACTGTATTTATTGTACGCTTCTACAGAATTAGCAAAATTAGTTTACATACAATAAATTATATCGGGTATAACATATTAAATAATAAATTCCACATATACAGCTTAACTATTCCCTAACAAGTTTAGCTAAACACTATCGTACCAGCTATATGGCTAATAGCGAAATTAAGCTGTGAAATTAGGGAAGCATGATATAAACTTTAATTATGAAATTTTAGACGAGAAATGTTTTGGTATGCTTTTGTGTTTTTGTGAATAGATTTTAGTTAGTTGAGGGTTAAATCTGTTGATAATTTGTAGATCTTGTGTCAAACTAAACCCATTATTGTATCGTCGGGAATCAAACTCAGGAAGTAATTTACTAAGCTACAAGAACACTATGTTTGCACGCGAGCTCTCTGGCATTGAGTGTCCATGGGCGGTATCACTTAACATCAGATGCCTGCCCGTTTGCCCCCTGTTCTATAAAAAAATTTTGTGTGTATACAAAGATTGTCCATTTAATTTAATTAATACATCGATATTTTTTAGAAATAAAGCATGTCTTATTTCTTTAACTTATAAATCTAGCCGAGCCTCCAATTATAATTATGTTTAAAGAAAAAACTTTTTATCTGATTAAAGTTATGTATTATTATAAATTTACAATTATTTAACATAATTTTAAATTGATCCGACGTTTCGCGTGCTTTACACCGTGACTAATGTTAAATAATTGTAAATTTATAATAAGACATAATTTTAATCCTGTAAAAAGTTTTTTCTTTAAATGTGTAAAGGTTATGTCAATCAAAGACAATACTATAATTATGTTAGCAAATATTTAACAATACAATTAAATTAATTAGCTATCACACTAAATATAAAAAATGCTAGATTTGATTTCAAATACACACAAGTTTATCTACGTATAGGCTTAACTAATAATGATTTTTGTTAACTTAAAATCTTCTTAAAGATTGCGGTCGCTCTTAGGTTTATTTAATGGACGAAGCCAGAAGAATTACAAAGATTACTGAAACTCACGAACGAAGGCCTTCGTCAAATGTCGACGCTATTCAACTTCTTGACAAGACGGGCCAACTGAGGAGATTGAAAATGAAAAACCATTTGAATTGGTGTTAGTGCATGTTATTGATAAGGTTTAAACAGTAAGGGGAAAAAATAGAAGACAAGAACAGTGTCTTCACATTTATCTCTGTAATTTGTATTATTTGACATTTATTATGCTAAGCGGCTAGATTGTAATAACCAATTAATAAAAAAGTGAGTGCGTACAAAGTAGGTACACATGTCAGAAGTGAAACTTATTTGGCAAACTAATTTTTGTCTTGTTCATATTTATACAAATCTAAAACTTTTGATTTCCGAGACATAGAGACAAAAAGGAAGATATGTTAGGAATTTAATTGTCATTAAAACACCGATGTCGACACCGTTAAAAACGGTGTCGAAAACTAATACAAATTACAAATGTAATTTTTTAAATTTATTTCTTCGATAATAAAAATACGTGGAATTTTAATCTATAATTCGTCATTTCAGAATATATTAAATTATTTTTCATAAAATAAAAAAATACTCATAAAACATAAATTCGCATTACGAAAAATTAATTTTAAAAATATAATTTCGCCCATCTCACTCTCTCTCAATCGGTCTCTTCGACAAAAACGCTGCACATCTTCGTGACGTATCACCCGTAAAAAATTTACCCTCATGCGCCTAAAGAAGGCCCGCTTCGTTTCATAGCAATATTAACTCAATTTGAAAGAGATAACCTAAAACTCTGAAAGACCGATGATTATGAAAGTGTCAACAAGCTTCTAAATTAAAAAGAAGTGTACGAGTATGTATGAAAACAGAATTAATTATGCAGGCGCTTTTAATGCGGTTGGGAAATTTGAAAAGTTTTAGCTTAACAAAGTGATTGTCCTAAATACACAAGATAAGTCGATCGAGTTATAAGCCCGTGTTTGTCAGCGGAAGATTCGAAACATTATGTAAAGATTAATACTGAAATACATATAAAGTCACAATACAACCACTTCCGGACCAAGAGACACTGTGTTTACATTCGAAGTTTGAATCAATGAAATTTAATAATGGAATTCTAAAATTCAAAAAAACTTGAGTGTCAAGGGACACCCCGATGGAACGAAGTTCCTTTTGATTAAATTATATGTTAATTGGTATCTTAACAGTATGATAGATTTTCTCGACACCAATCCTATATGTCATCGTCTATTAAAGTTTTTAGAGACCAGGAATCTAAAAGAGGAACAAGTATGATGTCGTTGTGCTACGCAGCGATTAAATAGTAAAATAAACTATATATAAATTAAGTGGCACTAATTGTATAAGCATGTATTTCGTGGTTTAGATATTTTTTAAAGGTATTGTATTTTGCAAGGAAACTAGGGATCCCGCAATGATTATTGTACAGGGATTCTGGTGTTCGTTTACTACGACTAATTTAGTTAAGTGATTCCAAAAATAATTCTCATTTCTTATCGCTACGAAAAAAAGCCAACATCACGAGGTGTTCCCAGGTCACCCATCCAAGTACTGACCTCGCCCGATGTTGCTTAACTTCGGTGATGGGACGAGAACCGGTGTATTACAATAGCAAATAGCGAAAAAGTGTCGTGACAACTTTTCGTAAGAATTTCCCTTTCACAACGCGCGATAAGGAACTTCGTTCCAATAAATTATGTATTTTAACGACTGTTAAATGCAGAGAATAAAAAATATCTCAGGAAATTTATGATTTGTAATTACGATGGTTATTTTAAATATAGAAACCGGGCGTTATAATTGATGAAACAGACTCCGTCTTTGCCAATTTGCAATTCAATGGAACTCAACTACAATACCACTTGTAAATTCAGTTTTGTACTTTTGATAGTTACAATGCTGTGAATGTATAGAATTATGTGCATGCAGCACTGGGCTGGTGCTGCCAAATGTCATCTGAGAGCTTTGAATGCATTTAAGCTTATGTTTCCTAGAAAAGCGGTGCCGTTAACTAACGGCCGTCTTTACTTTTTAACATAATGCAAAAAAAAACAATCATTTTCGCTCGTCCAAGTCATGTTTCCACTCATTGTATTAATTAAATATTGGAACCGCTACACGCGAAAACGTTCAACTACTGTTTACCACCGCTATGAAGGCCGTCATGCAAATGACAGCACCGCTATTTGACACTACGGCTACGGTGACACTCGACGTTTTCTAGAACCTACCTACTCCGATGTTATTTATAAACAACGTATGGGTGACGTCACCCAACGTTACATTACGGCCGTTAGATAACGGCACCGTTTTTCTAGGAAACCTAAGCTTAAGAGGCGGGCTAAGCGAATTATAGACGAAGATTCACACGTTCAATTTCAACTCTTACAATCTCCGTTCAGTTGCTTGCCTTACAATTTATAGAGCGCACTCCGGAGAATGCTCCATGGAACTACACAATCTGATTCCGACATTCAAACAACGCTCATCTAGAAGCACGCTGGAGTTTCATCCCTTTGTTGTTCACATGCCCAGGTGCGACAATTTAGATCGTCGTTTCTTGTAAAGGGAAGGAAGGAAGGGGACAAGGAGATCATACTGCTTGCCCCCTTCCCTACTCAGTTTAATATGGGTTCATTTAAGCGGCGGTTAAATAGGCTACTCCTGGACAGGCGTGATTACCAATAAGCCGCAACTCACTCGTCAGGGATAGTGGCCAAAAGTCTGTCCGGCTGAACATCATCAGCCATTGCTTTGGGTCCATCTTTGAACGTGTCGTCCATTCCCCTCCAGCTCCGATCGCATCGCGCTTTTTGCATCCATTTGCTTTTGTCATGTCACACTCTGCTGGTATTAGACAATACCTGTCATCTCGCATGCGCATTTAGATTGAAATTTAAAGCATTTCTATATTAGATTGGCGATTATAGTAGACCTTATAAAGATCCAGGATCTTTATTTATTATTGTACTTCTTTTTTGCCTATTTCATAAAAAATCTAATAGTGTATTCTATCCTTATTAATTTTCCGTCTGTTTCAGGTGGTTCAAATAAGGTTAATTTATTTCAAAAGGTGTAATTTAATGCGCCTCGTAAATTTCACTTAGCAATTTTGTATATTACATTGAATGCCTGAGTTGCTAATGGCTACTGATAATTTAACTTAGACTTATCTATTTTTATGTTACTATTGCTACAATTCATCTTTTATCCTATGACTTTTTAGGACCAGTAACATAAGAGATTATTTTTTGTTCTTTCTTTTTTTATTTTTCAATTACTGCTCAACGTTGTGCCTAGGGTAAACCGGTGCCTCATAAAGCCAAATGGCATTCATCATCAGCTTTTGCTATTTGTGACGATGGGGTAATAGCTGAGCGCATCTCCCTCTCCAAGGGAGAGATAAACATTAGTGTTATTTTGTCTTGTAACTATAACAACTTTACAATGAAATTAATTACACTTTTTAAATTGTTTTTGTTAGTGACGATTTATGAATAATATTATATTATATTCACGTCTGTATCTGTAATACACGCGTTAATCAACATATATATACATATTATATTAAATTCTACCATAAACTAAGCTAATTTTGGAATGCGATGCTTTATTAATATTATTATTGTGAATATAAAGATATATAATCTATATATATAAAAATGAAACCCGTTTTCCGTTGTCACGACATAACATGAAAACATTTGTCTGATTTTCTTTTTGTTGTGTTTGTAATTGTCAGGAGAAGGTTCTTATAAAAGAAAAAAAATGCGCAGAAAATTAGAAAATTTTAGAATACTTAACCACCATACAATTCGAACTTTTTGATGTAACCTTATGGCGTTTGACATAACATTGACAGTATGCGTGCTGCAAATATCGTCAAAGAGGATGTAAGAAAAATGAATATCGTTTAAAATAAATGCTTCGATCGGAGTTATTATATTGATAATATAAACCAGAAAAACAAATAAAGAATGTTGTATAACATAAACCATTTAAAGAATAAACATTTTGTTTCTGAAATATTTTTTAATTAATTATACCAATTTGAAATCTATATTCATAGTTAAGACAGGACAACGTCTGTCGGGTCCGCTAGTTATACCTATATAGAATTCTTTCTAAGAACAATACAGAGCATTACCCAGATTACACGTCTCTATGGCAACGGATATACCATTAAAACAAATGAATAGTGCGTCTCGCTCGCACCTTGTACCAAACGTATAAATGAGACAGAGATAAGCCCACTTCCGACAGCTTCCGGTGTAACATCCGCGATACGGTGTAGATTGTATCATTTTTGCGCCATAATGTATAAACGATCTATATATCACTAGATTTTAGGCGGTTTAAAATTTGAAGCGACTTATATATTTTGAATGTCACTGAACAGTTTTATCACGTTGTGTTAGAAAAGTATTATTATAGAAAATGAAGTCAATTAATTATTTATTACCCAACAGTATTGTTTAATCTAGATTGTAATTTATACAAAATGACCTTAATTAATAAACGTACTAAGGAGTGCTATGGGGATGTAGAAAGAAAAAATCCATCGTCCATAATCGTTCTACTAATGTTGACTACATTGCTTTCGTAATCGGTTTCGTAAAAACATTCCCATATTATTAGTCAAAAGAGTAGCTATGTTAAAAATAGATATAAAGATATGTCCTAACCAAACAAGTCCCCAAAATCCTATTTGGCAGTATAGTCCAGTCAGTCAAGACAATTAATTCATTATAATTCCAAAAGTTTTCAAATTTTGATGTAAGGTCGGGAGTGGTATTAAAACAAACTATAACATTTTGCAACCTGCTGTGCGGTCCGGAACATTGTTAAAAATGCAATAAATGATAATTTGCTTAGTTCTTGGGACCAAAATTCCAAAAGTTCTGCAAAGTTGGAGTGGTGTTAAATATATTATTTTCCATCACGTGTCAAATTTGCAACCAATTTAAGTGTACGGAACATTTTTTGTTATTAAAAATTAATGTTGTTCTTTATTAAACTGAAGGAAAACGTTCCAAAAGTTCTGCAAATTTGACAGATATATCGAAAATAAAATAAATAACAAAAAATGTTCCGTACACTTAGGTTGGTTGCAAATTTTATACGTGATATGAAATATTATATCGAAAACTTCCCCAAGTTTGCAGAACTTTTGGAATTTTTTTCACGACCATACAGACATAAAATTAATTTAATTGCAATTTTAACAATGTTCCGGACTGCGGACAAGGTTGCAAAATGAGATTTATTGTCGTCCCAATGTACCATTCACTTGACCGAAGTTTGAAAACTTTTGGAATTATTATCAAATTTTCGATTTCGAATGTCTATAATGACTGGTGTAGTAGTTGTCTCTGAGATTCCACCCCGAGACAAAGGAATAGCTTTAATGATATATTTCTACTGTAAAATCTTAATCATTCAAAGTAACTTGATTTAAAAGGCAAGCAATTTTTCCTAAACAAAATTTACAACCCATGGGAAATTTCCCTCTGCTCTTTATTTTAATTATTTATTTACGGGATTAAAACCTCTACTATATCGGAATAAGGATATAAATGATTTGAATATAAAGTTAACTTTTTATTTTACGGTACTGGTACTTCATCGATTACAACAAATATTATACCATCATATCTTTGTCCCGTAATAAATGTTTTTGTTTGCATAGTGCCTTGCGATTCTGTAACTCACTTTTCGAACTCACACATCGGTTTTCGCAGCGGCGGTCGCGCTCAAATCAGTCGTGAAGCAGTAATTTTATGATTTGGAATTCTGATAAACAATAAACTACAAGGAGGGACCTTATAGGTATATATAGACCTAGGCAAAAGTGAGTTACAGAATCGCAAGGCAAGAGTCCGAAACTAATTCTCGTTCTGAAGGTGTCTTACGATTCCTGGGTCATCGGGTTGCTTTAAATAATAGAGAATTTTAGTTTTACTCGCGTACAACAATAGAATATAAGCGAAATAATGAAGTTAATTACTATGAAATGAATGAATGCAATGTAACAGTTGAAGAGAGTGCCTACGTCTGGCTATACTCTCGGGGCGTCATAATTACTGTTAGTGGCATTTTGAAGTGAAACTTCTTTATCGGGGTTGGAAAAAAATTTAGTGTAACATTTTTTCGTTACGTGTCACATTTTTCGGTTACGCGCCATGTTGCTTTTTGAAGTCAAAGTTCTTTATCGGCGTTAGAATGAATTTTTTATCGACGTATGGGAGAAATTTTGTAGCAAATCGTCACGTTTTTCGGTTACGCGCCATCTTTTTTCTTGTCCCTACCACGGTTGATCCGAAGAGATCGAAGCCATTATTAACAAAAATATATAATAACGATAACAATGATACTAATAATTCTATTAAAATTAATGAAATTCTGTAATAATCTTAGTAGTAATAAGGTAAAATGAAATAATTGTATTTGTATTCATGTCTATGATAATAAAAGCCTTTTGTTAAACTTTATTAACCCATTTTCGTTAAGTTGCATATAGTAGATCGTTTTTCGAAAAATAGGGTCATAAAGAAGTTTCACTTCTTACGTGTGTACACCTAGTACACACACACATTTTTTTTATTTAGAGCCGCAAAGCTGGCAGTGTCAAAATCTCTCCTTTCCTTATAAGGGACTTTATTTACTTAAAAGCTTTGGCATCTACCGCCGAGCCCGGGAGACAACTACTCCGGAAATATCTGCATGATATATGTTGATGGCATTTGCAAACCAGTCTGAGTTCCACTACGAACCATACATTAAATTTCTTGGTTACTTATTATATCATTGTTTTCGGCTTTTCAATTATTTTCACAATTAAAAAAGAAACATTTTGTTAAATTGTCAGGGCCTCTGGCGCAGCAAATGTCAAATGCCTACCTCATTTAGGGTCTGTTTCACAATGTAAGGATAAGTTCTACATAATTTCCAAATTAGCTATTTATTACTACACTATTGTTGCGTTTCGCGACTGTCAGATAGCGCTATTCGTCACACAAAGTCCATCATAAGTTATGAGTCCGATGAATGTCAAATAGCACAATTTATCTTCCATATAATTTATGTGTTGCATAGCTATTTGGAACTTTATCCATACATTGTGAAACAGACCCTTAGTCTTGTAACTTACTGCTAACATTACATTTATTTTAATGTTGTTCTATATTATTTCTCTTAAAGTAATAAAATTTGGAGCTGTGAATCTGAAGTTAAATTTTATTTGGCTTAATAAATGTTTTTCTTTGTTTTAAAAAAAGTTCCACTTCATTCTTCGAATTTTTGTTCAAAAATTTAACCCCTGCTCTGTTCTTTGTTGATGTAAGACCTGTCCCAGTACAACATGAAAAAGCGACAGCTATTTGGAAATGAAAGAAAGAAAAATACATTTATTTGACTAAAGCGCACACACATATATATAAAAGAAATACAAACACTATCAGTATAACAAAAATGTGCCCAACTCTGCTGTCACTGTCACCAACAACACTGATTTTCACTCTGACTGAGTCACAGCTATATACACTGAACAAAACAGATAAATTTTACAATTAAATTAAAAAAACTTAGTTATCTCAACGTTTTTAAATGTAATTTCGATATACAGTCAAAACCGTTTATAACGACACCGTTTACAACGACCTATCGGTTATTACAACCGGATTGTATGGTCCCGTCCGAATCCCTAGTAAACTTTTCAGTAAAGAAACCGCTTATAACAACATCGGATACAGCGACATATCGCTTACAACGACGAAAGCTTATCGTATTCATCGGCTATAACGACCAACCGCTTCTTGTCGCAGCAAAACAAAACAATAAAAACGATTTTAAATCTTATTTATAAGCATTGAATGAATATTTAGGCATATTATTACCTACGCACTTTCTCCTAACGAACAGCTTCAGCCAACAACGATTTCCGAGGCTCTTAACGCTGTAACGATTTTGCAAAAATTTGTTGCCTTTAACGAACAGTGATACTCATACCTTGACGAGTATGAAACGTAAAATGCAAAAAATATTTGAGACTGGCCTAAAAAAACAGACTGAGTGTTTACTTTTGTACCTAATTATTTCGTAATAAATACATATATATAATAAATAAATAATTTTGTTTCTTTTTTGACTCGTTTACATATTATAATATTAACATACTATATTATAACCCATACCTACCTATTCTAGATCGATAACTATGTACATACATATTATGTACTGTACTTGTGTAGGTATATGACATTGCTTATAACGACTATCGGATATAACGTCGGCAACTATGCGGTCCCTTCAATGTCGTTATAACCGGTTTTGACTGTAGTTCTTATTTGTAATGTCATGGCAGCGTTCGCGCGGTAATAAAACTAATCATAATTTCTATAATAGTATACGTTACTTTTAAATAAATTAATAAACTAAACAATATAACTAAAGACACACACAAATGTGTGTGTCTTTAGTTATTAATTTACTGCAGAACTTGCTACTCTGAAACATGACTTTTACAATCGCTTAATACACTTGGCAAAAGCAAGCGCAATATTTTATAAACCTAGCTTCTTAAAAAAATAGTTCCTACATTTCCATATAAATTGTGCGAGCTCATACGAGTTTAAACGGAGTTAAAAAAATAAGATTTTTTTCAAATATCCTTTGAGATCAAACGTCCCATTCTCTTTGTGGCCGTAGAGCGATGAATTTTAATGAATTACTCTCAAAATTAAGACTGCATACGTTTTATTTTAAAAATGTGAATCTATCCAAACGTAGAAACGACATTCAAACTCTCTTTGTCAGTAACTTTTCTTTGAAAAGATGTCATCTATTCAGATTATATAATACCTTTTTTATAAGCTTCTAAGGAACTACGGGCTAAAATTATTTATTTTATATTTATGATCAAAGACTACGACTACAAATAAAATACAGTAACATACGAGTTTAATTCTCACTCTAAAATGGTTGAATAAGAAAATTATTTCACGCTTTCAATAGACATCTTCTTCGGACTCATGTTTATAAAAATAAATGTGAAAAGATTTTGTAAATGTACAAAGACCGACTTCTTCAAGTAATCATGATGGGCAAGGTCGAGGGGAAAAGATGCGCTGGCAGAAGGAGGAAGTCGTGGCTTTTTTTTTTTTTTATAAAATAGGGGGGCAAACGAGCTGCGGGACGACCAATAAGGGCAGTCTACGCAGCCCATAGACACCCATTTTTAGTGGGTGCGTTGCCGGCCTTTGAGGGAGGAGTGGGCTCTCTTTTTAAATGCAATATTAGAGAATGGACGGGAGTGGCCAGCGTAGAACAGCTGATGCGCTTGGCGAAAAATAAGAAGGAGTTTGACGAGCTGACCGCCAACCTCCAGTAGTGGAGAGGCACTTTAAGAAGAAGAAGAACAAAGAGCTAAAAACGCGCATTTATCTTGCTTGCTCAAAAATACTTCGAAAACAAGCACACAGACTGAGGTCTAGTCTGAGGTGGGATAGACTATTAGTGTAGTATGTAGTGTGCCATTGCTCGTATCTCAAATCTTGCTCGTATCTCAAATCTTGCTCGTATCTCAAATCTTGCTCGCATCTCAATCCAAAATAACGCTCGCTCGGCGGCTCGTACCTATCTAAAATGTCGTATATCGAGGTACCACTGTATTATAAGCTGGAGATTGAGTTTGATGAACGCCTTCACACCTCAACTTAGAACCTCTAGCTATTTTTTTCGTCTTAAGTTATTTACAGTGCTTATATCAGTTACAGTTAAATTAAATAGCTGGAGCAAATTATTTTTAATTCCAAGCTTCCTTATCTTCTAGGTAATCCGATATTTTATATTAAGCTTTCCTAGAGAGCTTCTGTTTTATATTTTTCTTAAATTTATTATTTGACAAGTTTACCACATCACTTAATCCTTTATCCAAATTTCAATTCATCTAATGTATAAAATTCTCGTGTCACGGTGTTTGTAGTTAAACTCCTCCGAAAAGGCTCGACCGATTTTCGTGAGTTTTGTCTGCATATCGGATAGGTGTGAAAATCGCACAACATCTATTTTTCATCTCCCTAAATTTTATTTTTTAGACATTTTTTTTTGATTTTATGATACAGCATACAAAATACATATAACCAAAAACCACCCCTCTACGATCAACCCCTATTTTATTATTATAGTATATAGTTAGGTAGTACTGTTTTAGAACGTTTGCCGGGTCAACTAGTATTTATATATAAACACTAATCAAAGGTATGTAATTACATAATTTATAAATCAAAAACCTAACGTAAATTGACACAATTTAAAAATACAGCACATAAAAATTCAGTAACGTTGCAAATGAACAAACCGTTTAAGTTAACCAATAGGTAGAAACTAAAACGATCTCGGTTCAAAGTTATTTCATTTAAACCGCGAAACAAATAGTTTACAGTTGAAGTTTATTAACTTAAACGACCTGTGTACTATGAGTTTGACAACATATTAAATGTGAAAAATAAATGTTTGACGTATCTTACAAAGTATATATTTTTTCTTTCTAATACTTCACTATTTTTCTAGTATTTATTAACTAAAATTTTCATTACACCAAGTGTGTAGTGGCTTCAGCGTGCGACTCTCATCTCGGTTGTAGGTTAGATCCCCGGCTCTGCACCAATGTGCTTCCTTTCTTTCGCATTTAGCATTCGCTCGAACGGTGAAGGAAAACATCGTAAGGAAACCGACATGTCTTAGATCCTAAAAGTCGGCGCCGTGTGTCAAGCACTGGCTGATCACCTACTTATCTATTAGATTGAAAAATGATCATGAAACAGATTCAGACCTCTGAGGCCCAGACCCAAAAAGGTTATAGCGCCACTGATTTTATATGAAACATAATATTTTTGTCACAGCTAAATGAATTTTTATTATATTACAATATTTCATTTCGCAACTCGGTGTGAATGGCACTTAATGTTTTGAAATTTCAATTAAAAGTTTTACCACAAAATTAAGGCTAATTTTGTTTCGTTTCTTAAGGTTTCTTATTTTGTACTTAACTGTGGCTTAGGTGAATGTTGTTCATAAATTACGTTAAAAATAAAGGGTTCGAAAATGGCCTGAACTGCTTCGAGAAAATGATGGCCGTGCTGCTTTTGTGCTCGACAACGCGGCTAAACCAATGCATTTATATGTGTGCAGCTAACTTGGTCGTAAATTATTACGTTCGTATACACACATAAATCATTTGGTGCAAGATGATGTTTAAATTAATAGTCGCACTAACCTCCGGGCTAATTTAGCTTATTAAAATTAAAATTATATAATATATATTAACCTATTTAAAACACTGTGGTGCCAAATGACAGTATATTTTATATATAACGTCGGCAATAATAAAATCTATCAATATAATAAAATCAAGCTTAAAGCACAAGCTCTCTCTTAATATGACTTAGCATCGAAATACAAATTTAGACATTATTTACATTGTAAGAAAAATAAATAATAAATAATTTAATTCCAAAGACCAATCATTACAAATAAGAAATATTGTTTTTCAATTATTTTTTAATGAATTTATTTAATAGAATGGTCCATTTATCGTAAAATAAAATCACCCACAGATGTTATTAATACATTTCGAGTAGATCATTATCTTTATTACTCAATTAACTAAATTACAATTAATAATGCTAATCAAACCACTGAAGTGAACTTTATCACTTGACCGAATTTGATGTTAAGATCTTTGATATAATAACAATTCAATTCAGTGAATACATGACATAGAAATTTAGGGTACGCTTATATGAAAAGCAAAAGGATTTTATGGTCTGATTCATTCCAAAATATTTTAATTTCAATAAAAAACAAAGCAATTGTAACCTGAATGCGGCAGTTTAAGCTGTGACCAAAATATTAAACTAGACAATAATTCTGTTATTATCTATATTCTGTTATTCTAAACTAAATACATAAGTACCTGGAATCTCTATTTTAAATCCGGAGGAACTAAGTAATGTGAGGAAAGCTTTTTCTAAAATGTTATTGAACTTATAACCCATTCCTAACACTTGAGACTTTATTATAGAGAAATATGTACTTTAATTTTCTTGGAATATATTAAAAGTCAAAATCATTTATTCATATAGGCACCATGTACACTTATGAACATCAAAAAAGATATATAATATATTAAATGCTACTAATTTTACATTTATTTTTATTTAAATATGTAGTTATGGTTAAACTCATTTTGGTTAACCAAAAAAAGGTCATCTTTTTATTATTCAAAGCAAGACAACATTTTTAAAGTGGGCTAAAAATTATTTCTATACATGTGGTTATTACCGACCCGAATGACTCGTTATATTGTACGTGACCGTTGGAGGGTTGAAAAGCAATTATAAGCCTGATTCGGTTCAAAGGAAGTTATAGTTTGTCAGCGATTAAATGGTTCCTCTGAAAAAAGCTTCATACAACGTCATAATCTAAAGTAAACAAATGATATTTCAAATTAGGAACGTTTTTATAAAACATTCCAAATTTGAAATAACAGGTCGCTCATCTGATGTTATATAATGTCCATGGATAGACATTGCCAGAAGGGTCGCAAGTTCGTTACCGGCCATAGGTTCGATCCCCGGCTGTGCACCAATGGACTGTTTGTCTATGTGCGCATTTAATATTTCGCTCGAACGGTGAAAGAAAACATCGTCAGGTTGATATTAGATTGACAAATGGTCAGAAATCTAAGGCCTAGATCTAAAAAGGTTGTAGCGCCAGTTTTTTTAAGCTATTGCATAGCTTTTATCGCGGGCTTTGAGCGCGGCGACCGAATCAAGAAATTCCGTAACGTAAAAAACCTAACACACGATGACGTAATATAGGTGCGACCAATTAGCGTTAGAGTGAGACAGACTACAACTACAACAAAGAAAAAAAAACTGCATAAATAAAAAAATAAATAAATAATTATAATTGCATAAGTTAATAAAAAATGCTATGCAATAGCTTTACCGCGGCAGTCCCTGAGTGCCACACATTTTTTTTTTCTTCAGTTCCCTGATTGTGAAGACTTGCATACACAATTCCAATGGTCTTCCTATTTGAAGTATAATAACAATTATTGTAGAGCACCAGCCACCATTACCAGACTTTCTGGCCTCAATCTACTTCACGAATGCATCACAATGTCTGCCTCTTAGAATTGATTACACGAAAAAATAAGAGCTAAATAATAGCACTGTTCTTATAAGCGGTGTCCTGAAGGACGGATCAGGATGAATTCCCAAAAGGCAAAGAAAAAACATTATTAAGATAATTGCACCCAAGAGAAATTTCGTTCTACCAATTTTTTTGGTAAAACCGAATCGAATTCGTGAGGGAAATAGGTTTTTGCGGAATAGAATTGAAGTGGAAAAGGAAACTTATGGCTTAAATTTAAATTCCGAATGTTAAACGTAAAAGAACACGACGGCAGACAGGTGGCATTGTATAAACTTAATGATTTGTCTTCTTACAGAAGAACGCGTTTTGGCCAAAAGTCACCGTTCTTCAGATTGAGAATTTTTGTATGTAAGTGTTTTCTTCAATGTACCTAGCATTGGTAAGCTTTTATAAATGAAAGAAGAAGTGTCTCTAGGTGGTATCACTTAACATAATATGCTCGTTTGACCCTTGTTCTTAAAAAAGTGCATGCGTACAAAGTACACATCAAACTCAAAATATCTTTATTCAAATGGGTAACCAAGTACACTTTTGAATCGTCAGGTTAAATAAATCGTAAATTTACATTTACTACCAGTTCGCAAGTCAAGGGCGTAAGGCGGGTAAGAAGAACTGGCAAGAAACTTTCCGCCACTCTTTTTAATCGCCAAGTATTGTCATACAAATTGTTTTAACTGGAGCAATTCAATCCCAAGGATTAGGATCATTTAAGTAGTCCTCAAATTAATAAAAAGCTTTGTTGATTAATTTTCGTTTAACGAGGGCTTTGAATTTATTTAGTGATAATTCTCTAATTTCGCTTGGGAGTTTGTTGTAAAAACGAATACAATTTCCATATAAGGAGTGGATTATCTTTTGGAGCCTG
The DNA here is from genome assembly GCA_963693345.1 of Pieris melete. Classification (NCBI taxonomy): domain Eukaryota; kingdom Metazoa; phylum Arthropoda; class Insecta; order Lepidoptera; family Pieridae; genus Pieris; species Pieris melete. The sequence continues at coordinate 702,353 of CAVNZK010000020.1, forward strand.
GTTGGTCGTACACTCAAATTAGTTCTATTTCGCGTATTATACTGGTGAATGTCACCATTTGTTTTAAAATCGTTTATATTTTTTTGGACATACAACGAGGCTTCAAGAATATATTGACCAGCTAGTGTCATAATATTTAATTCCTTAAACTTATTCCGTACCGACTCCCTCGGAGAAACACAACAAATACCCCGGAAAGCCCGCTTCTGCAGCCCAAATATGGATTTATAGGTGCGCGAGAGGCGTGCACCATATAATAATAGTTTATAGGCTAGGTAGTGGCCGCAGTGGGAAGACAAAGAAAACTTCTGCACGTCTAAAAGTATATAATAATGAATACAACATATACCGAAGGAATGAAGATGAATGATAAAAGTTGTAATACAATTAGAGAAAAGAAAGCACAAGAATAGATAAATAATACGTCACTAAGGGATAGTCCTAAATCGCGCACGGGTCTCGCCTTTGACAGTTGTAAACGCACTGCCCGCTGGTCGCGCTGCCACTGCCTGCAAGCTCCACCCACCGCGCCCGTGTCGTCACACATAGCGGTAAAATCACCGACGCGGTGGAAAAGAGGAGTGTTATTATTGTTCGCCACATCAGCCCCCCCGGAGACCGTTACGGTCGAAAATAATCCGGGAACCGAACACGACGCCCGCTCCGAGTACAGCGATCTTCCACCACCGCTGGCTTCGACACTGGATCTGGTGATGAAAGTATGAATGCGGGCTTGACTCTGTCCACTGAAACAGTTACAACTTTACCGTTAAATTCAATGACAAAGGTTTTATCTCCTCGCTTTATCACTTTGCAAGGGCCCACATACGGTGCTTGCAGTGACTTTCGTACAGCGTCTTGGCGAAGAAAGACATGTGAAGCCGTCTGTAAATCTTTGCTGACGAAAACTGGAGTAGCACCATGGCGAACTACTGGTGTAGGCTTAAGTTCTTGCATTTTATTCCTGAGTCGTGACACGAAATCGGAATAGTCTACGACCTGTTTTTGAGAATGGTTGAAGAACATACCAGGCAGTCTCAATGTTTCTCCGTATACTAACTCTGCTGACGACGACCCAACGTCTTCTTTCCAAGCAGTCCGAATGCCAAGAAGAACCACCGGAAGAGCTTCAACCCAGTCGTCGTTAGCATGACACATGATCGCTGCCTTGAGTTGCCGATGAAATCTCTCCACCATACCGTTTGCAGCCGGGTGATAAGCTATGGTCTGTAAATGATTAAATCCCATTATTCGTGACAATTCCTTAAAGAGATATGCTTCGAACTGCCTGCCTCTATCAGTTGTTATCTTCTCAGGACAACCGAACCTTGAGATCCAACCATAAACAAAAGCATTGGCCACAGTGTCTGCTTTAATGTCCTGAAGCGGCATGACCTCCGGCCACCGCGTGAAACGATCAATAGCTGTTAGGCAATATTTAAATTCGTGACGCATTGGTAATGGGGATATGAGGTCGATGTGGACGTGGCTGAATCTATCCGATGGAGGAACAAAATCACTGACAGGAGCACGGGTATGTCGAATAACCTTCGAGCGTTGACAAGCCAGGCAGCTCCGTGTCCATAATCTGCAGTCCTTTTTAATATTGGGCCAAACATACCTCTCAGAGACCAGCCTAACGCTTGCTCTGATCCCCGGATGACTCAATCCGTGCAAGCAGTCGAAAGCTTGCCGTCGAAATTGAGGAGTCAAGTAAGGTCTTGGTGTTGAACATGACATATCACAAATAACTGTCTTACCAGAGCCAGAAATGTCTATCTTCTGCAGGTCCAAAGAACAGTTATTGCTGCGTAACAAGTGTTGTAGCTCGTTGTCTACGATCTGTGCTGATGAGAGAGTATTTAAATTAATCACGCTAGTTATTGTTTCTACTCTGGATAGAGCGTCAGCTACTACGTTATTATCGCCTGAAACATGCTTTATGTTTGTAGTGAACTGCGACACAAAATCAAAATATCTAAATTGTCGAGGTGAGCAGTTCTCAGAAGCTTTTTGAAACGCAGAAACGATTGGCTTATGGTCAGTAAAAATTGTAAAATCCTTAGCTTCAACCATATGCCGAAAATATTTCACAGCTTCATAAATCGCCAAAAGCTCTCTATCAAAAGGACTATACTTCTTTTGAGCGGTATTTAATTTCCTCGAGAAGAAACAGAGTGGTTGCCATACAGAATTAATATTCTGCTGTAAGACAGCTCCGATTGCGTTGTCTGATGCATCCGTCCACAATGTCAGTTCTGCAGCTGGATCAGGATGCGCTAAAAGAGTAGCTTTAGCTAAACTAGCCTTACAAGACAAAAACGCCTTTTGCAGTTCATCAGTCCAAGTAATATTAGTACTGGGCTTAACTGCTGGACCAGAAAGAAGCTCGTGCAACGAGGCCTGCACTTTAGCTGCACTTGGAATAAATCGTCGATAAAAGTTAATCATACCCAGAAATCTCCGAAGCTCCTTGATCGTCTTGGGTGGAGGAAAATTCTGGATAGCTTCTACCTTTTGTGGAAGTGGTCTGGTACCTGCAGAGGAAACGATGTATCCGAGGAATTCCACTTGCGACTCACCAAACACGCATTTAGATGCATTAATCATTATTCCATAGTCCTGGAGGCGCTGGAATACTTGATGCAGGTGGTCCAGGTGTTGAGTTTCGTTCTGCGAAGCTACTAAAATGTCATCAATGTAAGGGTAACAATAAGGCAAATCTCGTAGTATTTCATCCATAAAGCGTTGAAATGTTTGAGCAGCATTGCGAAGGCCAAAACTCATGAATGGAAACTCAAACATTCCAAATGGAGTTGTAATAGCTGTCTTCGGAATATCGTCCGGGTGAACTGGTATTTGGTTGTATGCTCTAATTAAGTCTATTTTACTAAAGACTGAACATCCAGAAAGGTTATGAGCAAAGTCAGCTATGTAACGAACCGGATATCGGTCGGGTATTGTGCGTGCATTCAATGCACGATAATCGCCACATGGTCGCCATTCGTTGTTTTTCTTCGGAACTAAGTGTAATGGCGATGACCAAGGACTGTCAGATCTGCGAGCAATACCTGATCTTACCATATCCTCGAACTCCCTCACAGCAATACGGAGTCGATCCGGTGCCAACCGACGAGGACGACTGTAGACTGGAGGTCCAGAAGTAGTACGGATATGATGCAGTGTATTGTGCTTAACCTTGAGCATAGACAGGTCTCCAGCTGGACGAGTGATGTCGGGAAACAGTGACAAAATTTCGTGGTAACGTGAGGTACCTGTAAAAGATTTGATGTGGCATAAAGCAAATGAAGCAGGTTTAGCTGAAGCACTAAGCGATGTAACATTGTCTATCAAGCGATTAAGCCTAGCATCAACAAGCAAATTGAAATGCGACAGAAAATCTATGCCTATAATAGGTTTGGTTACATCAGCTATCACAAACCGCCACGTAAAAGCTCGCCTGAGTCCAAAATCTAATATTAAATTAAACCATCCAAAAGTGTCTATCACTGAACCATTCGCTGCAAAAAGTTTATAGTCTGTTTTATTCAAGCGTCTATTATTAATTAATTTTTTTGGATAAACACACAAATCAGAACCGGTGTCAATTAAAAATTGTATTTTAGTCTTACGATCGGTTACAAACACACGGCCACCAGTCACACTATTACAGTCACGCGTCGCCGCCTTCACTGACTGCGCCGCTCGTTTCCCGGCGGAAACGAACAGGGTGCGCGACACTTCGTCGCCTTAGTGCCAAAACGTCGATGAAACCAACAATGCCCCGGGCCAGCATTAGAGCGGCTCCGAGACCGATGTCGCCAACGTGGTGATTGCCCTCGATATCTCGAGCGCGAACTTGATGTTGTTGACAACGCCGCTACCTGACGCGATAGGTCGTCAATGCGCCGGGTTAGCAAATCTATACTCGAAGTCGGTGTACCTGCTTGAGACGTCGCGGCAACTTGCATATCCAGCTGCGGGGTGATCTCATAAATTTTATCAACAATTCGGGCTATAGATTCCAGAGGTAGGTCACCTTGAGCAGCCATAATTGCCTGAACATGGTCGGGTAACCTGCTCACCCAGATGGACCGTATGAATTCTTCTGGTACGTCTTCACCCGCCAGGCTTTGAAGGTGCCGTAAAAATTGGGAAGGTTTTCGGTCGCCCAATTCCTCGTGCGTTAGTAATTGACGAACCCGTTGCTGTTGCGAAATTGATAGACGCGATATTAATTCAGTTTTAATTTTTTCATATTTCCCTTCTGACGGTGGTTTGGATACCACATCTCACAAATATATTTAAAGTCCAAATTCGCGGTGACGTGGTAGAATTTTGTTGCATCTGCGGTAATGTTGGCCAACGCAAATTGACCCTCCAGTTGCGAAAACCAAAGTGCAGGTTCATTTGGCCAAAATGGCGGAACTTTTATGCCAACGCGGCACACTTCGTCTTTACCTGCCGTAGCCATGTTTCACAAATAAAATGTCAAATCACACAACTAATCACGTAACTAATCACGTAACTGATCACGTCGGGGTCACCAATTTATAGGTGCGCGAGAGGCGTGCACCATATAATAATAGTTTATAGGCTAGGTAGTGGCCGCAGTGGGAAGACAAAGAAAACTTCTGCACGTCTAAAAGTATATAATAATGAATACAACATATACCGAAGGAATGAAGATGAATGATAAAAGTTGTAATACAATTAGAGAAAAGAAAGCACAAGAATAGATAAATAATACGTCACTAAGGGATAGTCCTAAATCGCGCACGGGTCTCGCCTTTGACAGTTGTAAACGCACTGCCCGCTGGTCGCGCTGCCACTGCCTGCAAGCTCCACCCACCGCGCCCGTGTCGTCACACATAGCGGTAAAATCACCGACGCGGTGGAAAAGAGGAGTGTTATTATTGTTCGCCACAGATTGAACCTCTGCAGCAGCACCCCACAGTAAAATACCGTACGACATAACGCTATGAAAGTAGCTATGATACACAATTTTAGCCGTGTCCTTATCAGTAAACTGTCGGATTTTCTTTACCGCATATGCTGCAGAGCTCAGCCTATTCGAAAGAGTCTCTATGTGTGGGCCCCATTGGAGATGTCATGTCAGAACTGAAACTTCTTTGGCTAACTAATTTTTAAGTCTTGTTCATATTTATACAAACCTAAAACTTTAGATATCCGAGAGCGAGGGAAAAAGGAAGATATGTTAGGAATTTAATTATTTAATTGTCATTAAAATATTAAAAGTGTCGAAAATTAATACAAATTATAAATTAAAATTTGTAATTTGAGATTTCAATTATTTGCATAAAATATAAAATACTAATATTTCATAAATTCTCTTTACGAAATTTTAATTTTAAAAATAGAATGTCTATAAGGTAATTCGCCCTTTTCACTCTCTCTCAATCGGTCTCAATCTCTCTGTCTTTTCATCCGTAAAAATTTTACATTCGCCATGTAAAATTTTGCGCCTAAAGTTTCACTTCAAAAATAATTCCATAATTCCTATTATCTTTCTTCACACGGACAGACCGCATACGAATAACAACCATCCTGAACAAAATATGGAAGAACAAAGAAGTGCTTATGGCGGTTAAGAAAAGAAAACTTAAATATTTCGGACACGTCTCGAGTTAAGTTCGGTGGTGGTTGTTGGAGGGATGTTCAAATAAATGAAACTCTTTGTTTGAAGCTGTGTCAACTGGCTTTAATCGTTTAAAACATGAGCTTATTACTAACATAAAAAGGGGTTGCGATGCTGGTTTTCGCTTTTAATTATTGAAGTGAAACTTCTTTATCGGGGTTGGAAAAAAATTTAGTGTAACATTTTTCGGTTACGCGTCACATGTTTCGGTTAAGCGTCACATTTGACCGTTACGCGCGTCTTTTTCTCGTCCCTACCACGGTTGATTCGAAGAGATTCTAAACCATTAATAACAAAAATTTATAATAACTATAACAATGATACTAAAAATTATATTACAATATATGAAATTCTGTAATAATCTTAGTGGTAATAAGGTAAAATGAAAATATTGTATTATTTGTATTCAAGTCTGTGATATTAAAAGCCTTTTGTTAAACTTTATCTAATTTAACTTTATTTAACCAATAACTGTAAAGTTAGTTGCATATTTATAATTTTTCGAAAAATAAGGTCATAAAGAAGTTTCACTTCTAACGTGTGTACACTAGTACACGCACATTTTTTTATTATTAACCTAAATATATATATGTAACTTAACTAAAATAAAGGTTACATAAATCTCGTAACACAAAAAAATATGAGCTCCTTCCATTAATCATTCAAGGCAAAGTTTTATGATGCTATTGTTTTGCTGCTTGCTTTTGTGGACACGTTAGCCCCGTCTTACCTCCCTACGACAAGCACTGGCGCGGCTGCAGGGCAGATGGAAAATAATAAACGGCTCAAATATAAGAGTATTTCCTCCAACTTTAAAATTGTTCCCTTTGGAGTTGATACTCTTGGCCATGTGATTTAAGTGCACAGGCGCTAATCAAAGATTTAAGTTGGCGCTTGGTAGATAGTACCGGTGACCCCAAAGCTGGTGCATTCCTCGCTCAACGAATAATATCTATATAATAGATGAATAAGTATCGCAATACAGCGATGAATGTCAGCATTAAATGTCACGGGGATCAAACTTTTTAAATTTGTTTTAATTTTCTGTTTATTAATTTTTAATTATTATTATTATACCGATGTAGGTTAAGAATATTGAAAATCATTTGTGTGTTGAAAATAAAAATCTATAACTTTATTAAAAATGGGCCCATTTTAAATATATATACATCTATATAGTAATTTATATATGTTCCATATTTTGTTGGTCTGTAGCTACTAAAAATGTAGACTAAGTAAATACAACCTATTAAGGCGAAACGCAGTTCACGGGTCAGCTAGTAGTCTTAACTGAAATTGTAGTAATAAAAAAAAAAGAAACACGTTGTATCAAACACAATAGTATCAAAATTACGTAGCGTAAAATAATGTCAAACTTTTGCTCTTTTTACATTTTTATTCTTTCAAATAATGCGCCATCTTTTGAGATTTTCTTGATTTTGTTTATCATATTCTAATACCAACGTAACATTATTTCTTAAAAGCATTATAATACAATAAACTATTGTATTTATATTTATTTTCAACAATTATAAACACGACGATTTTCACATAACAAAAAATTTTGTTTTGTCTCATAATGTTTCACAAGAAAATAATCGAAGTCGGTCTTAATATTGAGGTCAAAATAGAATAAATAAAAAAAATCAAACAAATTATGTCAGAATGAAGAAAAATGTTTAAACAAACGCAGCGGAGCGTGTCGTACCGTTGCGATCGCACATTGCTTCATTAGTCATTACTCCTCTTGTTATGCTGGGTACACACTGTCTGCGCAGATGCGTTTGAGATAGGCGAACTGTTAACTTTTAACAATTAATAGTTTTCTTCTACCCAAGGCAAATAATAATTTCCATGCAAGACGTGTGTCACGTTTAGTAAGGGTAAGGCTCCCGGAAGAATCCTGTGTATGCTCACTCAGGCTGCCTCGAGTATCCTGGGGACAAGATACAGCTCAACTGCAGAGGCATTTACTTCTCCCTCAAAAGCTGGCAAAACACCCACTAAAATGTGTGTCCAAGGGCTGCGATGACGATTATGAAGCGCTGCCCTTTTTGAGCGTCCTGTAGGCTAGTTTGCCCCCCTGTCCTATAAAAAAATAAATGATATATATTCCTTTAGGTTATTGTACACTTAAGGTTAGATTTTCTACCAGTTCTCAAAACAAAGAGGAGTAGAATAGACAAGAAGAACTTGCAAGAATCTCTCACCAACTACAGATACAACTCTTCTCAACTTGTGACAATAGACAAAAACTAAAACAACAGACAACAGGTAGACATAAAAGACACCACAATTGACGGGACCACTCGGGAAAAAAGACTGGGCAAGCCGAAAAGACGAAAGGCTGATGACGTGATAGAAATAGCAGGAAAATACTGGGAGACTATTGGCAATGATAAAGACATGAGGAGAAAGTTGGAGGAGGCCTCAAGAGGGTTGAATATCTATTATATCTATTTTAACGGTGTCCTAACAATGTTTTCCTTCACCGTACAAGAGAGTGTTAAATGCGCACGTAGAAAAAAAGTCCGTCATTAGTAGGCTTGGCAAAATAATAGCATGAATAAACGTCGAACCTCACCATATTATAAAAATAAACTCGAAAAAGTTGATTAAATATATTAATAACGCGTGTTAAAAATTACTTTAGGAAACGCGATGTACACTCGCTAATTTTCCGGTTTCGCGCCAGTCTTGACGCGGCTAATAAAACTAGTTTTTATTTCTAACCTACATTATAAATGTGAAAATTTCATTGCCCAATGGATGTGTGGATTTATATATCCTTATTTACTTTTATAGGGTGTTCTCTTTCATCATTGTGTTTTATTATATACATTAGGGTATAACCTATAAGTTGACTTAATTTAAATACAAGTACGGTACTTGTGATAGATTTATGAAGCCCCAAGAATTAACTATTTGCAGACTTATGTAATTTTTGGTAAAATAAATAATAACTTTTTCCATGACGCCAAGTTATTCATATAATACGTGTGAATATTTCAACAGTTAAATAAATAGTTATAAAATTTTATTTGAACGGTTGTGAATTTAAGATAAAACCTTGTTGACCTGACCTAAAGGTTATAGTTAATATGCGATAGGATAAATCGTTTGTTAATAACGTAACAGATACTAGAAATCTGGATCTTTATTAAATTCGAAATTTGAAAAAATTACTATCAGATTTATGGTTATGTTTTATGTTTTATGTAATTTGCCTTTTAACCGCAAGATGATAAAAAGAACTCGAAAAAATCTCGCATTTTCAATTGTTTTTTTTTTATTATCTTTGGTAGGATTTTTAGTATATTTCTTTCTCGCCTAGAGTTATAAAATGACTCTATTTTGTAATATTATCAGTTTTCGATTAATATTAAAAATCTTATTTATATTTATTATAATTCTTTTTGCTGCAAAACAAAGTGATTTTATCTAATCCTACCTTAATATTCGAAATTAGAACGTCAGTGACGCTGTCGTTCTAAACTCTTAAACGTAATATTAAAACAAAACTCATTACAACATAATCATTTAAAGGAAACAATGTTTTAATGGTTCATCACAGTACGAAGGTCGTTTCCACGAAGTTTGTAGTACCAAGGAGTTTTATTATAATTTTTTACTAGAAAGAAAGCGACATTTTTATAGTCTATGCGTATCATCATATTTACTAATCTGTGGTTATGCGTGTATTGGCGCCAACTGTACTCTTTATTAACTGTAGTTATTATTAGGTACAATAGGAATTAATGCAATTTAAAAACTCTGTACTTTAATAAGTATTTTATGATGTTTTTAACTATTTATTTATAAGCACGTTAGTATGTATCAAGTTTGTGAATAACAAAAACCAAGTATATATAATATGGCTGAATAACGATTCCAGGAATTAAAGTAATATTTGCATATAGTTAATGGGTTGAGGTGGGTTTAAGTGGGTTAACTACTACAAGGAGTGTGGATCGTAAGGGCTGGTAGACCTGCTGGTACGTCTCGAAAAACAACCCTTGTATGATGATTTTACTAGAGTTGAAGCGAGAGAGATATGTAAGAACCGTAGATATCGGGGTCTGTTATCTCTGTCTACCGATTTGAATTATTCGAATTCAAGACTTCCCGGTACGCGATGTGCGCTTACTACTAAACTGCGGAGATTGTAGCAGCTATTGCGTTAGTATGGTCCGCTTACTTGTTGTTCAGTCTATGATAGGCTTCCCCAAAATGTGGTTGCTACTACTTTGTGCTGTGAGTGTCTTCGCACAAAATGGGACTGGTACGTACAAGTGTTGTGAAATTAAGATTAGTCAAAACTAATTGAGCGCTGATATTTAGATTCAAAATGCCATACAATATTGTTAAGTTTTCAAAATGCATTCTATATTCAAAATAGTACAATTATTATTTTATACCGTTTGCAAATTTGAGTTGATACAAACATTAAGGTTTGCCTAAGTCCCGAATTCCAGTGAATAGAATATAAAGTCATTAAATAAATATTTTTTTAATAATTCATAACAGTCCATTCATGGGTTGCATTCATATGCATATTGGTATTCTATAATTTTTTTATCCCTAGGGCATTAGTGTAAAAAATTAAAATATAATTTCCATGTATTTTCTTAGCGCCATTTTTTACTTTTTCTAATCTTTCTTTCTTGTAACTAGAGGGTGTTATAAACCGAAGCCTAATCATCTCTCTTGAGTCTGTTATTCTGTATCTGTGGATAAAATGTTTTCTTTGTTAAATTTAGAATATCATAAATGAGTTCTATTACGCGTACAGCTGTCGGTGCAGCTGGAAATATCGTCTCGGATATCCATTCTACAGGAATATGGAAGATATGGAGTAGAGATGCTTAATAGAGAGTGCCCTCTCTCCGTGAACAACAAAACTTATTAATAACCGCGTATATATTAATCAATTTTAAAGAAGTTTTATTTATGTAATTCTCTCGCAATTAATATGATACGAACTTTTGAGTTTTGAATTCTGGTATAGAGTTCGATAATACCGTGGTTCAATTGAGTTAATGTAAATCAAAATACTATATAAAAAAAATCAGTGGCACTACAACCTTTTTAGGTCTGGGCCTCATCTTTCTGTATCTGTTCCAAGATAATTTGTCAACTAATAGGCGAGTAGGTGATCAGCCTTTTATGCCTGACACACGCCGTCGACTTTTTGGGTGTAAGGCAAGCCGGTTTCCTCACAATGGTCACCGTTCGAGCGAATGTTAAATGCGCACATAGAAAGAAAGTCCATTGGTGCACAACCGGGGATCGAACCTACGACCTCAGGAATGAGAGTCGCACGCTGAAGCCACTTGGCCAACACTGCTCCGAAATATATACTTTGTTTAATAAAACAGGGTGCAAACAGACAGGATTTCCGTCTAAAGTCAAGCCGCCGCCCATGGACACTCTCAATACCAGAGGTCTGACGAAGGCAATACCGACCTTTAAATTGCGCCTATTTACAGGCCACAAAATGTCAAAGCTCAAATTACGAATCCATTCCGATATCGATTAGGATTTCTGATCAAAGTCAAATCGGAAACCCAAAAGGAGGTCTAATCGAAACCCGAAGGATATTAGGGAGAGCAAATATTTATACAAATACGTTTTAAAATTTATGAGTACGGTTATAAAACCTCGATTATATTATATAAATTAACGCTGGCTACGTTAACTTGCAGTATTGTTCGATAAAACATAATAACTTACATACGTCAATCAAATAAAAAATATCAAGATAAATTAACAATAGTTATCATGATGCAAGATTAATGACAATATTATTACTACACTTAATATATACTCTATACTTCTGAGATGGTGTATTATAAAGTTTTAAATATCAAGCTTATCACAATTAACAGGCAAATTAAAAGGAGGATACATTTCGAAATAATTTCCGAATCTGCAACAAATTGGATATTATTTGTTCTTGTCTCAAAATGGTTTAAAAATTGAACAAAGTTTTATTATTATTTAACAAAACTCAGATTATTAAATATATTGTTCACTATCCCTGTTCTCACTTAAAATTTGTACAAATTTCTGGGAATTCGAATTCATTCGTAGGAAAACAAAAATGCTGTTAAGAGCCTTATTTGCTACGCGCTAATGATGCACGGCATACGTCGGACGATTTTCTACAGTGGTCTCAGTTCATCATAATCTTTGTTCTGTGATGGGTACGAGTATTCCTCAAACATTGCTTGAAGCCATGCTACAGAAGGAGCCAGCAGAATGAGAGACGATTCCTAGGGTTAGAAGACGGAGTAAATAGTAGAAGATATGCTCACTTGACTGCACCGGAGGTTCTTGAGTGTAACATGCTGTTGAGGTCCCGGTAGAATGCGAGAGCGATCCCGGAGCAACGCGGCTTTGTAAGAACTCGAGGTGGTTTTGTATTGTTACCCAGTCTAAATAGCAGAGATTTTGGTGTGGGTCTAGTCCCACATCCCCTGCAACTTTTGGGGGTATTAAATTAATATTAAAAAAAAAGGTTGTAATAATGTTCAAAACTTTGTTAAGTTTATTTAATTTTAACTATTTCTTCATACATTTGACTGGACTGTCATACTAGATTAATTGAGATAAGTTTGTAATAAGAGCAATTCGCGAAACAGGTATTGCAATTCCTAACGTTAGGAAAGGGTTAGCGCTGACGAAACTTAAAACTGGATTGAAATGTAGACAATTATGTAAACGTTTTTCCTTTATCGTATTTCTTCATTTCTACGCATGCCTATGTCTTGTAAGCCTATTTGAGGCTAAAGACAAATCGTACTACTAAAATTGTATGACCGCTATAATCGTTGTATCTCTCTCGAAGGAATATTGAATAATCAAATTGAATTCTTTAAATTCTCTATGTTAGCCTGCGAAATTTATAATCCACCAATTACACCCAATCACTCCTGTGATACAACTTTTGGGTTATACATTGTAAAACTATATTTGTACAAAAAAGACGATAAAATATTTACAATTTTTAGGCACGCAAATGACCCTATAAAGGGTTACCATGCTAATAATAATTCATTTTATATAGTACCACAAATAATATTGGATCGACTCGTATGTAGCTTTCGTGTGGTACCCAAAACGCCCGAGCGGAGCTGGTCAAGTTTGAATAAAATATAACTTATTTAGCAATAAATTAACTATAGACAATTAATAATCTTTTTAACAATATCTAACAAAAATGAAATATCTAAAATTAATCTGGAATTGTAGAGGAAAAACATCTTTTGTATGGCAATCAAGGTTTATAATAATTTACCAAAAACATAAAAAAAGACCTTCCTACTAGAGTTTTTAAAAATCGACTTAATGGACTACTTATGGAAAAAAATATTTTTTTAGTGAAACATTATAATTAATATTAATTTGATAACGTAATAATATATTTAATAATAATGAGATATTTTATCACTACATATATTATATGAATTGACTATAATTAAATGTATGTACATGTAACTTCACATAACACACAACATAAGATAAATTTGCACGCGATTATATGTGTGGTAGAATAGGCGAACTTTAGATTGTATCTTCATAACATTTTTGTACTAAATTCTTACAAATAAATGATTATTATTATTATTGTAACAGGTTTGTTAATGTTAACCCCTCAGTTATTCTTGGTACCTTGCTTGTCCATCATTAATGTTATGTAGGTGCGATTCGCGGACCCATGCAAGCCAACTAAATATGAAAATATAGATAAAGAGTGTCTAATTTGTTGAAAGCAAAACATAATAGTACAACTACTAAAATTATAAATAAATACCATTTCGTTAACTACTTACCAAATAAACAAAATAAAAAACTCAAGTCTCAAAACCGGAAATACTTCGATGTTGTCCGTATATTTATAAAATAAATGGGAAATGTTTTGTCCAATTTCCAGAAAATAAAATTAGTTGTTTGTAAAATTTCCTTTTCGAATAACTTTTCCGGGGCAAATTCCGATACTGTTATTGGGCTTCCAGTAAATGTTTTTAATCATGTCTGCGTAAAGCCTAATAATAAACTTCCAAAATGAAATACACGATAAATAATAATAGATCGAAAATGAAAAGGTGTTTTTCTTCTTAGGTTAGGTTTTCACTATTCATGTTAAGAGTATAGTTTCAACAAAAAAAATGTCATAAAACATTCGTACCTTGGTACGAATATACTTTTAATGAATTTAAAAAACCCGAAGGTTTCCATTTTCTTATCTATATCTACTTATATACTTGTATATAACATTTTAAATAAAATTATAGAGATTAATTTTCAACATAGAAATATATATATAGTATTTACAATATTTTATTAACTAACAATTAATAAATAGAAAATTAAAACAAAATTATAAAGTTTGGTCCCTGTAGCAGTGTACCTTTAACGCTGTCAGCATTTTTGAAATAAATAACATTTGACACGTTTTAATTTATATTTTTTTTTAAATAAAACTATATTTTTCGTCAAACATTTTCGTCAAACCAACGACAAAGAAAATTGTCATTATTACCCAAGTTTTATTGTAAACGTATCTAAACTATCGCTTAATTTGTCTAAGTAAATTTCGTTTATTATATGCAGTTTTCGTCCGCTAGTGATTCTTACAACATAACACTAATGCGATTCGTTGCATTGACTGCATTTAACTATCATAGTAATAGTTGCATTTCCGATAAAACCTGTTATTTAGTTGCCACAGTGTGTGAAAGTAAAACTGTACGTATTCTTAAATTACACACTACTTTAAGAATGCTGTTCTCCTACGATTGCTTTTCCACTATGGATCGTGAGCTCCCGTCCCCGTTGTGGCAGATTAATGCATACCAGCTTCCATCTCTGACGATCTCCATCTAAGAGAATTGCGTCATAGATCTTAGTGCCCAGGTTTTGTGATACCTGGTAGGTTTATCGTGTGTCTCCTTGGAATCTTACCCTCCATTTGTTCGATTATTATAAGTTCTTCAAGGTTGTGGCTTCCAGGCAATGTGGCCGAATTCTTGTAATACACTCAAGAATGCTGTAGACTCCAACATTATTTATAGGATTAATATTCAAATGATTTTCATAATGACAACAAATCGTTTACGTGCGGCAATGGGCAACTATTTTGTATGAAACGGAACAACGAGCCTCCGCAAATGTATACCCAGAGACAAGTCTAAGTGTACGCCAACCCTTTAAGTTAATAATATCCTTTTTAAGAAAGTGGAGATTTCGACACTCCCCTGCTTCTTAGCCACTCGGTCACATATCTGCCTGATTGCGTGCCTGATATGGTACGATGTAGGGTTCCCTTTTCTAAAAAAAACTGTCAACTGTCAAATATCACAAAATATCTATCAATATCATTCACTCCTTATTTTGACAGATGGAATGTCACCTCGATCCTAGTCTTAAAATCTGATGACATTACCCTCTTTTTAACAAACTTAAAAAAATCTTTTAATAACTATAACATGTGGTGTCTAACTTCATTTTGCTATAGATAAAGGTAACTATGGGTTTTTTTAGAAGATTTATGAATACACAATTTCTAATTTCCAGAACTTCGTGAAGTATTCGATTACCAGTCCATGCCAGCCCTCTCCGAATTGGACGACTTCGACAAATGCCTAAAGGACCCTAAAGCGGTATATTGCATAGTGGATATGGAACTTCTGGAAGATGAAACACCATTGCACCAGTATATAAAGGTATATATTACCATACTAGATTATTCTCATTGTATCTATTATTATATCTATATATTATTCTGATCCGTATCGACCAATATCTGTTACACAAAGACCTAGGACGAGAATGAATGGAATAACTAATGCTATATTGTGTTGTATTGTATAGCGTAACATTATATGTTAAATTAGTAAATTACCAGTTGAAAATAATATTCATAAATATACTTATTAATTAATTTTTAACCTGACCTTTATCACTCTTGTGTATCTTCTCGAGCACAATACAACCAGACGATTCCAGGTTCGAATCCTGGAAAGGTCGTCATATAAGGACGATAAATGATAGACGTGTTGGTTTAGTACTTCATTATTTACTTGAGTTACAATTATTACATTTAGGAACTAGGTACTACGCTGTTGCAGCGAAGAGATAGATAGACGATATAGGCACACAGCAAATATGTCTCCCCCTGAAATATACTGTAACTCTCTTAAAATTAACTATATTTTGCAGAATTTCTCGTCGCTATATTATAGAAACTATAAGCACTCAAAACTGCACCGTGGTGTGTGTGGAACACAACATTGTGGGTTGAATTTTACACATGCTAATGTAACCGATTTAACGGTGGATACGTTGAGAGAATGCTTTAATGCGAGTATACATAAAGGATATGGGTTGCAGGTAAGTTCCAAAACTATTATATTTCTAGATCGCAGAGGCGGAAAATAGTAATAGTCTTTCCTCCAACTTTGATTTTGTTATCTTTGGATTAGAGACTCTTAGCCGTGGGGTTCAAATGCACTGGCTCTAATTTAAGATTTAAGTTGTAAGCTGGTGCTTTCCTCGCCCTAAGAATAAGTATCGCAATAAAACGAGGAAATGCTGAAAGGTACACTGCTGCAGGGACCAATTTATATAGAAACATTAAATTTAGTGAAAACTTTGTAAATTATAGAGATTGATGTATAAAACATATTTATACTTTACTTCATTTTCTAACAAAAACTATAATTCGTGATTGTAGGCGTTAAAAATGTGTTATTTTGTATATATTTTCTACAAAACAGAGAGATATAAATGTAGAATTCATATTCTCCTATTTGAAATTATGAATTTATATTTTGTTGAGGGTAGTAGCGTCGAACGCGATTGACCGCCATTATTCCTGATTGTGTGGTCGCTTGGCTGCGGTCTTTTTAATCTAATTTAATTTATAGACGTAGCGTAATCGTAGCGCTGGTTAATAAGAAATATTTTCTAGGTGGAATCACTATCAGTTCGTTACTGCAAAACTCAGAAAGACCGACTTCCAATAGACTGGCTGGACATCATCATTGGTCTCTTAATACTTCTGGTCTTATTCGTGAATCTTGGTTGTTCCGCTTACTACTTCTTCTGGCCTCCACAAGAGAGAGGTAAGTTCTAGTATAGGAACGATACTACTACTAAAAGAACTTTGGAAGAATAGCAGTCCTTTTTTAGGTGGAAATATGATGAACCTATACTATTGGACTTTTCCGTCCTACAAAAGTATTGCATTGAACAAACAAAAATATGTAAAAAAGATTGAAGGGTATATTCTTTATATATATATATATAAAGAACGTATTTCATATACGGATTACGGAATTCATACTTACAAAGTCTTGATTCTGAGTAACATTTAGAAACGAAACTTCAGTCTCCTTATGGAATCTTATGATAAAAGCGGACTTAAATATATAAGAATATCCTTCTTATTTCCACAATTCTCTGTATAGTCTAGAGAAAGATGAATTTTTCACTTTAGATTCGTATTTAGGTAATATATAAGTTTTATGCCTACTTACTACTACCTAAAATGTGGTTAAAGCCAAATCAATTTGTTAATGACGTTCAATTACATCCTTGTTGACTCCCAAATGACTTTGATGAACTATTAATAATTCTGTTGACATGGGTTTAGAAGATTATACTACAATATATATGTATGAATACATTTACATATACTGCTTTC
Source organism: Pieris melete (assembly GCA_963693345.1). Lineage (NCBI taxonomy): Eukaryota > Metazoa > Arthropoda > Insecta > Lepidoptera > Pieridae > Pieris > Pieris melete. The sequence goes on from CAVNZK010000020.1 coordinate 719,722, forward strand.
AAGGGGAATGTGGTTACATCTGTTAAGGCTGTTTTTATTATCACATTATTATAATTAATATGACATTTGCATGCTTATTTTTATAAGGCTGATGGTGCGTTTTTTTATAATTAATCAAACTGAAGACACCACTTTCTTTGCAATTGCATTTATTATTATTCATTTCTTTATTGTAGGGATAGTTTCCGACAAATATAATTTCTATTGTAAACTAGCAAACTCGGCGAACTCCGTTTCGCCACCAGATGGCTTCGTTTTATGTAACATTTCGTTTGGTGATCCCGCTTTTCTGTTGAAATTTTTCCTGAATTTTCTTTCTCTCACGGAGCCCGAGACCTTTCCAACGAATGCAAAACCGTGGAAATCGGTTCGTGCGTTCTGGAGTTATAGCGTCAGGAAGGAAAACCCGACTTATTTTTATATAGTAGATGTGTAATCAAGTGTAAAGCATGCTTAAACTAAAGTATTTTAAGCTGTCCCATAAATAATTATATCGCACCAAATACATTGAAAGTTTTGAAGCTTTTGTTTCTTGACCTAATTCTCAAGTTTATGATCAGATCATATTAACTTAATTTTTTTCTTTTAGGTAACAGATATTTGTTGGCATTTTGTATCCAGAAAAATTGGAAAGCATTAAAGTATGGCGGTAGTGCTGATGGAGGAATTTTCAAATGTTTTCAAGCCATGAGGTGAATAAGTGTTACGTTTAAAACTGAATACGATACCGCGAATAATTTTGGCCATTGCAAGTATTAAAATTCTGCCATTGAATTGTGAAATATGTCAGTAAGATGAGCAATTAGCACAAGAGGTAACGCGGAGCCTGCCGGAAAGCGGGCTCTAACCATAAATATCATGAGGATATTTTCGAAGTTATAGACCAGGTCCGGCAGCAGACGCCAATACTGAGTTTAAGCAAATAAAGTATTTTTTTAGAAAAGGAGAAATTTGATACTCCTTTGCTGCCTAGCTTCTCAGTTACAGATCTGCCTGTTCGCGTGACTGATAGATGTAGGGGTCCTATGTATAAAATACATATATAAAAAAGTAAATTATTTCTTAACTCCATACTAACAACCATATATTTTAACAACCTATACTTTTAACAACCTTTAATCTTCGAGCTAGCATCAGAAGTATAAAAATCGACTCTGAGATATTTCGACAATAAATATTGCTGTTTTATATCAATCAATAAAAATAATTTATTAATATAGGTAACACAATGTACACTTATGAACGTCAATAAAGAAAAATATATTAAATCCTTCTAATTTTACGTTTATTGCCGTAAATTGAGTTCTCAAATCAAGGGCGTAGAACGGAAGAGAAGAACTGGCAATAAACTTTCCTCCACTTTTTTTAATCGCCAAGTTTTTGTTTTACACAATGTTTGTTAGCTGCAACCATTACACCATGTTCCACATGTCATCTTAAGTAAATAACAGTAAATTAATAATATAAATGTCGATCTATGCTTTTCATGTGTTTGCACAAACGGACATACACATGAAATCCATGTCTCAACGCGTAATGGATTAGAAATGCTATTAACCAATCACAATCAATCGAAACGCGCCATAGTTACGTTTCATACTTTTAAACGGAAAGTTCATATCGTAAGGCTGGGCGAAACGCATCGTCATTTCGTCCCTACTATTCAGGCAAAGGCATTTATCCAAATTCTTAAATAACTGGGCATTCATAACGTATATAATAAGTTTTATTGACATTGATTTAGGGCAACAAACAAAAACTTTTATTATTGACACATTGACGGACATGCTCATACGTTATTTAGGTCTGACGATCTAATTTTAAGAACAGAGCTGTGAGATGAACATAATGGATAATCAGTGTAGTCACACTCTGACAATTAACGTTCAATTGCGGGTTCCCCCGTACATACATTTTTATCTATATAAAATATCGAATAACATTTCTTAATAGCTCTGCCATTTCCATATACATTTATTTATCGGTCATTTCGTGGGCTTGGTGACCGGCTTTTGCTGATTTATTTTACGCTCTGTGTAATTTTCATTTTTCAATCTAATAGGCAAGTAGGTGATCAGCCTCCAGTACCTGACACGTCGTCGACTTTTTGGGTCTAAGGCAAGTTTTTTTTCACCGTTCGAGCGAATATTAAATGCGCACGCAAAAGCAAGTCAAAATTGCCCAGCCGGGGTTCGAACCTACGATCTCAGGGATGAGAGTTGTACGCTTAAGCCAATAGGCCAAAACTGCTCTGTATACATACAGAATTTTATATATAATAATGATATTATTGTCTTCATAGGTTTTATACCATGGCAATGATTCTCGGTCTTCATTCCATGATCTTCATTGGTTATGGCTACACGGAGAATCCAGAATTCATTGAAAACGTAAGTATACTATGTTACTATATAATTCCACTTCTCAGTTCAGCTTTTGCACATACATGGTGTCTGTTAAAAGCTATATTTCAAGACTTTACAATCGTAAATAAATAAATTATTTGAGTACAGTTAGACCTAATTTAAATGAATACTCTGAGTATTTTAGTTAAGCATTTTACACACATTATTTATATTTTACAATATTAAAACGAAAGGTCTCGCGATAACATCGCAAGTACAAGTTCGAATGAAATAAGCAGCTACTTATATAAAACAATATCTCGTAGACATTTGTATTACCTCCGCGAACTTTGTTTCGCCTTAATATGATTTTTTTACTTACCGTTTTAATAGTTACATACATACCAACATATTGAATATTTTGCTATGCTACTCTGTAGAGACTATTCTATTTTTGACGTGACAACGTCTTATAATTCGATGAAGCCGACTGCACGCACGAAAAAACATGACTCATGCGGCGTTACCTCGCTCTGAGCCGTTCCATTTAAGCCTTGAAGTGCAAGCGAGAGCGCGGAACGAGCGACAGAGAGGCACAATCGGCCTCCGCGTTCGGCAGCGTTCGTTCGTTAAAAAATTACATAATTGTATTTAAGCGTACAAATAAAAGTAACTTGATCAATTCAATTGTGATTACCATTTACCTCGTTCTCTATATCAATACAAAATATCTATCAAACAAATAAAATTAAAATTTTCTTTAGAAAAATGCAACCATTCCATCAGTATTTTCTTACGACGTTGTCACGCTCAACTATCGTCAGTAAACCGACTTTAGAGACAAGATTTTTATTCTAAAATCTGTTTTTATAATTAGTATAATAACCAGAATTATTACTAAAAAATTACTATATTTTTTAATCAAGGAATAATTAAAAAAATACTTAAATTGGTCCAGTCGAGTTTTGTGCTCAGCAACATATATTGCGATTCATTTTTATTTATATAGACATTCTAATTCTAGTTTATCGTATAATAGGTTTAGGTTTGATAATAACAACATTACAAAAGTAGGCCTGCCGGTGTTGCGATACCAATTCTGCAGTTGCATGTGCATCGGACGAAACGACCTTGGCGTCTTGGCGAGTCCAATCTAAAGATCATCGAAAATTTTGTCTTTGAAATTGCGAAATCAAAGGAAAATGGAAACTACACTATAGTATTTCTCGTAAAACTGTACACAAAATATACAGAACACATTTGAATAGTTTTTGTATTCAATGATATATTCAAAGATGTGTCATGCAGCAGTGGTTTTATTTGTCATAAAGAATGCTGATTGTCAAAAACTAGGCAGTTTATCAACGAAGTGAAGTTTCGTAGATTTTTCTCGAATTATAACTAATTGACAACTGTCATTTCGTGTCAGTTTCTCGTGACTATCGCAGTAATATTATTCAAATATTGCACATTACGACGCCGTTACGACGTTAATTGAAATATTACACAGTACACTACTTAAGATTTAGATTAAAATTCAACTGATTTTTCAAACTTAATATTTGAATTCGATTCAGATATTAAATTATTACCTATATATTAAATTATTTACATAATAACGACATGTTATCATAACGTTATATAACGTTTTTATAATATTATCACGCAAATTTCTTATTTTAGAAACTTTATTTATGTTACAACTTTTTAAAAAATACACAGAAATATTTATATACCTATAATTATTATCTTTGCACCGACTATTAACAGTAACACAACACAGAAAATAATATAAAAGATTACTAATAAGTACTTAACAAATAACGCACAAATCTATATTTAATTTTCAGTCGTAAAGGACGCCAAACATCTCTAAAAGCTAACTGTGTTGGCACTTGTAATTAACGCAGACAGCCTATTTTTCCATTTTTTTTTTAAATCGCTACATTAAAATAAAAACAAATAACATAAATTATTAGGGAAGCAACGGGCGGTCTTATCGCTAACAACAAGCATCTAGGCAACACTAGTAAGGTAATATACAAAAAAATACAGTACAAGAAGTGCATAACCAAATCAACAAAAAATATAAAAAATAGACTTAACAGTTAAAGCTCTTGAGGTTAGTGAATTACAATGGAATACAAAACAACTAGAAAATAGTGTTTATGTAGAAGACTTTTAAAAGAGGCGAAGAGATAGCCAATCGTATGGAGTCGGGGAGCGCATTCCACAACGTAATGGCGGAGATCCTAAACTAATTGCCAAAAAAGTGAGGTGTTTCTAGCATCTATTAGAGGAGCGTAACATATAGATATAAGGACCTGAGAATTTGAATGAATTAAGATAAATCGGAGTTTTGGGATTAGAGTTACCTGGGAAATATTACCGCCAAAAATTTCAAAATAACAATACGTTTAACTTCGACAACAGTTGCCTTAAGTCTCGACTTGTCTACAAATCCTTTGGGACAGCCGTCAAAATGGATAAAGCCACAGATATACATCACAGTTTTATGGCGACTGGGGAATACTGGAGTTTAGTTTTTTCTTAAGATAGTCAAAGGATAGGCCTCCAGGCTTTGATTTAACGATATAAAGTGGATTTATGAGTCTTGAAATTCTTTAAGAGACAAATCTTGGGTTTTTTTATTTGACTCCACGGTAATCCTAACTCAGAGATAGATTGAGTTTAAAGAAGTTTATGTTTAAATCAAAAACAAATAGTATGTCTCTTACAAAAACATAACAAGTAAAATATATCGTACTATTATAGGTCATACTTACAAGCCTATAAAGCAAAATTATCATAAGCGGACCGTAAGTGAGTGATTAAACCAAATTCTTAAAATTTGATTTGGATTGAGTTATATATTTGATTAGAATTATATTTCAGATTTTTTGTCTTGTCTTAAATAACAACAACGATAGACGCAAAGAAGATGACGAAAGTTACGGGCCTTACAACATGACAATTGACATCATTCAAGAAAAGATCGTACCTATTCTTAAAAAGTCTGCAACGCACTTGCGAGCCTTCTGGAAATGTATACATGGGAACTCATATCACTTAAAATCATGTGCCTCCTGCCCATTTGCCCTCTATTATAAAAATATTTGAGAATATCCTACTATCAAAGGACTGAGGAGGCTAGCACTAAACATAATAAATCTTGATTAATGCCTAACATTTATTAAAGGCAAAAGTTCATTGACATCACATTCACTTCATTGAAATTTGCTAAATCAAGTGTTAAAAACCTTGTTTGAACACAATTACATTCAATTAATGTATTATTAATTAAACGCAAATACAAATAACATTGCTAGATATGAATTGCTATATTGTAAAATGTTTTTCTTTTCTGCTTAACAAAAATGTGTGGTATTTTTTGTATTTTTATTTTGTCTTGTATATTTTAATGGTATTTTTATTAACATTTATTTTTACTTAAATCGTCATACATTTAAGATAAAAAAGTTTATAACGTAAATAGTAGATATATGTTCCCGGTGAAGGCGATTTTGATTTTGCTTCGCCGCGTCAACGGCTTATAATCTGTCATTGGGGAAGAAAGTGCGATTCCAAATCGGTCACGAAAGTGAAATACCCCTGTCTATCGCATGGAAAACACCATTATAACACACTACATAGATTACGCGTTACAGCAGTTATCACGAATCATTTAATCTCAACCGCGATTTAATTTGCGGCGACACACTGTGCTAAACATTGTCGATTCCTGTTAATGTGTGGTGTTTTAATGTTTGTGCCTGAAATTTTCATTAAAGGAACAATTTGTATGGAAACAAATTAACGCTTAGTATTAAATTTAATTTGTTTTCGTCTATAATAAAAACTTAACATTGGTATTGAGAATCAAACATTATTATGGCAGACTTATTTATTTCTAGAGAACTTGGGTTTAAAGTTTTATGCCTGATTAATGAAATCTAAAAAGTAGGCTATAACTTGCGATTTATTAAATTTTATTTTACAATCCTTTATTTTATTAATATTTTGTACTTAACGCTTCATTCTTTAAATTTGAATGAATTTATGGGGCTCTCGGCTATTACGGGGAAGTCCCCCGTAATAGACTGAAAATATACAAATTCACCAACCGAAAACAAGTGACGGGGAAGTCCCCGTTCCGTTCGATAGACGCGCATCAGACGTTGATTGATCTCAGGATACCAATCTTATGATTACCATATCAATCAATCCAGATTAAAATTTCAGATATGTTTTTAAAATTCAAATTCAGTGCGTACTTGGAGCCCTTTGTAGACACGGGGCCCTGGGTTGCAGCCCAAAAATCCCTTAAGTAGATCCGCCTCTACCGGCAACTATTAACAAATTATGTTTTTCTGGATTAGAATTTAGCATAATAACAGAGCATTATTTTCAGTCATACGACGATTTCTTCAAATCTCTGCTGTTCAACGCTCGCATCATAGTGCAAATATTCTTTGTGATGGGAGGATTTCTGATGGCCTACAAGATGCTGACATATGCTGAAACGCACGAGTTCAGTTTGAAGACTGTGCCTATGGCTATCGTTAATCGCTGGCTCCGGTAAGTTCAATACATCTATTTAATTCTTATTATACAATTATCTTGAGCAGTGTTATCTAGTTGGTTCAGCATGCGACTCTCATCACTGAGGTTCGATGTCAGGCACTGGAGGCTGATCACCTACTTGCCTATTAGATTTGAAAATGATCATGAAACAGATTCAGAAATCTGAGGCCAAGACCTAAAGAGGTTGTTGCGCCACTGATTTTTTTTTAATTTTACAAAGGCTGGCAACATACCCACTAAGATGTATTTACATGGGCTGCGGGGCTGCCTTTTATGATCGCCACAATGATATAATAAACATCATTAGTATAGCATAATTTTTTTTCTAGATTAATGCCAGCTGTTCTCGTAGTAATGGGTCTGGCTATGACCTGGGTGCCCCATTTAGGATCTGGTCCAATGTGGGACGCGGTGGTCAAGCGTGAGCGAGACATCTGCAGGATGAATTGGTGGCAACTGGTTATACTTATGCCAAATGTGTTCCCATTTGAGAATCTGTGCCTCCCTCAGGCTTGGTAAGTAGATTCGGTAGTTCTAATAGTTGTGTGCAGTGATGGCCTAGAGGCTTTAGCGTGCGACTCTCACACCTGAGATCATAGGTAGGATCCCCGACTATGCACAAATGGACTTTCGGTCTATGTGTGCATTCATTCGAACGAACGGTGAAGTAAAACATCGTGAGGAAACTAAAATTGCCGTGTGTCAAGCACAAGAAACTGATCACGACGTCCGTTGTTCCACAACTGAGTGCTTCTTGTGGCACTCTTCGCCGTGCACCACTATGTGGAACCACACAAACATATCAACTCGGGATCGTCACCATATCGCCTTTCGCCTCGCCGTCAACCAGGCGTCAACCTAACGTATCAGTACCAGCAACAAAGCATATCAGCAGCTCCTGCATGTCAATTGTCAACTCGGCTGCGGCTAGGCAACACGGCGCTTACGGCTCGCCGACCGCTGCTGCCACGGAGACGACTAGCCGTAAGCGCGGGAACTGCAAGTTGACCACGCACCGCATCGCCGTTCGGAGCCTGTTCCGAGGCGAGGCGATTACGTTACGATTCCGATTAGTGTGAGTTGCAGTAGGGGGTTTCATACAAACAATACTGAACGGCTCGAGGTGATAGTGTGACCTTTAGGGTCCTTCAAGAAAAAAGCGTACCAATTCTTAAAAACGATCGCTCTGGCAATGTAAGTCTCGATGGAGGGTATTCATTTATCCTTCTACGGGTTTGCCCCCTGTACTATAAAATAAATTGTGGCTCGATGATCAATTGAAGTTTTTCATTGCGTTTATCGGAATTCCTAATTTAGATTTCCAGCGTATCAAAGTTTCCTTTTGAGCCTATATGCAAAAATAATGTGTATTTTCTTACAATTTACTAGGTATTATAAGTCAATGTCCTCGATTTTTTAATAACATAGATTAAAGCCTTTTTAACAGAAAAACATGTTAGCGCATAACACTTTCTAAAGTGGAACCTTCGAGAAATTTAAGTAAGCTAAAATAAGGACAATGTTAGCAAACATTAAAGCATTAATTCTAAATTGCACGTGAAATTGCGCAATTTTTATGTCAATAAATAACGTTTCCTAACTGTACTAACATTTGTTTAAATGTCTTGCACCATATTTAATAATTTCAAGTCGTTGTGTTCTTATATATTACTAGCCGTTTCGCGCCCGCTTTGTTGGACGAATTAAAATAAATTTTATGTTTCATTATTTTATTTTTTTTCATATTTTTATTATTCTTCTTTTTAACTTCCCGCTAAGAACATTGAAATATTTCGAAAATCGAGTTTTTAACAGATGTTGACGTTTAGAGGTTCTAGGAAGCCTCCCCGAATGTTTCCGCGGTGAAGTCCGTATGGATAAATTTTCATAAAAGTAAAACAGCAATAAAAAAATGAAGAAACGTTGGAATTTAATAAATATATAGCCATAAACCATCTAGGATAGTTTCATGTCCATACGATCAGTGGTTTAGGCGTGATTGAGCCTCAAACGAAGACCATTTTCATTATATATATATAGATAGATTTAGAAATTAATTATAATTTTCTGCATCATTCCTACTAATTTGATTATTTTATAACTTCATGTCAAAGCACGGAAGTTTTCGCTAACTCCTGTTCTTTTTTTAAATATTGCTCTATAATTTATATTATTCTTTATCTGCATACAATATATAGTGAAAGAATGAAAGAAAGAAGAACTTTATTATACGCAATAACAGGATATTAAGGTGGAAAGTACACTGGCCCCCACAATAGGATTCCCTATGTTGTGGGCAGCCAGTCTCTTCCTTTTGACATATTAACTGTACTTGACAATGATTTCTACGTAACACAATTTATATTTAAACTATTTTTGTAAAGTAGATTTTTTTCTGTATCAGCCCTGCGATTCTGTAACTCACTTTTCAAACTCACACAGCGGTTGTCGCATCGGCGGTCGCTCTCAAATCAGTCGTGAAGCAGTCATTTTATGATTTGGCATTCTGAAAAGGTGGGAGCTTGTAGTTTATTGTTTATCTGAATGCCAAATCATAAAATGACTGCTTCACGACTGATTTGAGAGCGACCGCCGATGCGAAAACCGCTGTGTGAGTTCGAAAAGTGAGTTACAGAATCGCAAGGCTGAATAGGACAGGTTGACAAGATGTTGTTAAATATTTTTAATAAAAGTTTATGTAGGTATTTCAATTTTGAAATGTTAGTAAAAATTTTGTTTTTAAGAAAGTGTTTAAAGATGAAAGGGTTGGGCGATGAAAGTGCGTTTTTGGGGGATGTCTAAATAATTATATACTTAGGTTTGCGTTGTGTACGATATGGTGGAGTCCAATAATAATAATAATTAACGTGGTAATATACTGTAACCCTGTGTATCTGTAGCCTTTTTCAATAAATCAACGATTCAACATTACATAAATAAACGTTTTTTTTAATGGAAATATACTATCGGCCAGCTAGTATTAATGTAGATATATGTATGCTTAAGTGTAATATTAAAAGATATTAATGTATATTTTTGTGCTTAGGTACCTGGGAACAGACACTCAACTATTCCTGATGACAATGGTAGTTATGCTTATCATCTGGCGTTGGCCAAGGTCCGGAGTGCCGGTCTTAAGTGTGGTTATGGTAGTGAGTTTATTGATACCATTCCTGCAGAGTTATTTCATGGATTTGCTGCCTATTCGCGTCAGCATATTCCCTGAGTGAGTACTTTTTTTTAAATATACTATAGTGGGGGAACCATCCTTTGGGACGCCCAAAAAGAGCTGTTATCGCAGCCCATGGTTACCCATTTTAGTGGGTGCGTTGCCGGCTTTTATAATACTTTTTTATATTTCAGATCGATCCGTAATATATTTGGTTTCAACTACACGTTTTATCACGCGTATGTGTCGGCCCAGGGCAACTGGGCTGGGTATCATCTAGGCGTGCTGACTGCGTGGTTCTACCATCGGGCGCAGAACAACAAGTGGAATCTGGGCGAATCTTGGGTGAGCTCTACCTTTCACTATTTTACTAGTAACTTAAACATAAAGTTTATACTAAAGCCGACATTTGCCCAATTTTTTGATATAAGTATTTATACAAATGATGTGAATAACAATCCAGTCGGCTGCCCTCATCAAGGGCTAAATCAAATGAAAAAAAGTTATCAGCAGCTAGGAATGGCTAGCAGTGGCTTCAGCGTGCAACTCTCATACCTGAGGTCGTAGGTTCGATCCCAGGCTGTGCACCAATGGACTTTCTTTCTATGTGCGCATTTAACATTTGATCGAACGGTGAAGGAAAACAACGCGAGGAAACCCACATGTCTTAGACCCAAAAAGTCGACGGCGCGTGTCAGGCACTGGAGGCTGGTCACCTACTTGCCTGTTAGATATAAAAATGATCCTGAAACACATTCAGAAATATGAGGCCAAGACCGAAAGAGGTTGTAGCGCCACTGATTTATTTATTTTTATTTAAGTTATCCTAGCTAGTTGGTCCTTCGACATAGGCATAAAGATATGATACAACTGCATTAATTGTAGTACTAAATGGATCAAGTAAAAATAAATATGAAGATCCTATTAGGCTATTTTTGAGAACGATGCCAAAAGTCGATCACCAATTCGTTACAAATCGGAACCAAATATCTTGACCATCCAGATGGACTGAGCTATCCTTGAACACACAAAAATGTACACGTAGATAACCTCCTTTTTCGGATAATACATAATAAAATAATAAATAAAATTTTCCAGCTTCTAAAGGCCCTGTTCTTCATCTCTATCCCCATTGCATTTGGGACGGTGTTGATGGGCTGGGATCTCCATCACCGAGAGGCGACCGCTTTCGAATCGGCCATTTTTAACGCTTTGAATCAGAATTTCTTTGCGTTTGCGATTTGCATTTTCATCATCGGTTGCTTCTATAAATGTAACAGTAAGTATAGAAATTATTAATATCAAAGTCAAATTATCGACCATTGAATAGTTTTTTGAACTAGCAACATGACAAATCAAATAACAGTTTCCCACAATATGGCGATGCTTTGGTCGGGCTTTACATAGGAAAGCCCTATACAATGGGATACCTTTTTGAAGTTATACTTCTTTAGGCGCGTTATGAAAAATTTATGAGATAGTGAAATTTTACGATAGGCGCGCACCGTGACACAAAATTAACAGAATGAAGTTGCCCACGGAAGATGCTACGGCATTGGACATAATTTAAAAACAACATTCGAATAAAAATAGAATTTATGTTACCCTTAATGTAAGAGAATAATAATAAATATTTATTTATTTAATTTTTCAAATGTAAACTGAACCTTATTGGCTATAATGACTCCTTTTTCAGTCTTTGATTATTTAATTGTAATTAATTATTTACATGCAATCAAAAATTATTTTTAATAATGCCAAAGAAGTATAACTTCTTACGCGCGTATATAAGTACACGCACCTTTTTTTTTTAAACTTTCTTATACTTCGTTGGATATTTATTATTGAAACCTGGTAACTCCGAGTTTCATGCTATATTATATATAGGTACTATACCTTGATCATGCAGACATTTGATAACTTAATACAAATATTGGAAAAAACATATGGTTACTACTACTACCTACTACTCAAGCTTTCTTTTTATAAAACTTTTCGTACCAGCTTCACTTTTAAGCTCATAATACACGATTCAAGTCTTCAGTACATTTTCTTAAATCTTATTCAGTAAATCCACGCCCTAACTGACATAATACAGCAATTTATATTAGCCTCCAACACGTACCGTTTAACATAAGGGTTCGATTCCCGTGCGAAAGATAGCGGGATTACTCGGGATCCTGGATAACAATAAAAATGCGGACGAAGGATTTTCGGTCTTGCGTTCAATGCATCTAGGGTGGTTATAAACTAGGCTTATAAGGGCTATTGATGAAATTTATACAAAATTTAATAAATTTTAGAATCACTTTACAGGAAATATGTTTAATTACGCTCCAAAATATAATAATATATTTGTCATAGAGATGCCTTAAAATTCACGATTCAAACTCATTTGAAAATGTATTTATTTATTATTTATTAACACTTCGTTGCAGTAATAGAGAAATACACTACAATTTATTATTGATTACAGTTTTTTTACGAAATAATTCAACTAACTTTTTATATTGCCTAACGTTAGAATTAAAGCAAGAAATAAAAAGGAGGGCAACTAGCGGCCTTATCGCTTTCGAACGGTCCCTTCCAGACAATCACTGTTAAAAAAAAGTAATTAGATAAGGTGACCGCAAGACAAAACTAATGGAACAGAGCAAAAAAGTCTTCACATGAAAAAAAAATGAAAAATATTGCTATGAGTTAGGTTTCCTCAACATATAGTAAATTTTATAACTTTAAAAACAAATCAATGGTCAGTAAAAATAAATTACGATGGCAAAAATTTAATAACGCTTTGGTAACGTCTAGTCTATAACCGCCCTATTTTCGTCCGCGTTCGTTTAACGTATTCACACGCCCTATGTGTCTTCAGCTTGTATGTTAACGCGTTTATTTATTTCGCGTAGAGCTCCGAGTTCACCAAATAAATCCCATTTTTTATTTACAAGTAAAATAAATTGCTTTTGGTCGAGGCCTTAATAACTGGGAAACGGTTTTAACAATGTTTAGGCAATTTAAAGGCTTTTATTAACCGACTTCAAAAAGGAGCCAATTCGACGTGTAATTTTTTGTTCGGAAAAAATTGTATCCTTTAATGGATTCTTCTTTTTTTTCGAGTATTAAGAGCTTTTACTGCTTTTATAATGTTTATGTTTTTTTTTGTTTTTTTATTTGTCTAACTGAGATTACTCAGGAATTTTGAAATTCCTTTCACAGGCAATACACAATTTGTATGATTTAAAACTTGGCGATAAAAAAGAGTGGCGGAGAATTTCTTCACAGCCTTGCGATTCTGTAACTCACTTTTCGAACTCTCGAAACGCGACCGCCGCTGTGAAAACCGCTGTGAGAGTTCGAAAAGTGAGTTACAGAATCGCAAGGGAGTTCTTGTTACCCGTTCTACGCCACTGACTTGCGAACTGGTAAATGTAAATTAAGAATCAATTTAACATCTATGTTGACGTTCATAAGTGTACTTGGTTACGAATCTGAATAATGTTATTTGAGTTTGAGTTTGATTTCATATTATTCTTGAGTGACTTTAACAATAGTGTCGTGTTATCAAAAACCATGCCACACCTGAAAATATACATTTGTAAAATTATATAATTTCTTAGCATGGTCTCAAAAAAAAATAACGTTTAACAAATTAATGTTAACTTTTTGTTGTTCAGGAGATTACAGGTATATGTATTACGTACCTGTTTTTAATACCGGAATCAAACATTTCTGTATAGTCAAGAAGCTTTTTGAGACTGTTAATTGTCTATTTTCAGAGATCTACGTTAGCTCCGTAGAATGGGGCCCATTGCAGCCACTCGGCAGAATGTCTTACTGCGCTATGTTGGTCCACGCTACTGTACTAAGGACCTATGGCGGCCAAATGAGACGCTCGTTCTACGCTACAGATTACACCGCTGTGAGTTAATAGTAGTCTACTTATTTATGTTACCTTAAGTGTAATCAAATACAGAGCAGTGACCTCTTACGGTACATTAAAATGGCCGGCCCTTACTCATTCCCGAGGTCTTAAACCAACCTAGGAGTTCAGGCAAGACTTTCGAAATCTTCGCGATTTTAACGGATTACACAGTACTTATCCGAAGCTGGATATATTCGGTAGTGGGCTGATCGGTTTTAAAGAAGGCGTTGTTAAGTGCCTATGTTGTACCTAATCCGCTGTATTGCTGGTATTTTTTTTCTAAAAAAACATTTTCTGGTATTTTTATTTTTTCTTGTACATATTTTATTTGGTATTTTTTGTAACATTTATGTTTACCTAAATTGTCATACATTTTAGATAAAAGAGTGTGTAACATATAACAAAGATATACATATTATTATATATGATGTGGGAAACTTTAAGTTTAAAATAAAAAACGTAGGTTTGCAACAATTGTCAACAAAGGGAATTAAATAAAATCAGCCAGATAGTACACGAGTATAGGGTAGATGCAGCCGGATGTAGACAAAATCGTAGAAAGATACGGAAATGTATTCACTGAGAAGGAAAGGTGTTTGTTCGGTTTGAACATACAGATACAGTCGTAAAAGCCTTCGAAACGTGAGTGAGTGATAAAAAGTACACCAGTTTTGTCACATTTATTTTTTAATGTTTTTTACCTTTAAATACAAAAAGCCTGTTTATTTCGAATTAATTGTTTACAACATATTATTACTAGTTACCGTAACTTCCTTCAGTACCATTGATTAGAACCCCTTCTTGGTAAAGATCTCCTTCAGTTTCTTCCAAACCCTTAAGGGGTTTTTTTCATTCTCGATTCGTTTGCTTCTATATCTTCTATCTTCTTCTTTTTCCAGAGCGTGCTCTCCTTTTTTCCCTTGGTCCTTTCAATATAGTTCTTCTATATGTTCTTCAGTATATAGACATAATATAGAATAAATATATATTTATATTTTTTTAAATGAGGTGAAAATGCGCTTACGCAGACCCGCGATATGTATATCGAGTTTGACGCGGCGACTGTGGGGCTGGGTCTACACTCAAACCCCTCTGTTATCCAGAGGGGTAGTGAGACCCAACCACTAAAACACCTGAGCCCTTAACACGCCCTTAAGATGGGCCCTTGGCATTCTACCTACGGACAATAAATATAATACTCTAAATTGTTCTTACTGGTACGATTATTCGAAATCCGAAAACTTTGAATTACATTCGTAGGAAAGATTTAAGAATAAATCCAAAAACCGAGAAATCCGATACAATCTTAATATTACAATGTTTAAGCAATACAATACGCAAATAGGATGGTTATTCGTTGAATAGAACTCCCGAGAGGGAGCGATTCAAGATTTCTGATGTCGGGATAAGATTAAAGTTGACTGAATGAACTTCACTTTTGAGGGTTTGCATTTAGGTATTTTGTCCAATGAGTGATATGATATGAATTAATCATAATAATATATACTCTGACTTTTAATTCCGTGGAATTCTGACAGCTATCTTTTTTGACATGTTAGAGGTTAAATAAAATAAAGTAATTAAAGTTAATTCGATATTTACACAAATTTAAAAAGTTTGGTCGCTGTGGCATTGTACCTTTAACGCTGTATTGCGATACTTATACTTTGAGTGTAGAAAGCACCAGCTCTAGGGTCACCTCGGGGGCCAACATAGATCTTTAATTAGCGCAATTGCCAAGCTCAAGAGGTTCTACCCCAAAGGGAACAAAATCAAAGTTGGAATGACTCTGATTTTATTATTTTCCGCCTGCCCTGCGGTTGCCCCGGCTTCTGTGCTTGTCCGAGGTAGGTTAGTAACGTGTCTACATAAGTAGCATCCCAATTGAATAGGTAGTTTTCATTAAAAAGTTATGTTATATACAGTCGACTCTCGATAATTTGAAAGTCAAGGGACCAGAGATAAATTTTAAATTATCAAAAGTTCAACTTACCAAGTGTTTGAATAACCACGAGGGGAGGGGCGACTGAAGGAAATAAGAATTTGATCAAAATTTGTTACTAATTATTTCTATATTCTTATTATGTATTAACATTTATTCACAAATTTTTATTTCGAAAAGAAGTCTATAATCTTTTTTTGAGTGAGTGACTTCAGTTTATCATTGTCCAAAGAATTTTCGATAGTGGTGAGAGCTGCAAAGTAATCGTCACTTGTCACCCATTTATTAAACAATTGACAAGTCTGTGCATGTATGTAAACAAACGACAGGTATTTGCATGATAAACACTTCAAGTTATAGAGAGTAGGGAAGATCAGATTTCAAATTATCGCATGTTGGCGAGCAAGATAATACTTTTTTAACTTCAAATTACCGAAGGGACCAATTATCATTGATTTTATTCAATTTATCGAGTATTTTTCAAGGGACCGGAAAACGATTTCAAATTATCGAGAGATTCAAATTAACGAGTGTCAAATTATCGAGAGTCGACTGTATTGCGTTTAGTTCAATTTTGATTTGTGTAAACCATGCCCGGAGATACTTCGCCTATCATAATAAAATGAATCGCTATGCCGTTTTTTTACATACTCGGCCGCATTCTAAAGGATTCTAGTTTAATAACTACCGCGCTATGTACGGTTTCAAATTTAACTCGAAGTATATCGACTATTATTTGACAACTATTATTTATTATGCATTTCCTTTGAACTCAATTTACAGCATACTATACATAGAACGAAGACAGACCTACACAGAAGGCACTACAGTGCCTTCTCTGTAGGTCAAGTTTAATTTTAATGAAAGTGATTCATTGAAGTACACCACATAATATAATGTATTTTCTAGAGTATAAGTTACAAGCTATATTTTTGTAAAATACTTGACAAATGACAGTTATGGTGAACATAAATTTTACAGTAAAAAAAAGAAATAAACGTTTTAAAGTGAAGTATGTACTTATTACGTGCAATTTTTATTTTTATTTAATATGTATGTATATGTAGTTACTATGTTTCTCTATTTTTTTTATTATTATTATTATTAAAATACTTAAGTACATATTTACATAAAAACGGTTTTTTTTCACAAACCGCTTTGTAAGACGTGTTTGTCAATTCCTTTCGATGTCATTATAAACGGATTCAACTTATATATATGTTTAGTGAAGTCGTAAATAATCTGATAATATATTACTGCCTTACCTGGAGTCACAGCTTTAGCTTTAAAGTTGAAGACTTTAACCCTTAGCCACAAAAGTGATTGGATTCGGGTTGCAGTTTCTCAATAATTAATTATATTTAAATACATGATAGTCTCTTATGCAATTATTTCGTACTAATGGAACTACAATTAAATTTCTTCATTTTAACAAGATTTTAATCAGCATTTATAAACTAAAAATCAAATTTCACAAACAAATGAAACGGGTCTCGTGGGCGTGAGAATCTTAAAAGGGAAGAATTAGTACCCAGGATTTGAGGAGAGCTTTTGTATACAATAAATTATTATATTAGAGCAGTGTTGGCCTAGTAGCTTCAGCGTGCGACTCTCATCCCAAGGTCGTGATTCCATACCCAGCTGTGCACCAATGGACGTTCTTTCTATGTGCGTATTTAACATTCGCTCAAACGTTGAAGGAAAACATCGTGAGGAAACCGGCTTGCCTTAGACCCAAAAAGTCGACGGCGTGCGTCATGCACAGGAGTGTGATCAGCTACTTGCCTATTAGATTAGCAAATGATCATGAAACAGATACAGAAATCTGAGGCCCAGACCTAAAAAGGTTGTAGCGCCACTGATTATTATTGTTAATATATACAACTATATAAGGGCACTCGTAAATCGAGGTACCACTGAAATTATAAAATATTTTATAGACCTAATACAATATTTTCAATTTTCAGATCATGTTGTACGCAGGCATCGTATGCACCACCTATCTAGCATCATTACCACTCCATCTATTCGTTGAAGCCCCAGCTTGTGCCGTACAGAAGATCTGGTTCAGTCCCAAACGGGTCCCAAGAGAGGAGAAGATGACAGTGAAACCTGGAGTATCTAACGTGTCTGTGTCGACTGTGTCAACACACATTTAAATTACTGGTGAATTTAAACCAAGTAACTCTACTGCCAGACTGAAACCTGTTATTGGAACAAAATCTTAGCGAAGTGTATTGAAAATACAAATGATTCGATTTTATATGATATTGCCTATTTTTTTATACAAAATATTGTTTTTTTTTATATACTGCTTTGTTGGCCTGGTTTAGCGTGATCATTCCTGAGTTCATAGTTCTGATCCCCGGCTGTGCACTAACAACATTGCGCATTTAACACGCAATTGGGAACACGAAACACGGTGATGGAAAATATGATGAAGAATCTTTGGTTGAGACCCAACACTCAATGGTGGCACAAAACGTTTTATTGGCCGGCAACGCACTCGCGAGCCCTCTGGTATTGAGAGAGTCCATGTCACTTAACATCAGATCTGCCGCCTGCCTTTGTCCCCCCTGTTCTAAAGAAAAAATGGCTACACTAAATCTACAATGGCTTAGAGATACAGAAATTTGAGGCTCAGACCTAAAAGGTTATAGCGCTGGGTTTTACTACCAAGAGTTTTCGATTTTTTACTATTAATAATAAATGTAAATAATAAAACGTTATTAAATAGATCTTGACATTGAAAATAATTTTTCGAAGTCAAATCTAGTGCTTCCAAGAAATCTCTGCCAATACGTATAAGTATTTTAAACAAGTTATTAAGTTGTATAAGTACCTACAGACTTAGTTTTAGTTTAACGAGAACTTCAAGCAAAGTTCTCGTTTTTGATTAATAGAGTTCAGAAATATTGTAAATAATATATTTTTAAAAATAAACTCATACTCAAATTCGTGTTTTTTTACATAAAATGAAATCAATAAATATTTATAAAAAAAAAAACAGTCTGTAGTATCTTAACCAAAGTATTAATTCGTCTCTTTCTTTCAAATTGTGTTCGCGCTGTGATGAAAAGAGAAATGAATACTTTAAAGTGCTGTCATTATTTGTCCATTAAGCATTCAAATTTCACTTTAATTTTGTTTTCAAGTCCTAATCAAAGAATTTAATTAGCAAACAAATTTGCTAATTAAATCTTTGATTAAACAATAATATCCCAGTGTACAAATTATAACCCAGAAACGAACAACTAGTTCGAGCTACAGCACAATTATTGACAAATACAGTATAATAATAACAGTATGTAGATATTTAAACGCCTCTCAATAACTTTGAATGCTTAAAAGGCCACGTATAGCTTTAATACCCCGAACATTTGAATTAAAATGACCAAAAGAAACGACGTGATTTTTGACGTTACAGCGTCGAATAAATCGATGAACGCAGGCTGCACGCACGAAAAGGATAACTCATTGTCCCGTTACGCTAATTGTACGCTTGCGCCGAATTTATTTCTCTTCCACTCGATTGGCCTATGCATTTGAGGATTCACTCCTTCGTGCTAAACTATCGTCCGTAAGCCGACTTTACCGACAACCATTTTTTCAATTTAAAATACAAAGATATATGTGACTTTGATAGTATTAAATTCATAAATAATAAATTCAAAAGACACGTTTATAAATTTGTTCACTGTCGTAGTTTTAGTTTTTGAGATAAACTATTTTAAGTGGAGGATATACTGTTTGTTTAAAAATATGGATTAAAACGAATATTGTGTGTTAAGCATTGCTTTTTGGTGAAAAAATGTTAAATGAATGTTTAATTCGCTTAAGTTGACGATTTCTGAAATACTTTTTAGTGTTCAATTTTTATCGCTTTTAATCATAATTGGCGCAACTGTTCACAATTATTCTATGGTAAACAAATGGGCGAACTTTGCTTATTGCGTATTTGGCATAGTCCCAGCTAATACGGGTCACCGTTGTTTATGCCCTTATCCTGGCATGTGGCTCCGCTTGGTAATTGGTACAAAAATATTTTAACAAATGCTGTGTTGCCTATTATAAAAATTAAAATATGTCAAGAATAGACACACTGAATTACTGTCAATAAGAACCTCCTTTGATTATTTTTGATTTTTTTAATAAAAATAAATTGTATATGAATATTATGTGATGTTCTTTTGTTTTTCTCTGCATTTGTTGTTCCGTGCGTACCTTGTAAGTCCGGACCCTGAAGGCGGCAAAACAGTAAGAATGTTTTAACACCATTCAAAGTCAAAGTCAAATCATTTATATCAATTAGACCATCTAAAATGGCACTTTTGAACGTCAAAAAAAAAAAAATATATATAGAAGATTCTAGTTGCCCCTTCCAAAATTGAATTGGCTCTATTCATATAATTTCATCAGCATCACCAAGACGGCTGGAAGTCTCACGGTCCGCTTCACAAGATACTTTCTTTTGCAAACTAGCAAACTCTGGTATCGACTCCCGGTGTGGATCTTCCCAGGAAAATATGTCCTCCAATTTTTTAAAGGAAGAGTCACTCATTGTGTACATGGGCTGCGATGGCTTCCCTTTTTGGACGTCCCAAGCTCGTTTGACTCACTATACCATAAAAAAAGAAAAGCATGAAAGTCAAAAGTCAAAAATCATTTATTCATGTAGGTAAAACAATGAACGTCAAAAAAGAAATATAGGTACATTAAATGATTCTAATTTTACATTTACTGCCAGGGCGTAGAACGGAATAGAAGAACTGGCAATAAACGGTTCCACATGACATCTTAAGTAATAAATAATAATAAAATAAATTCTCTATCAGTAGGAGGCATGGTGAAATAGGTACACGGACGTACATTCTCGTGGGAACAACACGCAAAGACATAGTTGAAACAACTAACATCACCGCATACACGAATTCAAGTACGACCAGTCACCACATGTAGCACCCGTTCACGTGTATGACGCATGGCCAGCCATGGGCCCCCCTCGCCATATTTTAGGGAGAGAGACAACCCGACGCATGGACGCCGCCATATGACACCTTGATATATGATTGAATGCCCTTGTTTTAGCATCTAGTCAGGGTTTTAAAACGTTAAATTAATGTAATTTAATCATTTTTTTTGTAAAATGGATTACTTGGCTTGCGATAAAATATATCGTGTAAAATGAATTCAAAGTAATGACAAAGATTTTTTTTCCATCGAGCGAAGTTATATCAATCGTGTATCGATCTTTCAAAATGGATACATAAACTACTCAACTCCCCCATATATTTTTTTCCATTTGCCCCTCTTCAAGAAACGATGATGAAAAATGGAAAGAAACAATGTACTTTTTTGGACTTTGGCGACCAGCCCTGCGAATCTGTAACTCACTTTTCGAACTCACACAGCGGTTTTCGCATCGGCGGTCGCTCTCAAATCAGTCGTGAAGTAGTCATTTTATGATTTGGCATTCTGATAAACAAACAAGCTCCATCCTTTTCAGTGCAGTTGAATTCGAAAAGTGAGTTACAGAAACGCAAGGCTAATCGGTCCTTAAGCAGAGTATGCACATATTCAAAAAAATCTCTATCTCAGGATTGACTTTAGAACCAGCTACTAGGGTAAATTCAAAAAATAAGTATACAAAAATGTATTTAAGTTACCAGTAGTAGGAAACAATTTTAAAATAACTTTTCTATTCTGAATTCCTTTCCCGCGGTCAAGCAATCTCATCCTATCGTATCGCAATCCATTTTTATAGAACCCATTTATAAGATTAGTCTCAATATTTCTATATCGACTTCCGTATTTTCAGTAATATCTGGAAATTTTATTGAATGGAAATTTTAAATTTAGTTTGAACTTTATATTCCAATTTTATTCATAATTTTTGTTAAAGCGTTCGTCGTTTCTTAGTTCAATTGAAAAAATTGGGTGAAATTTAGGGTGAAATAAGTACTATAACTTCTTTTCTTTTTCTATTTATAATTGGTACGCTCTTCTTTTGAAGAACCCTAAGTCGAATTGGTTCGGAAATACTTCAGTGGGCAGCTGGTTCCACATAGTGTTATCATTCACTTTTAGATCACAAATACTCAATAGTTCTTAAAAAAAGTTTCAAGTACTCTTTAGTTAGTTCTGTAGTTCTTCGTTTTCAATATAATATACATCTTTACTATTTGAAAGGAAAAATTCGCTTTTCATACATAATTTTATTACTAATGCCATTTCGGTTCAAAGACACTTTATTTCTCAAAGAACTATATTCACTTAGCGAAAATTTAAATTTAAGATAAGTTGTGTTCATCGTGTTATCAAATTATAAGAAAATAAACTAAATAAAATAAAAATATTAGTTGATCTGCAAATATTAAAATATTAACTTCGTATAAAATTGATTCGCAAAAGAAACAAAAATAAGAATATGTAGAATATTTTTTATTTATTACCTTATTATACCATAATATGTAGGGTTGCCTGGAAGAGATCGCTTATTAGCGATAAGACCGCCCGTTGCATCCCTTATAATTATTTTTTTTGTATTGTGTTTGATTTATTGTTTTTTGCAACGAAGTGGTAATAAATAAAATAAATAAATAAATAATATTCTGTAAAAAAAAACAGAAATATTCTGCTTTTTTTTGACAATTCACACCAGTTGACCTAGTCCCATGCTAAGCTGGTGAAGCTTGTGTTATGGGTACTAGGCAACGGATATACATACATTTTATAGATAGGTAGACATATAAATACATATTTAAACACCCAAGACCTAAGCACAACACCAAATGCTCATCACATCGATGTTCGTCTCAGCCGGGGATCGAACCCGGGACCCATGGATTCGCAGTCAGGGGTACAAACGACTAGACCAATGAGTCGTCATTAGGCTACAAGTTCTTCTGTGCCTGACACGTGAAATTTGAAAGACATGGCTGGTTTATATAATGTAAATGATTTTATAAGAGATATAATTATACTTATAAAGTTCCAGAGTTATTATTTATTCAAAGCTAACTCATTTTTGTATGGCGTCAAAAATCTCGTTTCGGCCCCCGTTTTTAATAAACTTGCGGATTCATGCGAAGGGTTTCGAAACTTTCAAGTTATTAATATTCCAGAGGAGCACAAAGGAGTGTTTTTGGGGTCCCGTTAAAAATGCTGATATTAAAAGAATAGTCGTTACAAAGAAGGAAACTCAAATAAAAATTACACATTGGTCTTGCTTGGTGGTAGAGCGTGACCAAAAACTTCAATACGTCTTTCTTTCGAGTTTCGGAACTAAATATATTTATTTGTTCACACAAATATAAACACTATAAATATCTAATATTATTTGGTACTGATAGGGTCTGTTTCACAATGTATGGATAACGTACCAAATAGCTATGCAACACATAAATTATTTGCAAGATAAATTGTGCTATTTGACATTCATCGGACTCTTAACTTATGATGGACTTTATGTGACGAATAGCGCTATCTGACAGTCGTGAAACGCAACAATAGTGTTTATCCTACCAATAGTAATAAATAGCTAATTTGGAACTTATGTAGAACTTATCCGTACATTGTGAAACAGACCCTAAGAATAATATACGTAATATTTGTAGAAACATGTTTTGAACATTTGTCAACTTTAATTTCGAATTCAACTTCATTATTAAGTTTTTGTTCCACTTCATTTGAAGAATGGGAACTCTATCGAAGTACAGAAAAATATATCAGTTACGGAACCCCTCGAATAAGCGGAATACTCACACTTAGCCGTTATTAACTAGGCCTTTTTCTCCGTTAAAGTTAAATCGGTACGAATTGTGTGAGTGAAATATTAGGCCTTAAATACAAAAGACACCTTTGTGAAACAGCGCGTGAAGAGCGTTTAAAATATATGTGAATTTGAGACAAAGAATATTCCTTACATATTTTCTAAATATAGATTTATTTATTTCATATTTCTACAGCTAACATAAACATATAGCCAGTGATGGATTACATAAAATGTACAAAAAGGAAACGAACCACTAACAAAGGTAAAATGTTTATTGCCAGTTATTTTGTTCCGTTCTACGCCCTTGATTTGTGAACTTGCAGTAAATGTAAAATTAGAAGCATTTCATATATTTTTTTTCGACGTATGTACATTGTGTTACCTATATAATTATATTCCATTCGTTGTCGAGACCCTTGGTCCGTGGGGTCCTAGCGCTTTAAGGCTTTTTAAAGATATTTCAAAAAGGTTAGTCGACATCACAGGAGACCGAAGATCTGGCAGCTACCTCGGACAAAGAATTAGTCTAGCAATTCAAAGGGGGAACGCTGCCAGTATCTTCGGAACCTTGCCTAAAGGGACTCCTTTTAATGATATATTTTAGTTTATGTTAAGTTTAGTTATTTATTTCAATGTATATTATTTTATTATGATTAGTTTATGTTTATATTTAATATTAGTTTTATTATATGAATATGAATGATTTTGACTTTTGACTTTGAATAAAAGTTATAAAATACGTAACACAATTCGGCTGTGCTGTGTGATGGTGTATATGTGGGTTGTGCTCATGATGCTGGTGATTTAGTGCTATGGATATTCTTAATTTACATACTTCCTAAGCATATTCCGTAATAGCTTAAACAAGTCAAGGCTTAAATATTGGTCGTTGTATATCCGGGCTGCGCGATACAAAATAAGTTTATTGCATAGTTGATATTCACAAAGTCAGTATTCTACTTTACTGAGGTACCTATGAATGATTAATATTACCTAATTAAAAACGTAAAATATATTTTAATAATAATATAAGAATTGACTATAATGATATGACTCATAATGTAATTGTAACTTCAATTTTAAATTCTACCAACTAAGACAAATTTACACGGCATTACGTGTATGCCAGTGAACCACTAACACATAACATTTTGGTACGGTATCTTGCAAATAAATTGTTATTATTATAAGTCTATATATGCATACATCCAAGAACAAACCTTCGTCGGGGAGAAAGCCTCCTCCAATTTTTTTACACTACGTATACTACATTACGTTACTATTTTTCAGATACTATATTTAAATTACTTTTTGTAACGAATCTGTCAACAGATCTACGACTCGTAGCAATTACGATTGCTATTTATATATTTGTAATAAGTATTACATCAAATAAAATATAAATCATTATTAAATGTATATTAAAATATCGCTCTCGAATTCGCTATATGAATTCTTATTTCGTCACAGAATATTTTGTCAAGTTAATTTGTTTGCCGCGATTCGAATGTGAATAAGAGAAATTAAACAGATTTTCGTTTATTTTATTTATATTATTGGTAAAGTAAAAAGCTTATTTATAAACTGCAACATTGTGTGCCTAGTTGCTTCAGTGTGCGACACTTATTACTAAGATCGTAGGTTCGATCTCAGTCTGTGAACCAATCACCTTTCTTTCTAAGTGCTCATTTAAAATTGGCTGGAACGGTGAAGGAAAACATCGTAAGGAAACCGGCCTGCCGTAGTAACAAAGTCACGGCCTATTAGATTGACAAATTAGTCCCAATCCTAAGAAGGTTATAGCACTGATGTATTTATTTTCATAAAACTGCACGATTACAGCGGCCGTAACGGTCTGGAGATTTAGTTTTTGATTTGCTTTCTTTAACAAATAGAAAAAGATTTTCTTCTAGATTTCGTAGTCAAATGGTTTATTTAGAGTAAATCTTTCTTAGTACAACTGTAATTGCAAAAGAAAGAATAGCTAAACGTTTCACCGACCATTACATCTATTAAGTCCTTTCACGTAGACAAACATTACTAGATGCGCTTTTATTACTTTTATATGAGACACATTCTCATTATTTATTTAATAAGAACATCATATCTGCAACTAACTTACAATCTATAACAAAAAAATAATAACTAACCTTAAATTATAACAATGGTAGAGAGAGTGCCAGTTAGCACGAATAAAAAATTATTATTTTATTTAAAAATGGAACGAATTAGTCAGAGAGCATACATTAACACAGTTCAAAATAAGATGAAAACGTTTTATTAAGAATGTTTTATAATTCAAAAGAGTGGCGAGGAGAGAAGAGACAAGAGTCAGATCTTCTCTTGTTTGTTAATACTTGAGATCTGGTGCTATGTTTACTGATACTGATTATTCTACAATCTTTCTAACTCTCTGTTGAGGTTCACAATCGTTTATAAGGTAGATTTATTACATATATTGTACCAGTCTTGTTTTGACGGTAGAACAGAATGGGCCACCAATACTTTTTTATTCGTGCTATCTGGCAATCTCTGTACCATTGTTATAAAATATTTTACCAGGTCATTAAATAATCGGTAGTACGTGGGTGATTATAGAGAGAAAGTTATAACCTCATTTAATAAGATATCTCTTTCATCTGAAAACCGTATATCATGTAATCTATCTTTACCAGTCTATCTAGGCTTTATGGTTCAGACCAGCCGTCGTTTTTGATCATGTATAAGATTAAATGATCTCAAATATATATATATATATATCAGATAATAGTCTTAATTAGGCTCCTTATACTGTATTTTAAAGATGAATCCATTTGATACAAAAATAAGTATCAATGAATACTACATTATAGTACTTTAAACCAGAACGGACAACAGACGGTCGTATAAGTAACTTCACGTTATAATCTTAATCATAAATTTTATTATTTTTCATTATAATGGCTAAATAAATGTCCACTGAAAAACTTAACAAAAACTTCCGGTACATAATTCACTCGAAAACAGGAAATCTCTGACTCAAGTACGTACTTGAGTAATTGAAACAAAACTTTCTGTTTTGAGTGGAGTGTAAACATTTTAAAATATGAATAAACTGCCCTTGAAGTTTATCTTCAGGAGCAATTCTGTTTATGGTAAAATAATAATTAGTTATCTGAATAGCTACTAGTGGACAAATGTATCAACTGATGCTGGGTTCGATTTCCCTAGAAACAAACATGCTTATTTCAGAAGAATGCGTTTTGGACAAAACTCACCGATGTCCATTAAGCATTCTGATATACGAGCTAGGTCTGGATATCCATAGTTGCTCCCCTCACACTTTGAAATAAATTTTCCTTTAGTTTTTATGGATGTATTTTATTCTCTTCGTGTTTGTAATGTTTGCCTATAAGTGCTTTTCACATTAATCTTGTATTTTTTTATGTGACAATGCACAAAGCGTTGGCAAGCTTTTCTAAATGAAACTAGTAAATAAAAAGTATTCGTGAAAGGCACATTTAAGTATTTTTATATTCGAAGAAATGGTTAGCTATTTATGCGTTATTTTAAATTACAAATAATAAAGTAATATTTATGCCATCAGTTCCTCTAACATAAAAAGTGAGATCCATGTAATATCAAGACGGTTAATTTATTCAGTCTCAAATTAACGGACTTTCTGTCTCAAGTTATTACGTAATTAACGTAACAACATCTTATAGTGACTATATGAATATTAAAAAAAATATTTTAAATAAGTTTTTATTTTTTATATTTTTTTATATTTATTTAATTAAATTCTAAACATTTTATGAAACATATTCTTTTCCTACAAGTGCGCATGTGCAATAATTACTCATTTGACTCGTTCGGTTATTTACGAATTGTCACGAATTGATTCCAATAACTGCCCGAAGTGGGAAGGTCAAGTCTGAGTGGGGACAAGAGGATAAAATAGCTTGTAACACATGCGCACAGGCAATTCCTTTGTTCAAGTTTGAGTTTATACATTTTACGTAGGGTCAGTGTGTGAATTATAGAGAATTAAGTCATCATTGGTGTTTAATTTCCTACCCTTAGAACTAGATCAACTAGCCCTAACAGTATATTCACTTGGCCATCACATGATGGCTTCTAGATTTATCCTCAACGAAGTAATAGGTGGAAATGGCCGGAACTGTCGAGAAAAGGATCGTACGGCCGTGGCGCTTTTTTTCTCGTCTTATATCGAGTATAGGTAACGCAAATACAAAATGAACCAGCTGCCCACTGAAGCATTTCTGAAACATTTCGACTTCGGTTCCTTCAAGCGTACCAATTATTAAAAGACTGCCAACGCAAATACGGCAATGTGAATGTCTATGGGCGGTATCCTCATGCCCGTTTGCCTCCTAAAATAAAATGAAAACGTATCCAGTAACTGTATCCATGTGGGCCATTTGAGACTAGCATTACAGTATCCTCATTAAAGGCCTCTATAATCAAGGCTTTTCTTTTACAGCGATTCTAAGTAATTACATCAAATTTCAGTGCTTCTTAATGATGCTATTTTGTGATACCAAGAACCTTGATTCACACATACTCACATGTATGGGGGATACTATAACAACATTTTAAATTTATGTTTAAAATAATATAAAGAAATTAACATATAATAACAAACCACCAAACGCACTGACTCGCTCCCAGGTTATCTGCGTGCACGCACTCATGTGCGAGTTACTATACAAAGATGTGATATACCTATTCTACACATGAACATTGAACTATATGACTACTATACTACATGCCACGATACTGTTACTTAGTATAGAAATAGCGGTACCAATTCCTACGATTTAGTCTAGTTACTTAGATGTAGTTCACTTAATATCCGTAGTACTGATGTCAATATGTATTTCTTGGTCTGACAATTGAGAGTTCCCTTTTGGCGTATGTCAAAGGTAAAACAAACGATAGGAATCAAAATAAAGCAATGAAATTCTTAAGAGACTGAGAAACATTAAAATCTAATGCCTGCATGATTAATAACAGGGAGAGTCGCCAAAAACCTTATTTTTAAAATTACAAGAACTTACTATTTTCTAACAGGGGGTAATCGTACAGGAGTTTAACCTGATGTTAAGTGATCACCAGAGAGCTCGATAGTTCGGAAATACTTCAGTGAACAGTTCCACACAGTGTACTCGTGTACCCTCTCGATACCCCAGCCTTGAGATTCTGTAACTCACTTTTCGAACTCACATAGCGGTTTTCCCATCGGCGGTCGCTCTCAAATCAGTCGTAAAGCAGTCATTTTATGATTTGGCATTCTGATAAACAATAAATTACAAGCTCCCACCTTTTCGGAATGCCAAATCATAAAATGACTGCTTCACGACTGATTTGAAAGCGACCGCCGATGCGAAAACCGCTGTGTGAGTTACAGAATCGCAGGGCAGGCATCCCATTATTTCATTTGTCCTTCCTTTCCGGAGAACGCGTTTTGGTCAAAGCTCACCGATTTCCAGAATTCTGATAAAAAAAGCTAGGTCTGGATATCCACAGTTGCTCCCCTCACACTATAAAATCGATTTCTGTTTAGTTTTTTTGTAATTTTAATTTTTTTGATTAGTAATTGTTTTTTTTTGTAATGTTTGTTTTGTTAAATAATTGTTTTGGTTGATATTTGTATGATCTCTACATCATGTTTGCCTTTCAGAGCTTGTCATATTAAAAATTGTATTTTTTATTTGTTTTTACCAATGTATCAGTGTGCCGAGCGTTGGCAAGCTTTTTATTAATAAAAAAAATGCACGACAAAAACTGACATAAAAAAGCTCAGTTGTGGAACGACGGACGTCGAGGTGATATAATTGGTATTTCGTATGCTGCCTCGACGTCCTATGATGAAACTCTCCTAGAGAAGAAGTTGTAATAAGTTCCTAACAAAAGCGTCAGCCCACGTTCCATTTCTATTTTTAAACGTACGCAAGGTAATAATATATAGGCTTTAAAGAGATATATGGAGTCTAATCACTAAATATGACTCTCAAAATCTTATTGGATTTGATCTGAATGCTACCCTAAGGCTTAAACCGCGAAGCTATAATTGATTTTAACACCTCAGAAATCAAAACGCCGATCACGTATTGTTACAAAGAGATTTTTCAAATAAATTCCTAAGAAAATTCAGACAGGGTCCCAAAATGGGAGGATTACTGTTCATAAGTTAGGGTCTTTGAATGCGCGCACGTGACGTCATTATGTACGTGGCCTAATGCTAGTTGAAAGCCTGGATAGGTAATAGGTATGAACTGCGGATCTAGCTGTTCTTTCCTCTGTGATTAATTGCCTTTGTTCACAGATCGAACAGCTTTCAAAATTTGTAGACACTTGCTGCAAACCTTCGTCCAACACCATAAAGTCCCCATACTAACTTAACAGTAAGTGATGTTTTCAAACTAAATAAGGTATTTTCGTGTACTTATTAACCTGATGTTTGTTGTTTTGCAGTATTGGCCTAGTGGCTTCAGCGTGCGACTCTCATCCCTGAGGTCGTAGGTTCGATTCCTGGCTGTGCACCAATGGACTTTCTTTCTATGTGCGCATTTAACATTCGCTCGAACGGTGAAGGAAAACATCGTGAGGACACCGACATGTCTTAGACCCAAAAAGTCGACGGTGTGTGTCAGGCACAGGAGGCTGATCACCTACTTGCGTATTAAATTGAAAAATGATCGTGAAACAGATTCAGAAATCTGCGGACCTAAAGAGGTTGTAGCGCCACTGATTATTAATATTAACCTGATTTTATATTATTTATTTAGTGTTTATTACTCAGTCTGTAACCTTAGATCTCGGTACTCCGTATTCCGTATTTATTCAATACTTTTGTGTTAGGGTACATCTGTAGGGTTGTTAGGTTCTTATTTCTCACCCTCTCATATAATTACTGCAGCTTTCTAATACATGAAAAAAAAATGTTTATTATGGAACATAAGATACATGTATCACTTATTGCACGTCATTAAATTTGAAGGCATCCCTACTCATCGGCAAAGAAGACAGAGGGTGTAAGCCGAGAGAAAAAGCCGGGGTAAAAAACTCTCGGTACTCTTTTAAAATAGCAAATCATCAAACAACACTCATTTTAAAACAAATATCGCAAATTAATTTTTAAAAGGCTGGAAACGCACTTGCGACCCTTCTAGCAATGTGAATGTCCATGGGCGGCGGTATCACTTAACATCTGATGAGCGTTTGCATTAAAAAAATCATTTTCTAAGGCATTTATTTAGAGGTATCTATGTAGATAATGCGAAATTGTGATTCGAACTTACTACTCGTACATATTTACAGCACACAATAAAAAATAGAAAAGAAAACAATGTTTGCGAAAATCTATGTAATATGTAAAAAATACCCATCAATATGCTATCTTAACAGGAGTTGCTTAACTATACTTATCCCCAAGACCTAAGACATTTAGTTAATTTTAATACTTTGAAATGGTCCAATGACTCACAGTTTCACACTATTCAAAGTGTATTCGATTCACTGAACAAAACTCTGAAACTATTCAGTTCATTACACATTCAAATATAACTTAAGTTTTTGCAATATATTATATTTGTAAGTTAGCAAACTATATAATCCCATTAAATATTAATACCGCGATCTGGATCAGGGAACTTCTTATATCGAATCTCTTCTGTTTAATTTTAAGAATTGAATTGAATTGAAGAATTGTTAAGGGACCCTTAATTTTGTAATCTTAATACATATTAATATTTCTACACAAATAGGATTGAGATAGACAGAAAGTCCTTTGGTGCACAGCCGGGGTTCGAACTTACGACCTCAATGTAAGACACACGCTGAAGCCACTAGGCCACCACTGCTCTTTTAATTATTTTAATTATACTATTATTTTAAATATATCTGTATACAACAGTCTTAAAGAATAATAAAAAATTGTCCTCTTGGGGTGATTGGTGGAAAACTCCTATTGGGGTGATTTTGGGGTATATTAAATGACTGAATTAAACTTTAATCAAACTACCACTACCACAATAGACAATTGCCTCATTAAATTAAATTTTCCTTTCTTGATTCTATGTGTGAAATTTGTAACGTCATATTTGTATTATGTAAGAATACATATTGTTAAACTTATAAAATAACTTTAACTTCTACACAAAAAATTTACAGTGAAACAAAACTCATGAATATTAAACAATTATTCCAATACAACACCAGCTTACTAATATACAAAATTCTAAACGACCACATACATACTAACATTACCTTTACTAAAATAAGCCAAATTCAGAAGCGCACTTCACGACGCCCTCACAATCTTGTTATACCGAAGTTTAGAACTAATAACGGTAGAAAAACATTGAGCGTTGGGGGAGTGTTGCGTTACAATAGACTACCACAAAATATAAAAAGTGCAGACAGCCTGGCGATATTTAAACTTAAACTAAAAGACCATCTTCTGAGTGATCCTAATTACCTACGCAAATGACAGTCCACCCAAGTTATACTTCGATGATTGATCCTTGACGCTTAAACACGACGTGATAAATTGTATTTTTAGTATATAAGTCTCATGTAAGTGACCATTGTCTGTAATGAGAAATAAATGTCTTTAAACCTAAAATAAATTAGTTAATTATGCTTCGTGTAAGTTAATACTTATTACGCAGCGATACTCAACACATCTATCACTGAATTATGTTTGTTACAATATTATATTATTGTTAATAATATCGTAAAGCAATAAAGGCCAAATATACAACACAAAACAGAATATACCCATACTTATAGTAGCATGCACGTGGATGCCAAAATTGGCCTCGAGAATTCTCCAGTATATTTAAGCCAACTGAAAGCGCTCTAACAATGATGGAGAAACTGTAGTGCTGAACCAATCCTATTAATAAGTCCAGTTACATCAAACGAACACAGTTTAGGTCCGAACAGTTTTAACGTCTCATATTGATGTATTTCAATAAGGCGGTAATAAAGACGATTGTATTATGCCAAAGGGAGTTAGAGCGTTCATTTCTTCGGTTAGGTCTCTATGTTGAGGTGAAGGTACGGTTGTAGACACCGAATGCTCCAGCGTCTTAAAATGACCAATGAAATAGCGAATTACGTTATCAACTAGTACTTGACCAGATGAAGTATAAATAAAAAAAACACCTATAGTGTTCTAAATACATATTTTATTGTATAATTAATTATCGTGAATATTTTGAATCGGTCGATCGTCACTATATTCCCTTGTTTTTGTTTCGCTTGGCTTGAACACACTTGAAATTGATTACATTTTTTGGCAATTTTATTTATTAATTACGTCCTTTTTATAATTTTTTATATAATTTTTGGGAACTATTTAAATGCAAAGTATTAATTACTATAACATCAGCCTAAACTCTTCCATTGTTTCCATACTAATTTTAGTCTTATTCTTATGACAAATGTGTCTTTGATCGTGTTAAAGATATATCGAGCTGAGTTATGTACTCAGGACTTAATTTATAAGTTAAAATTGTGTAAGAACCACCGAACCGTTCTTTGTGTTACATGTATTGTCCATTATACAACTGTGGCCGTTTCAATATATTTCACCCAACACTCTCTATTGACACGGACTAACAGATAACGAACCATTGATACTTGATCAAATTAAAATAAAATGTGTGATATTTTCTCATTGATTCAATACTCTAGAATTTTTCCTTATCTTCTGGTTTTCTCCGCATAAGGAAATCTACTCAAAGTTTCAACATCTATTCGACTGATTGTTAAAAGAAAATAAAATATGTGTAAAAAACCTTGTGTGTTTCTTAATTCTAACACATTATTTCGAATTCAATTATTTATACTTGATTTATTTTCAAGTAAAAAATGGTGGTAATAATGGTAGTTCGGGAGTGGTCGATTTATTGATAGCAAACATTAATCAAATTAACTTCTTGATGTATGTTTGAATGGGATATTTTAAGTCTTGGAAAGTGTTTAGAAAATTTCAATATTACAAATTTTTTCAAATTTAAATTAAACGAAGAAAGTTTTTTTTTTTAATGTCCTTTGATCAATCATATCAAATCCGGATTAATATAATCATTATTCTTTAGTTATGTTTTTGAGTAAATTTGGACGCTACTTAGTGATTTGTTAGTTTAAAGTAGTTTATTAAGATACTAATTATAATAATATTAGTTTGCAATGGTCAATAGCACATGACCGGTCATTGGTCAAGTATATTATTAAATTATCAAAGATCAAATCATTGTTTTCCTCCTATCGTTGCCGTCAAACAAGAATCATAAAGAACATACGTCCTTTTGATTGACGGGAATTCATGATCACTTTATAGTATAGCGCCTGGGGGTTTTCACCTCGGATTAGAGTTACAGTGAATGAATTAATATGATCGATGTGGGATATTGTTTTTTAAACTATAAATTGCAAAGTTTACCCAAAATTTTTTTGTGCACTCCATTGTTATAATTTAAAAATAAATTATTATAAAAAAATAATGTTTGACCATATATTTTCACTTTAAACAATATTTTATTTTATTTATATTTTATTAACAGATACTATCTGGTGCCCGCCGACCACCCACCGTACCATCCTTTTCTCGAAGCAGTTCAGGCCATTTTCGACCCCTTATAAATTCGTTGTGGATAAAATTAGAACCCTGCATCTTCTAATACCAAGCAGGGTTTGTACAGACACAGTATATTTCAAATTTCAATCAATTTGAACCAGCCCTGCGATTCTGTAACTCACTTTTCGAACTCACACAGCGGTTTTTGCATCGGCGGTCGCTCTCAAATCAGTCGTGAAGCAGTCATTTTATGATTTGGCATTCTGAAAAGGCTTGAAGTTTATTGTTTATCAGAATGCCAAATCATAAAATGACTGCTTCACGACTGATTTGAGCGCGACCGCCGATGCAAAAACCGCTGTGTGAGTTCGAAAAGTGAGTTACAGAATCGCAGGGCAGTAGTTTAAGAATTATAACTATAGTAACATTTCTTAATTTTGACAAACTGACATCATCATCAAAACTCTTAGAAACTTATAGTAGACACAGCTTCAAATTTAGAATACAATTAGTGTTTAATGTACACATCAAGGAAAATCTGTCGGGTTTTCTAGTAGCAAGGCCATGGTCAAGTCAATGTATTTCTTTAAAACATTTGTTTAATATTGATAATATGTTCACTATATAATGTTGTTAGGCTAGCTAATTTCGTAATAACTTAGACAAAAGATCCTTTAAGTAGAGACTGCATAAATTAATTTGGTATTACAAGGATCTCACAACTTTCTAGGAAGCCTGGCTAGGCTTGGTTTTTGAAGTAAAACTTCTATAGGCGCGACTAGGGACTCGGATGTTTTTTTCTGACGGAAGTAACTCTTCAACGTAGTTTCCGCTATATAAAATAATACGATAGCGCGTTTTTATAAGTCCGTCAGCGCCATCTAGTGGTGCATTATTTGAACTGATTTAAGTCAGTTTCTGGGTTTAGAGTAGCATTCATTCGTTTTAATTGATAGTGATTCTTGTAATTATGTTATTAGTGAAGTTTTACTTCAATCGCGCATAAAGGTCACACGCACAGACTTTTTTGTTTTTGATAGCATCACATATATATATATAAGTCGAGGTTTGGTATAACAGTGATTCGACGAAATACTAATCGTTTCCTATTAAATATAAAATCCGATAATATTCCGAGTAAAAATATTTTTTTACAGAACTATTTTATGGCTGTTTTTATAAAAGACTTAGAAGTCACAAATACGATATTACCGGTAACCTGACGTATTAAGATGGGTTTTTATCTAAACAGGTTTCAAAGCTGCGCAGACGCTTGAGTGTAACGGTAGTAATATATTGCGAGAAGTGATAAGTGTTTGTGTAGGTAATCAGACTCAGAGATTTCTAGGCCTTGTGATTAATTTAGTTATAAACTCTTATAGAATGTTGAAAATCCTCTCAATACTGTTTTTGCGCCTGTTATATGCGCATGCGCAAGATACATGGTCGATAGTTGGAAATCCACTGGTCGCTGTCAGGCCTTGTAATGACACAAAGGATGTATTCATTCAGTATGAGCCCGGAAAGCCTCCATAGGACGACAACGAATATTTATTAAAAATTTCACAAGGTTTTCCAGTGAATACACGTATGAAAATTAAATTCGATTCGCCCGCTTCTGTCACTTTGGTAAATGTCTATTTCCCTTTCACATAAATTTCATAAAATAAGTCTAGTTCCAGCTGTATTGAAAAGAGACAGCGTCTCTCAACCCGAGTCGTCAGAAAGAGACGGCACAAGAATGATTAGGACCAATATAATTATTTTAGTGTTTTATATTTAATCATTAGTAAAAGATCTTCTCCGAGATTCTAAGAAACCTTTTTTTTATTGAACAACACAAACAAACAAACGGGCAAACGGACAGGAGGCTCACCTGATGTTAAGTGATACCGCAGCTCATGAACACTCTCAATGCCAGCGGCTCGCGAGTGCGTTGCCTGCCTTTTAAGAAATGGTACGCTCTTTTCTCGAAGGGCCCTAAGTCAAATTTGTTCGAAATACTTCAGTGGGCAGCTGGTTCCACAAAATGGTTGTGTGTGGCATAAACTACCTTGAAAAACGCTCAGTTGTTGTTTATTGCACCGCCTAGCTATCGATTATGTTAAGCTATAAAATAAGTGTTGCCCTAGTGGCTTCAGCGTGCGACTATTATCCCTGAGGTCGTAGGTTCGATCACGGGCTGTGCACCGATGGACTTTTCGACTATGTGCGCATTTAACATTCGGTTGAAGGAAAACTTCGTAAGGAAACCGGCTCAGACCAAAAAGGTCGACGGCCTGTGTCACGTACAGGAGGCTGATCACCTTCTTGCCTCGATCGACAAATTATCATGAAACAAATATGTAAATCTGAGGCGCAGACCCAAACAGGCTTTAGAGCCACTGAAAATAAAGGCAGTGAAAAACATATGATTTTGCAAATTATTTGAAATGAACCAAAACTTTATCACTTCGTTTGTTTGCATACATTTTCTGACGCCCACACACAAATTCAATTCAAAAGTATATAAAAGCATGTGGACATAAAATTATAGTATAATTATTTACAGCGAGGAAATTAAATAAGACCAAACTGTGAACTTTCTTAAATCGCTTAAGTTCAATGGAAATTAAAAACTTTCGTTTAAAGTAGATTTAAATTTCCGTTCTAATTTTAAAACTTCAAAACTCGATTTTCAGTCCAATAACGCATTTGCGAGAGTGTCCGTTAACGGAGATTTCATTGTCGTAAAGTTCTTCAAAGACAACAAAGGCATTGCGCTCTTTGTGAGAGGTCCCAGGAACACTCCAGTGGTACCATATATGACCTATTTGAACATCAATAACGTGGAATATTGCCAGCATGCGAAAGTGGTATGTTTGGTTTTGACTATTTACTAAGACCTCACGGCGCCACCAGGAATCGCCCGAAGCAGGACACGGTAACAGCGTAGCCTTCGCATCCCACCACGTTATCAGCCGTTGAAATCACGGTCGTCTATGGCCAAGAGTGGTGTGGAATGACATCGGCCAATTCGCCCTGATTAGCCATAGACATAAGAAAGTGTCCAATGACAAAACCTTCAGTCTCTATTAAGACGAAGACACACTGCTCTTCTGTTCTATATTTCCCACGGACCACTGTCTAGCACTTAATAGTAACATTAATTTTCCACTTTTCCTTTTCATTCTTCTCACTAGACTCTTTGAATGACCTTCACGTGATGGTGGCACCTTCGTTCGTGAGCTCCAGAAATTTTATTGTATTGTACGTCCTTCAATTGAACTGATTCATATCTCATTTATGTTTCTATTTTCTTGATCAGTTTTCTTTATAGTCAAGTAAGTGAGCCTTCTGTGCCTAATACTTCGACGCAGGAACTACTTAAGGGCTGCAGCCCAGGGCCTCGTGGATACAGTTGACAACAGTCCCCACTGAAAACAATAGACGACATTTAAAATTTAAGAAATATCAAAGATTTAAAAAAATCCAATCATATTGTTTATCCTGAGATCAATTAACTCGCGTGCGATGCGCGACTATCGAATGGAACGGGGAATTCCCCGTCGCTTGTTTTCAGTCGGTGTATTTTTACTATGCTATGTGGGCTATATGTGTATGTGAAAACCCAACAAATTTTAGTGGGAGTGCCATGCTGTTGCCTTCGGGCTTCAGCCAAATGGGCAGGCACGACCGGGGCAGTACCACTGTCTCTCAGAAAACCGGCGTGAAGTGATGCAATAAGTTCACCTTATTGTACTCGCGTTTCGTGCGGTGAGAGAGACTCCCGGAGCCCATTCCCCCCCCCCCCCCCATGAAATATGAAGATGCAGAAAAAAGAGAATCTACCCCAGGGGGGTACCACACGCGCTCGCGGTGGAGAATCCCCCTCTGGGCGTCCAACACCGGGACACTCTGCGCCCGGTGGTGGACGCACAGGCTGCCCTTCGTATTCTGGGGGGGGCAATTCTGCGCTCGGTAAAAACATTAATCGTTCTCGGGGCAAACGGAGCAACTTAACAAAGGCACCCCCGTCCACACTCGCCGTGGACTTCACAAATGTTAGGGGGCTCAATTCCAACATCAACGCTGTCCACTACCACTTAGAGACTGCGAAGCCGGCCTTGCTCTTTCTTACCGAGACTCAGATATCCCCCCCGGCTGATACTTCCTACCTCTCCTACCCGGGGTACAAATTGGAACATTCATTTGTGCCGCGGGCGGGAGTTTGCGTGTACGTCAGAGAGGATATCTGTTCTCGTCGCCTCGGGACGCTTGAAGGAAGGGACCTATCTAACCTCTGGCTGCGCGTAGACTGCGATGACCATCCGCGATTCTACGCATGCCTGTATAGGTCCCATAGCAGAAATACCGAAACTGACCGACTCATTGAGCACATCCAAATGGCTACAGATTCCCTGCTCGAAAGGGTTCCTACCGCTGAAATCGTGATACTTGGCGATTTTAACGCCCACCATGCCGATTGGCTCGGCTCAGAAACCACCGATCATGCGGGAAGATCCTTTCACGACTTTGCTTTGGCTTACGACTTGACGCAAATGGTCCCTGCGATTACGCGAATACCGGATGTGGCTGGTCATAAACCCTCTTTGTTGGACCTTCTGCTGACTTCACATCCGGAGAACTACCAAGTCTCTGTTGAACCGCCATTGGGTTCATCAGATCATTGTGTGGTCCGGAGCATTGTGCCGTTCACGCGCCCTGTTCGGCCTAGCTTCACTGGCTGTCGCCGCGTGTGGCACTATAAGTCAGCAGATTGGGATGGGATGCGGTCTTTTTTTGCGTCCTACCCTTGGGGGCCAATTTGCTTTTCGTCGAGTACTCCAGACGCCGTCGCTGACTCTGTCGCCGAGGTGGTCCTGCAGAGTATGGAACTCTTTATTCCATTCTCTGCGGTGCCGGTCGGTGGCAAGTCCCAGCCTTGGTTTAGGCGTTCTTGCAAAGCGGCTTTGCGCCGTAAGCGTGAATGCTTTAAAGCCTGGGCAGAAGCGGTGACATCCTGTGATGTGACTATCGGCGAACGTAAAAAAGCATACAATTCAGCCTCCAGGTCCTTCAAGCGAGAAATCGCTAAAGCAAAGTCAGAGCACATTGCCAGATTTGGTGAGAAATTGGCCCACCTCCCTTCGGGAACTCGAGCCTTCTGGTCTCTTGCCAAAGCTGTCCAAGGGAATTTCTGTCTGCCCTCAATTCCACCACTGCATAGGGAGGATGACTCACTGGCCCATACCGCGAAAGAGAAGGCCGATCTTCTAGGCTGTCTCTTTGCGTCGAACTCCACTTTGGATGATCAAGGGAAGGAACCACCGACATTATTGCGGTGTGATACTACGATGCCCGAAGTTATATTCCGGCAACGTGCTATCCGTAAAGCTTTGTCTTCCTTGGACATCCATAAGTCGAGCGGACCCGATGGCATCCCTCCAATTGTGCTGCGTACTTGTGCTCCTGAGTTGGCTCCGGTCCTAACGCGCCTTTTCCGGTACCTTTACACGCTCGGCACTGTTCCGAAGTGCTGGAAGATCGCTTCGATACATCCGATCCCTAAAAAAGGCGATCGCTCTGATCCGTCCAACTATCGCCCAATAGCTATAACCTCCTTGTTCTCCAAAATAATGGAAACCATTATTAACAGCCAGCTCCTGAAGTATCTAGAGGGCCACCAGCTGATTAGCGATTCTCAGTACGGCTTTCGTCGTGGTCGCTCAGCTGGTGACCTCCTTGTATACCTTACACATAGGTGGGCAGAGGCAATTGAGTCCAAGGGGGAGGCACTGGCGGTAAGTTTGGACATAGCGAAAGCCTTCGATCGGGTGTGGCACAGAGCGCTGCTCTCGAAGCTTCCAGCCTACGGGCTCCCTGAGAAATTATGCAACTGGATTTCCAGCTTTCTCGCTGATCGGAGCATCAAAGTCGTCATCGACGGAGCATGCTCCGACCTGAAACCTGTGAATGCTGGTGTCCCACAAGGCTGTGTCCTATCCCCGACCCTGTTTATTCTGCATATCAATGATATGTTGCAGCTTAGCAACATTCATTGCTATGCGGACGACAGCACTGGGGATACTTTTTACACTGGCCGGGCAGGTATTTCTCGGGCTGTTGTCGATGAGTACCGGAACAAACTTGTGTCTGAAGTCGAAACTCTTCTACGTGGAGTCTCGGACTGGGGTAGACTAAATCTAGTCCAATTTAACCCCAAGAAGACACAAGTATGCGCGTTTTCCGCTAAAAAAACTCCCTTTGTCGCTACTCCCCTCTTTGAAGACACTCTCCTTAAAGCCTCGGCTAGCATCGGAATACTGGGCGTTGACATATCGAATAACGTTCAGTTTCGCGGTCATCTGGAAGGAAAGGCTAAATTAGCCTCCAAAAAGCTTGGTGTGCTCAGCAAGGCGAGACGGTACTTCACTCCGGGCCACCGCTTGCAACTATATAAAGCGCAAATTCGGCCCCATATGGAGTACTGCTCTCACCTCTGGGCGGGAGCTCCCCAGTACCAGCTCCTTCCACTTGACCGTATTCAACGAAGAGCGGTTCGAATCGTCGACGACCAGTCACTTTCAGTGCGGCTTGATCCCTTGGCGTTGCGTAGAGATGTGGGATCTCTCTGCATCTTCTACCGCATTTACCATGGAGAGTGCTCAGAGGAGTTGTTCGGTCTAATACCTGCAGCTGAGTTTCATCATCGGACGTCAAGGCAAAATACAAAATACCATCCGTATCACCTCGACGTCCGTCGTTCCACAACAGAGCGTTTTCTAAGGCAGTTTTTGCCGCGCACCACCACTATGTGGAACCAGCTGCCCACAGAAGTATTTCCGAACCAATTCGACTTAGGGTCCTTCAAGAAAAGAGCGTACCAATTCCTGAAAGGCCGGCAACGCACTTGCGAGCCTTCTGGCATTGTGAGTGTCCATGGGCGGCGGTATCACTTAACATCATGTGAGCCTCCTGCCCGTTTGCCTCCTATTACATAAAAAAAAAAAAAAAAAAAAAAAAATTCACGATCCGCCCATGCTTCGACGAATTTGGGTCTAGCTAACCATCGAAAGTCTAAAATCTAAATACTAAATACACTCATAGAGCTATTTCGTCTCTATCTGTCAAATTATGATGAAAAGAGACATATGTTCAATTTAGTTGAGTTTATAGGGTTATCTAGACTCATACATACAAGGATACAAAGACCATGCAGAAATTCTACCCCAACGAAACAGCCCGACGTGCGGTAAATCTAAAATAACATACACCCAACTCATAGTGAATGGTGAGGTCACGCAGCCTGGTGATTGGCCATGGCATACCGCTATATATAAGTTGGATAAAAATAATATAAAATATATATGCGGGGGCAGTTTGATCTCCAAGAATTTCGTACTCACCGGTGCGTATGACTTATTTATAAAAGTAATTTAAAAAAATATATATACAACAGTGTTGGCCTAGTGGTTTCAGCATTCGAATCTCATTCCTGAGGTCGTAGATTCAATCCAAGTTGTGCACCTGTGGATTGTCTATGTGCAGAGCTAACTCGCTCGTTCGGTGAAGGAAAACATCGTAAGGAAACCGGCATGTCTCAAATCCAAAAATCCACGACTTCTGTGAGACTGAAGGCTGATCACCTACTGTGAAATAAAATGATCAAAGAAACGGATTCAATAAGCAAAGACCCATATAGAGTTATAGCGCCACTGGATTATTATTGTTATTCCCCATAAACCCCATTCCATAAATTAGTGGATATCTCAAAAACTAACTATAAATTCAGATACAAACAAAATACAAAAACATTACGCCAGCCGAATTGGATTACGAATCTACAGAGGACTACGTATTTTGGCATGATTCTGGGGTTCCACAAACTAACACAGACAGCGCACGCATTTAACAATGCTTAGCTACACACGCACACACACCCATTCACACACTCATACATTTATGCATACTTATGCGACTTGTGAATAGCAAATATTGTAACACTAAAACTACTTTTTCTTTCAAAAATGTTTAAAACACACCGCACCATGTACCACGGACTTGTTGTCTAGTTACCCATAAAACAGTATCTCTCTAGTCTGGGGATTAGCGATAGATGAATTTATTTACAACCATATATCAGCTTTTCAGTTTTTTTTTATACTTTCAGCTGCACATTGCACAACCGTTCGAGGTGTGCCGTTATTACCAGAATTACTGAGTGTTGTACTAGGCAAATATAACCTTATTGGAGGTGATGTAGGATCTGAAGAAAGGGAGGTAAATAAACATTTTTTTAATCCAAATACAAATTATCTAGTCTCAATAATCTTCTTCATTTATATTGCAACAATTTTTTTGTACAATTTTTTGGTTTTAAAATACCTATAGAATTAATTAAAATTAATATAGCAATAATAGTGCACAAGAACATAGATTAAGTCAACGGGAATAAACATCTGTCGAAGTAGACATGGGGAGAAATTGGCTGTGCCATAAATCAATCTGGAACTGTTTAGGAAAAAACACCTTTTGTATGGCAATTAAAGTTTACAATTAATTACTAGAGTCATTAAAAATCGACTTGGTGTGTTACTTTTGGAAAAAAATTACTATTCAATAAATGATTATTTGCGTGTGACACTGTAATTGATATACATTTAATAACGTATGATAAGATATGTACAATACAAATAATATAAGAATTGATCAATTCATATGACTAATAATGAAAAATGTAAAATTCTTTTACACGAACTTACGATTGTACCACCTTACACATTTTTGTACCATATTCTTGCAATAAATAAATTATTATTATTATATAATTAAAAATTAAAAC
Source organism: Pieris melete (assembly GCA_963693345.1). Taxonomy (NCBI): domain Eukaryota; kingdom Metazoa; phylum Arthropoda; class Insecta; order Lepidoptera; family Pieridae; genus Pieris; species Pieris melete. The sequence goes on from CAVNZK010000020.1 coordinate 762,873, forward strand.
AAATTTGAAAAGTTTGGCCCCTGTGGCGGTGTACCTTTAGCGCTAGCAGCATTTCCTCGCTGTATTGCTATGCTTTTTGGTTGAGCGAGTCACCGATATTATCTAACAGGCGCCAACTTAATAATTTTTGAAAAAGTGTTTTACACTAAAGATTTTTTGAATATTATGCGCTTCATATAGCGCTTTAATTTATTTTTTTATTATTTAATTCAGGTGCATTTAATAATAGTCCACGAGGACTTCAAACTTCCATACTTGCATAATGACATTTCACTTTTGAAATTGAAAACGGAAGTGACTTATAATGATTACATACAACCAGCCTGTCTATGGTACAAGGCGGCTTTTGATTATCTGCCAACAAACCAAATAAATGGTACCGTAAGTAACGATTTGATTGACTGTTATTTCTAATTACATTTATCTTTACGTGCTATTAAAAGCTTCTTTCGTAAAGTGCCATCTCAGGCTTCATCAGAGCATCATCATCATTCAGAGAGAGGCATCAGAGCTTGGGAACAAATCAACAGGAAGCTGCAGCTAAGTTTCATCATCCGACGTCGGGGGAAAATACAAAATACCATCCGTATCACGCTGTTTCACAACTTAGCGTTTTCTTAGGCAGTTTTTGCCGCGCATCACCGCTATGTGGAACCAGCTGCCCACTGAAGTATTTCCCAACCAATTCGACTTAGGGTGCTTCAAGAAAAGAGCGTGACAATTCTTAAAAGTCCGGCAACGCATTTGCGAGCCTTCTAGCATTGTTTGTCCATTGGCGGGGGTATCACTTAACATCAGGTGAGCATCCTGCCCGTTTGCCTCGGGTTACATAAGGAACAAAAAAAAATAACACAATTAGGGAAAATTAGTTTGTTTAAATCCATCGTTAACTAATCAGGAGTTAAGACGTTTGATTGATGTTAAGAAGTGCATGTCTATAAATGTATTGATAAAATTTCAGGTCGTTGGCTGGGGATTCGACGTAACAGATAATTTAACCCCAAAATTAAATAGAGCAACCTTAACGATAGTATCAGAAGGAACTTGTATTAAGAAGAATCCCCTATTGTATGCAACTGTGCTGACAGATAGAAAATTTTGCGCAGGAAATGCGGACGGTATGTGTATATTGTAGCAGTGTTGGTTTAGTAGTTTATGTACGACTGTCAGGCCGTAAGTTCATTCCCCGGCAGTGCACTAAAGGCTAAATAGTAAGTGCTATGTGCACATTTGACACTCGCTCGTAAGATGGAAGAACACATCGTTCAGGAACCGACATGCCTTAGACCGAAAAAGGCAACTGATGACCCACATGTCTATAAGATAAATAAATGATCACAAAAAAGATACAGAAATCTAAGGCCCAGATCAAATGTTTGCTTCATTGTTATGCATATTGGATTAGGCTGTTTTTAAAAACTACATGAAAAAATTAATTAAAACTGGTGGAATGGCGCGAAATATCTTTCACTTTCTTTATAAATAAAATTTAACTTTTAAAAAAATTTCACATCGTATTCCTAGAAACCTTCGATGCCTTAGCTATTGTATAATTTAAAAATTTTTAGGAATATCTGCCTGTAATGGCGACAGTGGTGGCGGGTACCACGTCTTTGTGCCAGACACTCCTAAGGATAATTCGCCCAACGCCACCGGATCCTGGTATGTTCGAGGCATTGTATCTTTAACTGCGAGGCGAAGTGACGCAGCGATATGTGATCCCCATCAGTACACTGTATTCACTGATGTAGCTAAATTTACAAATTGGATTGACAAATATGTCCATTAAAATATTGAAGAACTCTTTCCTTTTTATTACCTCCTTTTTATAGTAGAGAAGGCAAACGGGCAGGAAGCTCATCTGATGTTAAGTGATACCGCCGCCCAATTAATATTAATTAGCTACTGTTTACTTGAGACCAAGAGTGTCTACTCCAAAGGGTACAAAATTAAAGCTAGACCGTTGTATTTTTGCGTATATCCCTCTGCTCTGCACCCGCGCTAGCTTTTGTGCTTATGCAGACGGGGCTTACGTATCTTAGGATGCCCTTCCCATACTTCAAGAAATCCCTAGCGATGCACGTTGGCTCCAAAATCGCTGGAAATAAAAGTTATTGAGTCCCTAAATTATTGGTGCTTATTTGTAAAGTTAGTTCTGTAATAAATTTTATTTATATTTTAAAGATTTTTTTTTCTAAACAAGACAACAATTGATTAATACACAAAATAAGAACACATACAAAGAAATAGATGTACATACTGTATTTTTTCCCTTTTTTATCTAATACATTTTCAATCATATTTTAAAACATTCTAATAAAAATTATTAATATTAAAAGATTTACCCGCTTTTTTGACTAATTATAAAAATATAGTACCCAATTTTATCTAATAAGACAAACGTGGGTGTCTAAAAGCCTTATGAGTTAATTAGTTACGGTTCATTAACGTTTATATTAATAACCAATACCTAAACAATGCCGTATAATATTACAGCAACGAAGAATAAGTATTTATATTTATTTCTAACTTACATAATATACAGTATCTACAATATTCTTAACCTACATAGTAAAATAATAATAATTGTTATTAAAAATGTATGTATAGAAAATTAAAACAAATTTAAAAAGTTTGGTCCCTGTGGCAGTGTACCTTTAATGCTGGCAGCATTTCCTCGCTGTATTTCGATACTTATTTGTTGAGCAAGGAAAGCACACGCTCTGGGGTCTACCCCAGGTACCAGGAATACGGTATCTATATGTATTTTATATTCTAGGTAATAAATACCCCCAAAAACCGCCCTACAGGTAAAAATTGATATACTATACATTGCGCGTCTATCAAACGTAATAATGAAACCTCCTTGTGACAAACTACGTGGAAATGTGAATTTGTATCAAAATAAATATCGATTTATACAATTCCACTATTATTTGAAAACAATGTATAAAACCACTCAGCTCAGGTAAGATAAAACAACATTCTCTATAAACTGTATCAAACAAAGAACAACAATTTTAAAGCGTCGTACAATTTTGCGATACGAATCAAAACCGAAGCATTTGACATGATCAGTGTATACGGAACACACGGGTTATTGGAGGGTGTTCGAGCACTGTGGGAATTGTATGTTTGTTTGAAAGATAGCCGACGTATAAAATCGCCACCGAGGATTACGATAGTCGCCAAACTACGATAAAATATGTACTTTGTACATTGTTTCTTTCCATTTTTCTTCATCGTTTCTTTAAATAGGGAAAATTAAAAAAATATATTATGGTGGAGTTGAGTAGTAGTTGAGTATCCATTTTGAAAGATCGACACACGATTTAAATAACTTCGCTCGATAGAAAAAAATCCAAATATAGTCAATATTTGACACTTTGAATTCATTTTATGACGAACATATATTTATATATATTTTATCGCAAGCCAAGTAATCTATTTCAGAAAAAAGTGATAAAATTAGATTTACATAACTATTTGTCATGTTATTGGCCGGCGCCCCGCAGTCCACCAAGATACACAGCAATTCGTGCTGAGATAGGCCCTTAAACCTGCAGCATATTAATGTCTCAATAGTAAGTGGCTTCAGTGTGCGACTTTCATTCCTGAGGTCATAGGTTCGATCCCCGGCTGTGCATCAATTGACTTTCAGAGATATCGTGAGAAAACCGGCTTGCCTTAGAGTAGCCCCATTACACGTAACAATATTCTAATAATCAGTTGTTACAGAAAAAAAAGACGATCACACGCCTTTTACTTAAATAAGGGGGAAAGATCTACAATCTACAAGATCTAGCCTTTATTGAAACAATTTTTTGCAATTGGCAAACGATATCAACAGATGGCGCTCTCTAGTTTCGAAGGCGTGTGAGTGCAATGAGCCTGCGCGTGACAGAGTGAAATAAATTATAAAAAATTGTAGACCTTACGTTTAACTTAAGCTAAAATAATGAGTAATTTTCATCTTACGTACATTGCTGAACATCTTTGTAACCTATTTAAGAATTATCGTATATTTTATATAGTAATACTAAACTTGTTTCTAATAATACTTCTTACAGTCTCTATTAAGGTGCCGATATTGTGTCAATGAGTTCATAAATATAATACAATAAATGTTTGTCACAGACTATAGTGTGACATTAGGCACTAAACTCGAGCATAAAAGCTCGTCATCCAGCAGATATGGCGAGTCGAGACTTCGAGGATTATTTATTTACACTTTGTTGAATTATAATATAAAAATTTAACATAATTACATGTAAAGGAAAGGCAACTTGCAACCTTATCGCCTTCGAGCGATCTCTTCTAGGCAACCACTGTGAGAAAAGAAAAAAAATGTATTTAATTACATAAGGTAGACAAGAAGTGCAAAAATACATATATAAAAAAAAGGAACTAAACAGGAACAAAAAACAAACTAAACTAATAAAGGATACATGAAAAATAATAATAAAGAAAAGTAAAAAGTGTACATGTATCATAATAATTTAATGTAAGATCAGTCACACGTCAGTTAGTAGGTTTAACAAAATTTGGGATACAATGTGGACAGGTAATGTTTGTATGGAAGAAATTTAAAGGAAGATAAAGAGGGAGCTAAGCGAATAGGGACGGGAAGTGAATTTCATAGCCTAACTGCAGAAACTTTAAAGGAGTCGCCAAGAAAGGAGGAGTTATGACACGGGATTTCTAGGATATAGTTTTCGGAAGAGCGTGAGTTATATCTATGGGATCCCAAAATTTAAAATCATTTTTGAGATAGGAAGATAGATAGATAGATTTAGTTTAAGGGTTGAACACGGGTAAGGGTTGAATATAAGAGATGGAGAACATGAGCATCACGTCGCTGACGTATGGGTAACCAGCCTAGCCGCTTACGGAACGCTCTTCGTTCCGTAAGCGGCGGTCGTATTATAGTATTATACGACTAAAATAAAATTAAAATTTGTTTATTATGGATCATAAGATACATGTATCACTTATTCCACGTCATTAAATTTGAATTTGTAGGCATCCCTACTCATCGGCAAAGAAGACAGAGAGTGTAGGCCGAGAGAAAAAGCCGGCGTAAAAACTCTCGGTACTCTTTTAAAATAGCAAATCAAAATCAAAGTATACCTACACCAGTGCGATCATACATGTTTCTACGTTTGAAACGTAAAGAAACCGAACCTCGGGGATTTCAAAATCAGGACAAGACCCTCCATTATTTATGTAGAGTCGTTTCAGTTGCATCTCTACAAACTCCTTTGGTTTACATTATTAAATGAACATAAAAACAACTGAAGCGTAAATGAAATAGGTAGGGGTTTCGTGGCATTGTTCACCATTGTAGGTTATAAATACAATTTATATAGGATTTAGGCCCATTTATTTATAGCAATGATTCGAATGCAATAAAATTTACATTTGTAATATAGACGTTCTCGTGTTGGTGCTCGCGACTTTGTCTACATGTTTTATGTAAGCAATTCAAACTTTATTATTGCAAACAGCATTACATTTTTGAAGTGAAACTTCTGTATGCGCATGACGGTAAAAATTTTTGGGAGCGTCACGAAGATGTGCAGCGTTTTTGTAGAAGAAAAGGGAGAGAGCTAAAAAAAATTCTGTTTTAAAAATATCGTAAAGAGAATTTATGAAATATGTATGAGTATTTTATATTTTATGCAAAACAATTTATTGAATCTCTAATGACGTATAGTAAATTAAAATACCACGTGTTTCATTATCGAAGAAATAAATTTAAAAAATTAAATTTGCAATTTGTATGCCAATTAAATTCATTAAATTGCTAATTCCTTTTTCCCTCCCTCTTTCTCGAATATCTAAATTTATAGATTTGTATAAGTATGATCAGGACTTAAAATTTGTTTGCCAAAAAAGTTTTACTTCTCACATAGGTATGTACTTTGTATGCACCTCCTTTTTTATACTGACTAAAGGTTTATACGGAGGCAAACAAAGTCAAAATTTACTGTTAAATCGAATTTCACAAGCACTAGGATAAGCATAGACACTTGTGAATAGGAATTACTAGTTCTTTGTACAGAAAACCTTGAATTAGGTGTACTAGATCCACAACTTAAATGTATTATTTAGATTATATCTTTATGTACTAGACTGCCATGTGACTTATTAAATAAATATGATTTTTAGTAAGTACCTTCAAAAAACACGTGTATAAATTTGACAAATCAAGCTCAAATTCAAAATAACTTTATTAATTTCGGTAAACAAGTACACTTATGAACGTCAAAAAAGAAGTTAGATTAATTGTAAATTTACATTAACTATCGTACGATTATTTTGATTGAAGGAACAGTAGTATGTCAAAAACCCATTTATTTACAAAAAAACACGTATTAATTATTCATTTATATAACTCAACGTTTCCAATGCTTCACAGCGATCCATTGTTATCAGTTTATGCTGTAAAGTCGAACAATATAATTATCCCTTTCTAAGAATCTGATAAAACAGAGATTTAATATCTTCATTTTCTTTAACAATGTAGGATAATATAAATTTTCTCAGAATATGTAAGAGTCTTATACAAATGTTTACTGTACTAATCGAAAAGCGCGTTGAAAAGGGCACCAAAGTAGCTCTTAGAGGAAATAAGATATTTCCGCGAAATATCGCAACATTTCTAGACTTAGTGCTTCATAGATATAAAGTTATAAGCTTATTCGTATTAAAATATACACATTATTCTTAGGCTGGCAACGCACACGCGAAACCTCTGGCATTGAGTCGGCGTTATCACTTTTTTTCAAGAATAGAGCGTACCAATTCTAAAAAGGCCGGCAATGCACTTGCGAGCTTTCTGCCAGTGGGAGTGTCCATGATCTGCGGTATCACTTAACATTAGGCGTAGGCCACCTTTACGATTTCAAAAATTCAAAATTCAAAAATCATTTAATCATATTGGTAACACTTTGTACACTTATGACTTGTCTGTAAAGAAATACATATAAATGCTTCTAATTTTACATTTAGTGCCAGTTCTCAAATCAAGGGCGTAGAACGGAAGAGAAGAACTGGCAATAAACTCTCTGCCACCCTTTTTAATCGCCATGTTTTTTTTTACACAACGTTTGTAAGGAGCTGCATTCATTAAACCATGTTCCACATGACATCTTAAGTAATTAATAATAATAACATAAATTTAAAAAAAAGAGTTGTCCTCTATCAGCAGGAGGCATGGTGAAATAGGAGCACGCTAAGTGCAAGTAGCAGTAAGGGAGCATTCTCGTGGGAACAACACGCAAACACATAGTCTAAATAATTAACATCACCGCATTCACGAATTCAAGTACGACCAGTCACCACAGGTAGCACCCGTTCACGAGTATGACGCATGGCCAGCCATCGGCCCCCTCGCCATATTTTAGGGAGGGAGACAACCCGACGCATGGACGCTAATGAAAATTTCGCCAAAATAACTAACCAATCAATCTTGGATCATCTAAGCATTCGTACGAGCAACCATGTCTTTAAAAGTCATGGTAGTTTATTGTTACAACTTCCTCCTTATCAGAATGCCAAATCATAAAATGACTGCTTTACGACTGATTTGAGCGCGACCGCCGTGGCCGCTGCGAAAACCGCTATGAGAGTTCGAAAAGTTAGTTACAGAATCGCAAAGCTGGTGCGCTAAGGGAAGCCATAGACCGAGCAAAGTAAAGCACAGCAGGATAGCAGTCGACATAACGCAACCTTATTTTTTATAAAACAAACGGGCTCACCTGTTAAGTGATATCACCGGCTGGCGTGTGCGTTGCCTGCCTAACAACAAAACCACTGAGAAGAATAATGTGTATATTTTATTGAAGTGTCATGTCTAGTTCTGAACATCTGCGCATGGTACCTACTCGGACTAGATTGACAATAAGGCACACTCTCAGCACAATTTTCAATGCACTATCGTTTCTCCAGCTTAATTCGATTGCATTTTCGTAGCTTTTCAACGGGATCGAACAACGGGCTAAATCCTTTTTAGACATTATTTGTATCGTGTTTAAGCTAAGTTTTTAAATAGTATTGTTCTGGTATTCTTGGCGTATCCCGGGGGATAGATTTTTGGCAGTATCATCTTTTTAAATTCATAATAGACAAATATTTATCTTGCTCAATTTAATATCTTGCCGCAATTTAGCGTGACGAATTAGGTGTAAAAAATCTATTCAAATCAATCTTTTTAAATATAATTCTACTGTAATCTAGCCTATTTAAGCTAAGAAATACTAATGTACTAATTAATTAAAAGTTAATTTACACTAAGTCAAATCTAGGGCGTAGAATTGACGAGAACACTTGTAGGAATAAAAAAAAAATAGAGGGAATACGATAAAATACATTTCATACTAAGAAAAGACATTTTTTAAATAATAATTTATTTACAAGAATATGGTGCATTCTAAAATTCGCATTTTATATATACGAACTTTAGATATATATTTAGAACTATAGTATATATATAACGAATTAATTAATCAGTGGCGCTACAACCTTTTTAGGTCGGGCCTCAGATTTCCGTATCTATTTTATGATCATTTGTTCATCTAATGGGCAAGTAGATGATCAGCCTTCTATGCCTCTCTGCTCTTCATGTCAGTTTCCTCACGAGAAAACCTCGTCACCGTTCGAGCGAAGGTTAAATGCGCACGTAGAAAGAAAGTCCATTGGTGCACAGCCAGGAATCGAACCTACGACCTCAGGGATGAGAGTCGCACGCTGAAGCCACTAGGCAAACACTGCCTAGGTATATATTTATTTAACCAAATATTATATACTAGCATAATTCTACAATTAAACAGCTTCAGAAATAATTTAAATATTAAGAGAACCTTATTTAAAACACGAAACAAAAAAGTGTCTCAAAAATGCGAATAATAAATAAATTGGGTCAATTTGATTCATCAATGACAGTGAGTGAATTGTCCCGAAAAATAACTGACGGAATTAGATGTCTGCCTTTCGAGATAACGGGACATCGTCAAGAATGTATTCAGCTTGGATATGGTTTTTATATAAATTATCTGATGAATTTTCGGCAACTGAATCACCGTGCTTACTGCTTAGTTTTCTTGATTACGAAGAGCGTAGTGTGAGGTACTGTTACCACTTAATAGAGTAAACACAGTATTAGTTTAGTGCTGATACGTTTGTTTTTACTGTGACTCAAAACTATACAAATATTGTTATATCATGAATCGAACCTAGGACGGTACGTGCTATGAATATACGAAGGTAACGTTCTTTATTAAAATCACGAAAATGGCGAGCCTTTCAACTTCCTGACACCACAGGCCTAGTGAGAAGATTGAAGAGTGAAGTGTTAGTGCACGTTAGTCATAAGTGTCTTAATAGAGCCTAAGTTATGGGACACTTTCTTATGGTCAAAATCCTTTTTAGTGAATTAGGTAAGACGTAAATTACTTATTAGCATTAAGTGAGGCTAGGTCAAAATGTTCCGTGTGACCGTCTCAAATGTGATCGTGATGTATTAAAAAACAATTGATTAAAATGATTTAGGTAAATATTTGTTTGTAGAATGAGACAAAAACTTGCAAATATTTTCAAATATTCCCGTTATATTCCCGTAGTAATGATGAAATCATTACTAACTCACGTTGAGAGGATTATATTTACTTAACTAATTATTCATTGCGCTTAACCGACTAAGGAATTCTACCCAAGATTTGAACCCAGGATAACTTCTTCTCCAATAAAGGCAGATAAAGCCATGTTATAAAAGTACGACATCCACACTTTCTAGCTGCAACACATTAGTTCCCTTATCTTAGCAAAGCAGAAAGTGGAATTATTGTATTTCTTACGAAATAAAATAGATTGAATACATTGATTACATTATAATATTGTGTACCTAGCAATACATTCACAAGTCCATCTCTGCCAATTACTCTTTATTATACCGGGTTTTTTTTACCCTACCGCGGAGCCAGATAGTGTGGGAGAGTTATGTGGGACTCGCGAATGTGCATACCCACTAAAACCCCAAGGGGCCACCAACAATCACCTTAGGCGGAATGCGGTAACAGCAGAGCCTTATCCGCTGCCCGACATAAGATGCGGCGGTCGCGACCGCCTCTCAACGCCCATTGTTAGTTTGTGAAGATACTTGACACAGCAAGTATCCTTCACAGACCGGGTCTTTCGCTTTTAGTTATAGCTAGGGCAGATCGGGTCCGGTAGTTGCAGGGATGGATCACCATCACTTCTTTTATATACCGCCTTTTGCGTCATTACTTAAAAAGAGTGGCGGAGAGTTTATTACCAGTTCTTCTCGTCCTTTCTAAGCCCTTGATTAGAGTAGCAGTAAATGTAAAATTAGGGGCATTTAGCATTTAATATATATTTATTTATTGACGTTCATAAGAGTACACTGTTTTACCTAAATAAATAAATGATTTTGACTTTGAATTTAGAAGGTAGGTACATGCAGCACGTTGCTTCATTTCGGTTTAGGATTGCCTGAAAGAGATCGCTCCATTACTTTAATACCGTTTATCTCTTAATTATTTCAATTAGTACGATAATGTTAATATTGAGCTTTTGTTTCCATTCAAATTTCCTTCTTTCAATCCGTAGCGCTGATATCTTCTTAGGTAGTCTGGTAAAAAATCTCAATTATAACTATATTTTAAACGCGTACATTAAATGAAAGTCCATTGATGCACAGCCGGGGTTCCAACCTACGACCTCAGGGATGAGATTCGCACGCTAGAGCCACTAGGCCAATTGCATTAAGTACAATGCAGTCATATTTATTTGTGATATACAAGGACTCTTAAAGTAACCTAAATCTAAAGCCCCATAGGCAATCTCCAATTCTTCATAAAAGGTGACCTACAATGAAAATCCTTGTTAACTTAAGTTTGCATTGCACTTCAATTTGTAAAGCCGGTGTATCCAGGTCAAAGTGGAAAAATAGGCCGGCACTAAAACTGTGTCTTATTCGCAAATGTGGTTTAACCTATTAAATGTTGTGACTATTACTTAACCAAGATTGAGATAACATAACGATTGATTTGAGATTTCCGAAAAAGCAGTCGCATTGCCAAATAACAATTGCAAAGTAGAAATTTTTAAATTGCATATTTATATTTTTTAATCTAGTGTCTTTTATTTTCATTGTATAATTACTTTACTCTTTTATCATTGCATTTATTGTGTTTTTGTATGTCGTGTGTTCTCTGTGTTTGTGTGTGTGTTTCGTTAGTGTGACTTTTTAAAATAAATAAATAATACTCCCCTTATAAATCAATCTTATTGCATTCTTTTAACTAAAGTGGGTTTTGTCTCTTTCTGTCAAATTGGGTTCACGCTGTGAGGAAAAGAGAGTACTTTAGGTACGACGGTGAAATTGAACTAATTATTTCTTATAAATGCGGGGGGTTACATGTCTATGATAAACACATCTGCCTTAAAAAACGCTCAGTTGTGGAACGACGGACGTCTTATTATTATTTATTCGGATTTGGATTATTTCGTTCTCATACACGTTGAAACTTGAAATTACATCGTTTAACCAAAACTGAGTCAAAACTAGTTTCTATTGGGAATCCATAAAATTGCATTACCCATTCAGAGTTGCATTACAATACAATTTAAATATTTCACGGCTTAAGACTGAATGAGCGCGCTATAGCGTTCAATTAGTGTGGAGAGAGATTTTTTTATTAGAGTCTTCCATTTGCTAAAAACGTCTCATTTTATTTAATTCATAGAATTAAAATGTGTTATAGATTTGAGATCTAGATATTTGGTTCTTTATGATATATATTATGTTTTAGGGCAAATGAGACAGCCAATTTAAAATGACGACCTTTTTTAACTAAGTGTAATTCTTCTAAAAACTTTAGTTGAAGTAGTTTATAAATTTTTGGCTTGGCATTTCTAGACACAAACATTTATCTTTCCAACACTCAAATATTCTTAACCTACATAGTAGTAATAATAATAATTGAAAATTGATGAAAAGAAAATTAAAATAAACTAACAATCTACCAACTTGAATCTTTAATTAGCGCCTGTGTACTTAAACCCTACGGCCCAAGAGTCTGTACTCCAAAGAGAATATAATCAAAGTTGGAGAAAAGTCTGTTATATTTAAGCCGTTTATTAGTTCTACCTGCTCTGCGGCCGCTCCAGCTTTTGTATATTTTCATAGTTTCATGAGATACACGGCTGTCAAAATCATTGGAATAAAATGTAATTGTTATCATGCTAGTATGATTTCATGCCATCACTTATTTTATCAACGACATTCACGTCACCATAGATAGTCCTAAAATTAAAAAAACTCATTATTTTATTACGACAAATACATAGTTACTTTTGATGCTATTTCTAACCAATATAAACAATTCTAATTAGTTAATTAGTGTAAGTGCAGTTTAAACTTTATTGATAAACAGTGGTAGAACGGAACAAGAACAGACTGTCTTCCCCTTAATAGAGACAGTGTAAGTAGTGTTATTAGACACTTTCTTATGTTAAATATCCTTTTTAGTAAAATAGGTTCGTTTTAAATTACTTATTACTCTTAAGTTCGGCTAGATCGTAATGTTGTTGTGTCTTTGTGCAGAGACAATTTGTAAAAATTAAAAAAATTCTAACCGATAAGTTATTAAACAAGAATAAAAAATCTCTTCCTTACTTATTTAACACTTGTATTCCAATCACCCATCGAGGCTACAGCTGCCTAGGTAATCTAATTATGTCTAGACTTTATCTAGCCACTTTTATCACTATAGGCCTGTAATTTAAGTGACAATGTTTTTTAATCCCTTGTTAAATGAATTGACTAAATAAATATGATTTCGATACTACGATGACTAAAGAATTAGGAAATAATCAGTTATTTTCAACTTACTATCGTACATTGTATAGCAACTCGTGGTTTTATTGCCAGTTCTTCTCTTAATTTAAGAACTGGCAGTAAATGTAAAATTAGAAGCAATTCATACATATATATATCTTTTTGACGTTCATAAGTGTACATTGCGTGACTTTTTGACTTAAAGGAATCCCGAAAAAAAAATGGGAATTTTTTCTAATAAAAATGTTTGAAGTTGACGTTGCGTTTATTCACCGCCATGCCTCGGATTAAAACGGTTGGTCCGCTATTAACTAAAACATACATTTGTATGTGTTAGAGCTGTCAGAAGTTGTCATTCGTGATTGTATCTAAGCCACAACGTTCCAATTGTAACTATTTACCCTATAACAGTCTCACATTCCTAAAGTATTTTTACAGGCAACAAATAAAAAATATATTGTACTATTTATTTGTGTGTTGTATACCAATTTAGAGCGCAATAAAATGCCATTCCTACTAAAGGCAGTGAGGCGATGCGTAAGAATAAAGGTGCGTTTACATTTGGAATAGATTTATATAAAAACTCTTTACATAATGAAGCCCCCATGCTGTATTAATGCGATCTTACTGAGCGTTATATAAGGCAGTTTTTGCCGCGCACCACCACTATGTGGAACCAGCTCCCGACTAAAGTATTTCCGAACCAATTTGACTTAGACTTAGCTTTAAAAAACTTTCTTAGCTTAGCACTAAGCAAAATAGAGGCCTAGATGGGCATTGCTTGATCTCAATTAAATCGATCAGCCCACTACGGAATATGTCAAGCTTATGTGATGAGCTATAATAATAATAATAAAGCCTTTTTTATTTCCATATCCTTAAGTTCCATTTCAAATTTTGTTAGTATTTACTCATAACTAAATGTTAGTCGCCTGTGGATATGGACCCTTCTTGGGTGAAAGCCTCTTTCAACCCCTTTCTTTTGTCATTAAAATATTAAAAGTGTCGAAAATTAATACAAATTATAAATTTAATTTTTTATCGATATTCGATCATTCTCACTTGCTTGCTCCCTGCTCTCGCTCCATGGCTATTTCTCATTCTCTCTCAATCGGTCTCCCACTTTTCTTCGACAAAAACGCTGGACATCTTCGTGACGCTAATATTATTATTGCGTTTTATCCGTAAAAATTTAACCCTCATGCGCCTAAAGAAATTTCATTTCAACAAGACTTAAACAAATGAATACCCTCCTTTATGCGAAGTTAAAGAATGTAGTCTATTTAGTCCTGAGTCAAATTTATAGTTTCAATGAAACAGATTCGTTTCAGACGCTTCTTAGTAACCGTTTCATGAGACCCATACTTAGTCACTGACTTAAGATTTTTGCTTAGAATAAAAAGGAAAATTTCTTTCTTTAAAAACATATTATTTACTTTAAAGTTCTATTTGATAGTTTATAATATAAGATTTTGTCTAGAAATATCTGTTCGCTCCGATATTTTTAATTTTATAAGCGCCACTTTGGAAGTCGACGGAGTATGTATAAGCAACTTGTACAAGGATAAATAAATAAATAAGCATACATATGTGTTACATTATTTTATTAAATTTAAATTAACAGAAAAATATTGAATTTGAGTTTAGTATTGTCAGAAGTCAGTGGATATTAAATAGTCAGTCCCCCAGGAGCCATACAGTACTAACTTGAATCAAAGATTAGATGATCCGACGAAACTGATAAATATGGGCCCCATGGCCCGAGTCCCACGTGTAAAGTTTCCTCTTCCTTATCATTTCCCTTGAGGCGCTATAAATGTAATATCTTTATCAAAATTAATAATAAGCTAATGTTTCTCGACTATCTTTTATTAGGTAATCAAACAAGCTGCCTAAACGTTTATGGGCGTCGAAACCAGGTTAAGGGTATGCGTCCACACAAAGCTATCTAAGCTATCAAATCATTTATTTCAATTAGGCCTGTAAAAAGGCACTTTTGAAAGTCAAAATAACAAGTTAGCAATATTAAAAAATATGACTAGTTGCCTTCCAAAAGGTTCCATATGGAGAAGACTGGCCAAGAACCTCCATACTTACTATTTTAAAATCTTTTTTTACAATATTTTGTATACATTTATTTGATAATTATATGTAGGTACCTAGAATTAAAAAAAAATACTATACTGTAATAAAATAGGCACATGATATAAAAAACAATGCAGCAGATAAGTAAATTATTATGTAGATACATGGTGCTTTAATTTGTATCTAATCTGTGGGCTTAGTACCAATTAGGCAGTAGTTTTAAGTGTCGTCCGGCCATTGCAGACATTAGTTCCATTGAGTGGACAGTGGCTCCACGTGTATCCAACACATTTGTGATGATAATTACTTCCTATGATGACCAGACTTGAGAGATGATAACAGGTGGCAGGTTTCATCTGATGTTAAGTGATACCACCCGCCCATGGACACTCATATTGACCAAAGGTAAGTGCGTATCCGGCCTTTTAAGAATAGATACGCACTTTTCTTGAAATACTCTAAGTCGAATTGGTTCCGAAATACATTAGTAGGCTAGCAGTAGATTCCACATAGTGGTGGTATGAGAAAAAACTGCCTTAAGAAACCCTCAGTTGTGGTTTAACGGACGTCGAGGTGATACGGCTGGTATTTAGTAGGTATTAGCTAGCTGGCGCAGCCGAATCGGTTTTAGTTTCAATCGCCGAAGTTTCAAGCTCTAAGCCTCATTCCATTCGATCAAGCAAGCTAAACACGGCATTTTCACTAATATAGCTTCAAGTATGTATTTCAAATTTAAATTATAATTAATTCACTTACCGGAATAGCTTGAGGGGTTTTACACAACCATAAAAACTTAATCATAGTTAGTCCAATGGAAGTTTGATGTGATTGTTGAATCTTAGGCAGTGGTGAAAAGCCTTAGACCATATCCATTTACTTTGTTAGCTAATGGGGCCGTGGAAAGGTAATAAACGTGAACACCATGTATATTGCTCTATTTTCCTGTGTATCAGTCAAGAAGATTTATTCACTAGTTGATGTTAGTAGGTTAATCTCGTTCAGTTGAAATAATCTTCGATTCTGCTAATGATAGATTATTTCCAACCGACTTAAAACAAGGTTACAATAGTGATTTTGAGGTGATGATGAAGGTGATAAATCATTAAGATCACTGCGCTGGCTCTGCAACCCAAAATGTCTTGGCCTCCGAAACGAGAAACGTTTTTTCATCAAAATCCCTAGTGAGGTACAAATGTCAATAAATAAATTCAAATCGTACTTTAAAGTAAAACTACTTGCTAAGGCCTATTATAATACAAATGAATATTTAAACGATCCTAGTGCTTGGATATGAATTGGTCCAGTATAAAGAGGTAACGCTGAATATCGCGCCATCTTGTCCAAGTAGCATTCCATACCAAAGCCATCCAAGCGATCAAAGACATCCCATCCGGCCGCGTGCCATCGTCTCTAGTTTATATATTAATTGGATATATCGGATTTCAAATTCGAAGTTTAGTACCACTACGTCCTTTATCAATGAAGCGCGACTTGGTGAGCACGTACATATTCTATTTTAAGAATTTTCAATTGAGAGTTCCTAAATTGTGTTCCGAGAGCTATTTTGAACAAGTAAACACTCTGAGAAACACGAAATGTCATTACGAACTTTCAATATTCGAGTTTTATAGAAGAAGTTTGAAATTCAGTATGGATTATTTAAATATTTTTATCTGTAGAAAAATAAATGTAATTGGTTTTGTTTAAAATATTTATTTGCAAGAATATGGTAAAAAATGTTACGGTGGTACAATCTAAAGTTTGCATATTCTGCCACACGTAGCGTGCAAATTTGTCTTAAAAGGAATTTTACATAGAAGTTACATACATTATTAGTCATTATAGTGATTCTTATATTATTTGAAGTAATAAAAGATAACATTATTAAAATATATTATTACTTTATCTAATTAATATTAATTATAATGTTTCACGCAAATAATCATTAATAGAATAATAATTTTATTTCAAAAGTAATATATTAAGTCGATTTTTAAAAACTTTAGTGGGAAGATATTTTAATATTTTTGGTAAATTATTATAAATGATAGCATTTAAGTACGTATACATTGCATATTTGATCATGTTTTAGTGTCAAAAGAGTCCTGGTGACTTAGTTTTATACTGAAGACTTTAATTTCAAGATAAACTTTTCATGTTTATCAATTTCATTTGTTTTAAAAACAATTAAGTCTGACTTAATTCGCTCTCATTGCCACCACCACAATTGAGGCGTACAGGTATCAACAGTTAAATTTTTAAACTTACCTGCTGCCCAAACCATAAAGCTGTTCCCTCTGTAATTGGTGTTGACATTAGGGTCATAAACACCATGTTATACCTTACAAATATATATTTTATAGCGTTTTTGGAATTGAAGCAGTGATCCCTAAAAACATCCCCAAGCCTAATTTGGTCATGAAAAATAAAGTTACGAAAGAAAAATATAATTTAGCTGCTTTATGAAGGAACAGGAAAGGTCATTTATCAATCACATTTTGTATTGCTCCTGCTTAATTTATTGCAAAGATTTATAAATGTCAGCGGGTATTAAGTTGTTTTTGGAAAATGTGATAACGTAGGAAAATGGATTTATAAGGCATCTGGGATCGTTATTTTTGTTTAGTAGTTTCCTACAACGCCCCCAAGACCGCGTTTGTATGTTTGTACATACGATGTAATTCCTACAGTTTTCTTAATACCTAGGGCTACCTGGCTGCGCCTGGCCCGCGACAGAGACACGTTGAAACGGATGGAGGAGGCCTATGTCCAACACGTTGGACAACCCTTAACCTGACAAGCATATGATTGTTCCTAAATAACTTTTAACAATAGGTAAAATAAACTGTTACAGTTTAGTTATAACATATATTGTTAAAAGTTTTTTTTTAATTCAAAATCAATGAGACCATGTATCATCAGTTTTGAAAATAACGGCTTCTTATTATTAATAGACAAATAGGTGATCAGTCTTTTGTGCCTAACACACGCTTTTTCCTTTACCATACGGTGTGTTATTTATCATTTAAACATTCTTTACAGAGATTTCTCTCCTGCTTTTCTCATTCAGCCGGTCGGTCATTTTCCACACTTGTTCTTCCATTTCTCTACGATTACAGACCTCCAATAAGCCATTACTTTAACGACCTTATTTAAACACATTTTATGTTAAAGATTTTCCTGAAATAACAGCCAAATAAGCAAAATATTATAGCAATATTAAATTTCCAGTTAATTAAAATTTATATATATACAAGTTTTTATATGGATTTTCATCTAATTTAATTGAAGAAAGAGAGTTTACTAGAAACATTATTTAAGGTTTCAAAGCAAATTTAGTTACCTATAAGACTTCATATTGAATAACAATACTGTTTTTTTGTCTTAGAAATACGTAATACGCGGTCTTGATCCCGAGATCTGTGGACAAATATGCTAACCACTAGACAAATGCGGCAGACGAAATATAATAGTATTATGGCGATAATATTTTTTCAATAAACATGTATCTGGACACTCAGCCGAAGTGGACAATGAGACTCGAGAACTTTTCACATAAACCCCTTTTTATTGGTCAGATCCTTCCGAAGGCCAGTCGCACAATTTTGGTCCAATGCATACGACATAGCGAATTCAACATTTCTATGGCACAAGACAACGCCTATAAAGTTTAATAAAAGCTAAATGAAAATTGATAGTCGTTAAAAGCACATCTCATAGTTCACTAATTGTTTTGTCTTAGTGAAATATGTTTGTTTTTTATTATTTGATGTAGTATGTTATAAACGTATCAAGCTAAGTTTAAAGAAGAAAGTATAGGCAGCAACATGAATCATTTGGAGTCATTTACAAAAAAATTATACGATTGTGTATCTTAATGCTATATTTTTGGCAAACTCAAACTCAAAATATCTTTATTCATATAGGAAAACAAGTATACTTATGAATTGTCAGAAAGAAATTAAATTAATAATTGTAAATTTACATTTACTACCAGTTCAGCAGCATAATATACGTCGGTCCCGGTAGAATGCGACAGCGACCCCGGAGCCTCTGTAACGCGGCTTTGTAGGAACTACTCGAGGTGGTTTTAGTGGGTATTGCTCACCCTGTCCCTGAATAGCAGAAATTTTGGCGTGGGTCGAGTCCCACATACCCCTGTTCAGGGGATGCGCAAATGCATTTCCACCTCGGATATTAAAAAACAAAAAAGCATAATATACGTCGCCAATATAAAATATTTTACTTATTTTTCTTTTTTCTAAACATTATAGATCTTTCACTATACTATCATGAAAAAAATGTGTACTGACTAATAAAATTATTTTATTCATTAAATAAATTAATTATTAATTTTAAATGGAAACGCGAGCCTTGGTATTGTGTAGCTCCGTGGGCGGAGATTAGAACATCCAATGATCTACCTTCCATTGGTACTTTATTCTTTAAAAATCTTTATATAAAGATACTTTATATTTTAGTTGATTTGTAGTGCAGTTATGATGAAACAAAAGCATTTGATTAGTATTCGTTTGTGCATGCAAGCATGCAAGCTTTTAAATAAATAAGATAACATATTTATTTATTTATAAAAGTTCACGACATCATATCTACAGTTTATATATAATATACTTATTTGATTCGAGAAAAGATTTGTATTTTTATAATGAACAAACTCATAAGTACTAATGTTTTTGCTTTAAAATGGTACATATATTAGTAACATTTATTTCCAAAATATTTTTAAATAATTATCTAAAGGCTATATTTTTTATATAATTTCGAGCTAATTCCTCCGCCTATGTTGTCATCGGAGGTACTAAATAACTTACTTATATGTACAACTTAAGTAAATTGTATTGGTATCTCGGATGATTAACATTTCTTTTAACAACATTTACAGCAAATTCCCGAAAGAAGCCTCGTAACCTTTTGTTGAAAATTATTTCTTTAAAGTTTTCTGTTACTTTTATTTCCTTAGCTTGTTCAGTGTTATACCTGTCGTATTACATTGGACAATCGGTCAGGACATGTGACACCGTCTTTTCTGTATTGATTGCTACAAGGACAGGCAGCACTTTCTCTAACTCAGAACCTATTAAATGTTTTGTCCTTATCAGTTTCATGAGTAAAAAGTTAAAAGATTATTATCAGGCCGCGTGTAGTTTGTACCATAGGCCAATGCTAGCAAGTGGGAGTACACAAACTGTCATAAAACACAACCCACATCGAAACAGTAAAACGCAGATTCGCGCAAACTTCGCAGCACTCATCAATTTATATGTATTTTATTTCTTTTGTATCTCTTCCAGGAAAATAAAATTAAGGATACGTAAACTTATCGGCAGTCTGAAAGGAATATGGGCCATAATCTAGAGTTCAGTTGATTTATAGTTGATAAATGATGAAACAAAAGCATTTGATTAGTATTCGTTCGTTTGCATGCTTTGAAATAAATAAAATAACGTATTTATTTATTTATTAATGTTCACTACATCATATATAATGCTATATCTATAGTATATGTTAAACTTTTCTGAAATATATGACAATTGTGGTAGACATAAATGTTACAAAAATAAAAAAGCAATAATAATTAGATACTAGCAAAACAGCGGATTAGCCTAATCCGATAGGAATATGTCAAGCTCTGGATAAGTAGTGTTTATTCTGTTATATTCGCGAAGAATTCGAATGAGAGTTGTCTGAACTGATAGGTTTGTTTTTGCAGTCGGTATTTGGAAAATTCTGCTGATTTAATAGTTCAAAAAGTTAATCACTGTTTCTAAAATCATCTATTCATATATTTGAGGTCATCATCTCATGATGATATCCTTCTTTTTTCCTTACCACGACTTGGATTAAGGCTTACTTGTAAATCAGCAGGCTTTTGGCAAATCCTGTGTCGAATTTTAGTTGCATAATCGTGTTTGTTCTGAGTACAAAGAAAAGAAGAAAAAATAACAGTACCAAATTACGCGACGATTATACAAATGTATAATTTAAAAACAAAACAATTTTGGAAGAGAACAGAATACAGACGATATTAAAGAAATATTTTGGGAACTCAAGAGTTGTAGAATTAGAACAATAGACAAGAGAAACTTTTAATTTTCCGGTAATATCTCAGACATCCATTTTCAAATAATTTTGGTACAAAATCCAGTTATAAAGCGTTAATACATAGTATACGCTTATTAATTGTATCAATCAAAGATTTATTTGTAATTGACTAACTCAGTACCTTTTTCAAATTATTTTACAATGAAAACGGGCACTTTTAGTGAGTAGAGCCTATATTACTAAAATAAGATAATAAAATATTCAAAAACCACACCGAACCTAACGAAATTTATAATTGTGTTAATGTTGGCGGAAATAAACAAGCCGACTGGGAGCTTCAAAAATCGTTAGCAAGGTCTTGTAATAATAATGTAAGGCGCAATTTTTCCTCTTTAGTCAATGACTTATGTGAAATTTCAGAATTACCGTAAAAACGAAAAAAAATCATATTGTTTTTGTTAAGTTAATGGGATATGCACGGTCTAATCAGTGATTCCAAACCTTTCTTGAAAGTACTGTGTTTAAGTGTAAGTATATACAACTGTATATATATCTCCTGATCTAGAAGCTTAAAGAAGTCATGAAAAATAAGAAGACGAGCAACTACCATTACTAACATATGGATCTGAATTACGGGCGCCCACTAAAGCGTAGCATACAAAGCTACAAGTGTGTGAAGATCGATGAAACGATATATAGAGAAGAAAAGAATAGGCAAAATAAAAAATACAGCTCTAAGAAAAAAGACTAAGGTAATAGATACAATAAACATAAATAAACTAAAGTGGAAATGTGCGGGGCACATGGCAAGAGGAACAGAAAAGTGAAGCAAAACATACTGAACTGGTGCCCAAGTTACAGCAAACGAAAAAGAGGGAGACAACTTAGAAGGTGGATTGACCAAATTAAAACTTTAGGCGGTACATGTCAAAGTGGCACATTGCAGAGAGGGCTCACATACATCTAAAAGAAGATTGAAATAGAAACGTGTTCAATATTATTAATAGTATTATATATCTGGATATATATCCATAAAAAAAGAGCGTACCAATTCTTAAAAGATCGGCAATGCAAAGTGAGCAAAAGCCTTCTTAATCAGATTTCAAATAACCTTTATATTAAATAATTTTTAAAAAGCTATTTATTACAAGTGAATTTTCAGTATCTATATTGTTCACAGTTTGATAGCCCAATACAATTGAACATCAGTGAATTGCTGTTAATTTCCAAACGCCCGCCCTAAACGGTTTTCATTGCTTCATTTTCATTATTGACAGTTTTTATATCTCAATAACCGAGCGAGCAGGTTTAAAAGCTATAAAATGAACGATCGCTTTGAACGGACATTTTATTGTGTCTATAAAGACAATATTGTTTTTACACTTGCTGTTTGTTTATGTTGTTTAAAGATTTGTTTTTATAACGGCTTACGGTAAATGCTTTCAACGTGTTTTGTTGTATATTTGAATCCATTTATGTAAATAAATATTCATAAGAATAATAATAATTTGAATAAAATAATAAAACTTATATGTTTAATTTTATTTTTAACAAAATAAGTACTCCAATGCGGAAACTTTTAATATTTATATCACATACACACACACACGTGTGTCGATACACATATAGCAAAAACACTCAGCGGACAATTAAAAACGTCATTTAATCTATTGAATCATAACGAGTGGTCAAATAATTCATAGAAATTTATTTTCTATTACTTTTTAATAACTTTATTATCTGTAAAATGATCAGTTTTATGGTTATTGTCTTTCTCCAAATACACCTGTCGATAAAATATCGATTAGTTAATTGTAATAATTACTTCAAATTATTGTTCGAAGTTTATTGGGCTATAAAGGCTATATTCTAAGTAAGACGTAAATGGATTATCAGCAGAATCAGAATGGATTATCAATATAATTTTAGCATGATAATATTGAAACAAATTGACTTCTCTGGTTTTTATAGCAGTGTTTGCCTAGTTGTTAGCTTAACTCTTAACTCTGAGGTCCTGTATTTGATTTCTGGCTGATCACCATGCATTTGTCTATATGTATTGCTATAATGTAGGACAATAAAATTCAAAATCATTTATTCATATAGGTAACACAATGTACACTTATGAAAGTCAAAAACAAAAATATATATGAAATGCTTCTAATTTTACATTTACTGCCAGTTCTCAAATCAAGGGCATAGAACGGAAGAGAAGGACTGGCAATAAACTCTCCGCCACTCTTTTTAATCGCCAATTTTTACACAACGTTAGTAAGGAGCTGCAATCAGTACGCCATGTTCCACATGACACCTTAAGTAATTAATAATATTTAAAGGATCTATGATAAAGTTAGGAAGGTTGCTGAAATGACTACCTACGTACATAATAAATTCTGTATTTTGTAAGTTATAAAATGTCTACGCTTAACTTATTTTTATATAAGTAATTATACGTATTTCTAAAAATGTTGTATATTAATTTACATTAAAACATATCTATGCACTTCTTTAAACTTTTTTTATTTAAAATAGCGCCATCTTGTAATGAAATATTAAACGACAACAAACAATTGTACAGGTTCGTTTAAAAATTTTACTACTTACATTAGTACATGGATTTAACAATAGATGTCGCATAGGTAAATTACAAACATTCAATCACAATGCGAATTAAATATCAAACGTATCACAGAACCGCACCAAATTATCAAAAATCAAACGTAGTTATTTATTATGCAATAATTTTTGGATTAAACCAAAAATACATAGAATTTTAGAAGGCATCAAACAAGCGGTGTTCATTAAAATCTTTTATGTTAAAATGAACGTACGAGTTTCCAAATTCGGTAAGGCTTTAGAAAAACAACAGTTTAGGCGTAGATGTCTCCAATACCGGTCAATTTATAAGAAAAACTTCTAGTCTGAAGCTACATAACACATACAATCTTATGCAAATCGTTCGTAATTTGTAATTAATCTGAATAATTACAGAAAAATTCCAATTAATTACATAATAAAGGATAATTAGGTGCATAAGCAGAAATGCAAAGGTAAAGGAATCGTGCGTATGCGCAGAATAGATAACGCGGTCCAATATGGACGCCGTAATGAGCATTTGTAGACCTTGTGTGGAATACATTGTGAGGACAAAGGATGATTGGAGCTGGCGTTGTTACTACTTTTTAAAGGTACTAAAAAAACTTTATTATCACATAAACATATTACATTCCTGGCTTACTTACAAACGAGTCTTACTTAAAGTTCTTTTATCTCTAGTTTATTTCATCTTGTCATTGTTTTTTATCATAAAATTAGACAGACATATTTGATAAATGTGTTTCAATTTTATTCACTCTATAAGGTTTTAAACTGCCCCAATTATATTCCAACTGGCACAAGACTCAAAAGGAGAAGATATTCAGTTGCTATTTATAGTACATTTGTGAATAAGTGGTTTAATTAAAAGATTTTGTTTGTATCAAATTAAATCAAGATTCATTAATTTATATAGTTAATTATGAACACTTATAACGGGTATTCATTTATAAAATGGATTTATTTGAAACTACATATTGAAGTTCTTCTTTTGGCGCATTGGGAAAAAATTATGAGAGTAAATTTTTACGATGAAGTTTTTTTTACACAAACGTAGAATAAAAATTTTGAAAAGATTTTTATCTTGTTACGATAAAGAAGTATAACTTTTAACGCGTGTACATAAGTAAACACACGTTTTTTATTGTGATATATTGAAAAGGATGCTACATTTACTGCCAGTTTCCAAATCAAGAGCGGAGATTGGGCAAGAAGTACAGGCAAGAAACTCTCCGCCATTGTTTTTGACCGACAAGTTTTTGGTTTTTCAAGAAAATTTTAAGGAGGTGCAACCTTATAATGAAGCCTTTATTTATATAATAGTATGGTGGAAATATAAACGCGACACAGTTTTTCTGTCCACCAAGACTTCGAACAGATTTAAATTTGGTGATATAAATGATTAAATCTATTACATATAATATGTCATTTCCAGTCATTTAATAGCATATAAAAGACATTATAGAGTGGTATCAAAATATTTTTTGCAAAGACAGGTTTCAGAAATAAATCTACATTTGGAAGTCTCTACAGATGTATCTATCCACTTGACAGAGGGCGGGGTCATTCACCCCCGATATCGGACTTAACCCTAACTGTCTAGGTTCCTTCTATGACTAATCTAGACATCTCTAACGCGGAAGACTGGTAATTACCTTTATTTTACTAATATCTGTAACAGCCATCTTAATATTTGTATGTGGATATAAATATTTGTAATTTTCTGTAATGTTGTGCACAACTGTATAGTAAATCGGTGGCGCTACATCCTTTTTAGGTCCAGCCCTCAGATTTTTGCATCTGTTTCATATGTCAATGCAATAGGCAAGTAGGTGATCGGACTCCTGTGTCTGACACACGCCGTCTACTTTTTGGGTTTAAGGCAAACGGGTTTCCTCACGATGTTTTTCTTCATCGTACGAGCGAACGTTAAATGCGTACATTGACCGAAGTCCATTGTTGCACAGCCGGGTATCGAACTTACGACCTCAGGGATGAGAGTCGCACGCTGAAGCCACTAGGTCAAGACTGCAGTATGTAACCTAAGGGCTACATACTATGATTTCGAGTTCTAGCTACGCACATATGAATTTGTCTATGTCCGCTATTAACATATATGTATTAGCTAGTACTGTGAAGGAATCATTTACATAAACAGTTTGTATAGTGTGACAGGCATAAAAGCCTGACGAGAAACACATTTCTGCGACATTGATTACTTTCATTAATAGGCACGAGAGTACCTATTTCGACCATACATTATGACAACAATTAACTTATCTAACTGTTTTTATTATTATGACATTATGATAACTAATGACATTAGCACGTCCATAAAAATATATCATTGTGTGGTTTTTTTATAATTAATCAATCTTTCTTTAAAAACAAACGATTTATTATTATTATTAGAAATGCCAAACTGGGATTGTTGTTCCCCGGACATCGTACCCTGTACCTGAAGTTACATATACCTACTGATTAAATGGTTAAAATATCAAGTTACTCTGCTAAACAGTCTAGAAAACAGATTCCAGATATACTTCATTGAGTGTAAATTTATATAGTTGTATTATTCAAATAAAGGCAATTTTGTATAAAAGTATATTTGAAATTAAAAAATATAGTTTGAAGGACAGTTAGCGCGAATTTAAGTAAAAAAATTTCACATCTGCCGAGACACAATAAAACAACCTCTTAAGAAGGATTCCTTAAATTAAGCCTTCACGTTAAGGAAGGGCTACATGAAGCGGTAAGAATATACATTCTTTGTATTATATAATAATTTATAAAAAAAAAACATAAATTGTAATAAACATTCTCGTTTCCTATAATGTCCAATGGGTCGACTACACTAATATTCTTTATAGGTAATATATGTGTCATTTAGTTTTAAGAACCCATAAATGAGTAAACAGTTTTTTATTAATCCAGTTTCGCAACACTACTCCTAATTGTATGTTATAAGCCTTGTTTAAAACGACTAAAATCACTAACAACAAATTCAAAGCCGTCTACGCGGCAAATAAAAGTCAAAATCAGCTTAGGGTAAAAAACCGCCGTCACCGGGGAAGGCGAGGCCTATACTTTGTCCTTCGCTCACTCGAGTGAGCTTACGTCCTGCCCTTCAGACGAATGACCACCCCGCGACGGCCTAAACCGAGGTCCGAGTCTCACAGGAGACGTCCTTGCGCTAGTCGCGGGAATACGCCCATTCCGGCCGAGCTACGCTCGCCAAAACAGCCTGAGCTGAGCTGTAAAGGCCCTTAAGGCCAACAGCGAGATTACATAAAAAATAAATAAATAAAAAGACTAGAGTCAGTTGACGCCTAGCTTCAAACAAAGTGTTTCATTCTCATCATTTAAACATCCCTCCAACAACCGCTACCGAACTTAACTCGATGCTAATTAGTTTGAGAGATGGTTTTACCTTCAATTAACAAATGATAATTTTCTTTTGAACGTTTAAAATAAATAAAAAAGCCTATATTCGAGTATATAATAAGGATAATATTAAGTATGTGTATATCTACTATATAAAAATAAGTCGGGTTTTCCTTCCTGACGCTATTACTCCAGAACGCACGAACCGATTTCCACGGTTTTGCATTCGTTGGAAAGGTCTCGGGCTCCGTGAGGTTTATATCAAAGAAAATTCAGGAAAAATTTCAACAAAAAAGCGGGATCACCAAACGAAATGTTACATAAAACGAAGCCATCTGGTGGCGAAACGGAGTACGCCGAGTTTGCAAGTTTAATATAAGTACACGACCTTCGATGGAATGGAGGCCTCCTCCAAATTCTTCCAACTGTCGCTCATTTACGCTACTGTTTTCCAATCTTACCCCGCTATCTCTTTTATTTCATATGAATCTATATTGAAAGTAACATTAGCAATCTCTGACATTAAATTCATTTAGTTTTAAACCCATAATTTGTTTAACAAGTTGGAGAGGCAAAAATGTAATACATCGAGTCCGGGCGAAACAATTTTCTATCCAGGTAGGTACACTACTAAAATATTAAAACATCAAAGATACTTAGGTAGAAATATTTGCCCATGTATTTTATACCAGCGCCATATAAATATCCCTCCATACATCTGTCAGAGTCTGTCCTAAATTTTGAAGAACCGTAAAATTATTCGAAACCAATCATTTATTTTTGTAAAAAAGATTAATAGCCTTCAACCTGGAAACACTCATTGTTCCGAGTCAATTTAAATATAATACCGTTCCTAGAATATAGCAACATATATTTAAACTGAGGAGGGTATTCTCAAGGTAAGATCAAATTCTTAACACAGGTATCTTTCCAAGTGTTTTTTTGCTACACAAAGCAATACCAATGAATGTAATGCAAACAATTATTATTTGATGGCGCTACAACCCTGAATGTGACATAGTCTATGGCAAAATTTGTTTTTATGTGATACAAGGCAAACGGGCAGGAAGCTTGCAAGTGCGTTGACGGCCTTTCAAGAATTGGTACGCTCTTTTCTGGAAGGACCCTATGTCGAATTGGTTCGGAAATACTTCAGTGGGCAGCTGGTTCCACATAGCGGTGGTGGGCGGCAAAAACTGCCTTAAAAACGCTCAGTCGTGGAACGACGGACGTCGAGGTGATACTGATGATATTTTGTATTCTGCTTTGACGTCCGATAATGAAACTCAGCTGCAGGTATTACACCGAACAACTCCTATGAACTCTCTCCATGGTAAACGCGGTAGACCCCACATCTCGACGCAACGCCAAAGGATCACGCCGCAAATTGGTCGTTGAATTTTTTACCAATTAAAAAAAATTGACGTTATCAATTTGCCGTGTATTAGTTGCTTTCTGTGACTATAATCAATGTATAATACATTAACATAGATATTATAATATAATATTATAATATAGTACCTATATCGGTGTAATCAAAATAATCAACCACGCCAACCTTACATAACGAAGCCTGAACAATCAGAAGCAAAACAATTCTCAAACGAATGATCCCTTGATACCGGTCAAGGCATTGTAGGCATTCGAAGAAATTCCTCTTAAAAAATAATACCTACCGGCTCCAAACGAATTGTTGCTCTTGTCAAGACTTAGGTAGGGAAACGGGCGCTTATCTACTAAGCTACTATTATGATACCAATTGTTTTATTTACACATAAATATATCAAATTTGATAAAATGCACTAAAGCGGATATAATAATCAGAGCATACTTGCGACTCTCATGCCTGAGGTCGGAGGTTCGATCCCCGGCTGTGCACCAATGGACTTTATTTCTATTGCGCATTTAACATTTGATCGAACGGTGAAGGAAAACATGAAGCCACATACTTGCCCATTAGATTGACAAATGATAATGAAACAGATACAGAACTGAGGCCCAGACCTAAAAAGGAAGTAGCGCTTTTTTTATATAATAATAAAAAAATTAATATTATTTTTGCTAATTTATTTAATTAAATACACATCTAGTTGTAGTAACTTGTAAATTCCGATAAGAATTTACAAGTTACTGATCATGTGAAAGGCTAATTATTATTTTCAAAAATCTTTGCCACCTATTAGTATAACGGTTTATAGAACAATTTCATAAATAGATAGCAAATTAAAATCTATTTAAAACTAACTGAATAGTTCGCAAAGTTCGCTATAATTGTGAAAAGTTTCAGAATTTATACTGAAATGATAATTAGGTAATATCGTGCTGAGGCGCGATTAGCGATTTGTACGTTTATTTAAAGCGCGTTTCACCCTGTGACATTTGATACAGATTAGGCAGATTAGCGACGGGCGTCTTGTCCATCCAAATTCGAAATAGGTAAAGGCAAGCTTATCAGCTAAAAAAAAATTGAGCTTTAAACAGCCTGACATTTTTCATTTACATTAAGAAGGGGTTTAGTTTCCCTTAGCTTATAAAAATCGAAATGTAATCGATGTGAAACATCACATCACATGTATCATCATGGCATGACCACAATGGCGTTGCGATGAGCCCTCTACAATTCCAACTGAATCTTAACGGGTCCTTTGGAAGGTCGTGACAGCAATATGTGTCAAAATAACACCTTATAAAAACATCTTTAAATAGAACCTGAATAAACGAAAAACCTACAAAACTCAATAAAAAAATTGTGTTCCTTTAAGTCCTAATACCTCCATAACTCGAAATCTCAATTGTCTATTAGTCGAAATAATCAGTCTCCCTATAACTAGAAAAAGTAATTGGGCCTGTTTAGATAGGACTGTACGATTTGGACATTGCAATGTTTTGTTTTATAACTCGTAAATTTTTACTTATTACGATTATAGTTCGAAGAAAAATAAAGTATTTGCGCTCTTACTCAAAATTAGTAAGAATTAATATTAACTAACTAACTAGTACTTGCCCCAACTTGTAGAGGATGTGTCAAATTTAAAACCGCCTAAGCCAAAATCATCCATAAGTTAAAAACTCTATAACTAAAACTTTTATTGTCTGTTTAAATTAATTAACAATTGAGATCATAAAAATTTTCTCAAATCAAGCCTACGATTCAAAAGGAACAAAACATCGCTCGAGTATAGTATACCTAAACCACTTCCGTTGTCTGAATGTAGCTTTTAACATTGTAATGGAGTTAATGTTTCTGTTGAGGCCATTTGTGATAACGATTATTATCATTTAGCTTTGAAATTGGATACAATTGAGGCTCATATATTATACAAATAGGTGTTGGAACTACGCATTAAGACAATATTATTACTATCTTCAAACACAGTATAATTTGCATGTATTTTAAGTTGATTTGATTATGTAAATAGTGGATTGCCTGACCAACGTTTTGCCGTATAAATATTATACATACATATTATATGACTAATTAAAATGGGAATGGTAGAAAAATCAAAACATTAAAAGAATGACAAAAAAATAAAAAAACATTTTATAAAAATCCAGCCGTTTCGGAGTTTGATTACGAACATTTTTTTTAAATACAAGTGTCTTTACTAATATTACCATCTAGCCTAACTTAAGACTAATAAGTAATAAAGTCTAACCTAATTTACTAAAAAGGATATTTAACATAATAAAGTGTCCAATAAAACTACTTACAGTCTCAAATAAATGGAAGATACTCTGTTCTTGTGTACTATTTTTCCATTGACCACTGTTTAGCACTTAATACTAACATACACTAATACTAATTCACTAGTTCCTTTTCAGTCTTGTCACTAGGCCCGTGGTGTCAAGGAGTTCTATAGCCGCGAAATTCACGTGATGAGCCTATGTTCCTATGTCCAGAACGATTACAAGATTACGAACAGTATGACACTAAAATTTCATACACATATTGAACATAATATGTCATAACAACATTATTTATGCTATAGGTACAAACTGTTGGCGTCGAATTAGCTCGCGGGTGATTTCTTACCTTTGACAATTAGAGGTTTCATACAATTGTTTACTAGATGTTTTCACTTGCTTTAGTTCGATTGTAGCTTATAAAAAAAGTCAGCATATGTTGCGAAGTAAAAAACTCGAAGACGGCTGAACTAATGTGAGATATTTGTATTTATTCCATCTCTGAGAAAGGTTTTAATGGAGAGAAAAATGTAAAGGTTTTTTATTGCGGAACAGCGAACAGTCTCTCCCCCACATAGACACTGTTCTGTTTCGTGCTCTTTTACTTA
Source organism: Pieris melete (assembly GCA_963693345.1). Taxonomy (NCBI): domain Eukaryota; kingdom Metazoa; phylum Arthropoda; class Insecta; order Lepidoptera; family Pieridae; genus Pieris; species Pieris melete. Next base: position 794,154 of record CAVNZK010000020.1, read on the forward strand.
TAATGTGTAATATTTATCATCAGATTAATGCTTAATATTTTATTTTAGAGTTGTATTTACGTTAGCACTGATTACATTTGTCCTTGATTAGATTATAGCACCGGTAATGACATCGTGACATTGTGAAGGCATTGCTCACCGCCCCTATGTTTTAGCATATTTTCCGCATTTGTTTTACTCAAGGTTTTACACGAAAAATTATTATGATATTAAGGAAATAAAAATATATTAGTAGGTATAGCAAAATTCATAAACTAACAATCATGATTCAATAATAATTTGTACATTAAATAATATTATAACTTTTTTATAGTATATTTCTCCTTTCTTACTATTTTTTTAGTTTACACATCTAAACATGTGCTAAATTGTGCCCTGAAGTTTCTGTTTTTACCAGGCTAAGCCGCGGTAAAAACAGAAACTTCATAATTTAAACGCAGCCTGCACTTGCCTGCACTTGAAATTATCAGAAATGGTTCGTGGGTACAATGATCTTCAACATCATATATTAGCTAATTCATTCCACCTTGATAGTTTTTTTAAGCATACTAGCGAACTGTGGAATTGACTTCCGGTTGGATCTTCCCTGTGAGATACGACCACCAATTGTTAATATAGAGCATCCTCACTCAAAAACCGGCAAAGCTTCCCACTAAAATGTTCATGGCCTGCGATGATGTAGACAACCAAAGGGACTTCTTCATCTGTTTCAACAATAATTCTTATAGAAGTAGTAGTATATATACCGTATTTTGTTTGCTTGGAATGTTTTTTTAATTGTTTTTCGCTCATCATATAAATAACTACTTATTTATTTATTTATTCTACTGTATATGTTACAACCTTTTATATAAAATAAATCACAGTTTACGTAAACATAATTAATACAACTAAAATAAAAATACCAGAATTTTTTTGTTAAGCAGAAAAAATATCAGCCAAACAGCGGATTGGATATGAGATAGGCACTTAAGGCTTTCTTTAAAATTACTCAGCTCCGGATAGGTATACTGTTCAATCCGTCAAGTTAATACTAAAATGACGATACTTAAATAAATTATTGTAACATATTCAATAGTTTTCTGAGAATCAAGTACTAAGCCAGCGAGCGTGTGATCTTAAAAATAATGAGAAAGTAAACATTTAAATAGCAAAGCGTGTTCCCATGCGCAGGCGCATAAATTCCAATATGGCCGTGGCGTGTCGTTCAGTTACCATATCTCAATGTAAGCAAACACTTCTAATTAGTAGTTCACAGCTACTGGGCATAGATAATGGGCACGGGTAACCATAGACGTTGTTCTAGACATATACATATAGGCGGTTTATATATCTGAACATTGTATGTTTTAGCGTAACATTTCCTGGCATAGTTCTTAGCGATTTTAGATTTGAAATTCTATGTTTGATTCCCAGCGAAATTATTTTTTTCGATACAGAAATGTATCTGTCCCAATCATTGAATTCATTGATGAGACAGCATACCTTCGCATTTATATTTATAGACAATACAACTTTATATTTTCCGAGTTCTATGGGAAACTATAAAGGATTCTATTAATAGAAAAATGAATACAAGAATCGCCATGTTCAGAGCTAAGTCTAAACACCTTCGTTTTATTTTTAGTTAGCTTTGTTAGCATAACGCGTTTAGTTGTCCGCATAAAGTTGTGATACACATGGATAAATACAATAATAAATTTATACGAGTAGTGTTTCATCATCGAACTTCGAGATACAAAATATCACCTCGGCGTCCGTCGTTCCACAACTGAGCGTTTCTTAAGGCAGTTAAGCCGCGCACCACTACTATGTGGAACCAGCTGCCCACTGAAGTATTTCCAAATCGACTTAGATCCTTTAAGAAAATAGCATACTATTTCTTAAAAAGCCTTGCAAGGTAAAGTGTCCTTGGGCGTGGCGGTATCACCTAACATCATGTGAGCCTCATGCCCGTTTGCCTCCATTACATTACATTACAAAATACGGTAAAAGTTAACTAATCTAGTACACCAAAAGCCTTCACTATATTCTTCCTCTTGGCTCTTATCTTCGCTACTGTGTTCCAATCTTTCCCCACTATCTCTTTTATTTCATTTTTCCATGTTTCTGTTGGGAGTACTCTCTATTTTCTTCCGTCTGGGCCATCCCAAGTGAAACCCTTTTTCTTGCTTTTTACATTTTTACACATGAAATGTATTTCATGTTTGTGATATACTGTGGTTTCAGAGTGTACCTGGAGGGGATAAAAGGGTAAAGCTACCCTGTACTGTAAATTTTGTAAATCTTAATTGTATTTTATTGTTTTTAGTCTAAGTTTGGCCATTGAGCTGTTAGTAAATAAATAAATAATTTCTATGTTAATTCGTGAAATATATAGTTCCAACAAGATACAAGATAATCAGAAGGTTTTGCTAATTAAAGTGCTTAATAAGTACTTACTTACTCCACTAGCACAGGGCCTAGTCAAAGTTAGCCTTAGCTTCTGAAACAAGATAACCGCTGCCGCGAGTAATCTGCTTAATAAATTACGTAAAATACACTTATTGTACAACAAGCTTAGGACAAAAACTATGTGTTTATAGTGTAAAAGGGCTTGCAAATGCAATTTAGGTTTCATTTACTTTCTAAGTGCAGGCACGCTTCACTACTTAGCGCGAAAATAAACCTTGGTATTTCCCAGATCTACTAGATATCGGGCTATACTGTACCAGGGATGTATTCAAAGTAACTCAACATATAATTAAATGACTTGTTAGAAACCTATTCAATGATGCAAATTCTATCGATGTTGATTTTTCACAAGAATTAACCGAAATGCTTTTTTAAAAAGAGCACGATTTTTTTATTAAAATATATTTACTGTATCCGCGTTTTACTGCTTTATTGGTTTTTGAAGCAAATGATAGCTTTTATGCGCTTATTTTAGTAAAGTCATTGAAGTATTTACGAAATATATACTAATTTAAATGCTCTTCGTAAACAAAGTTATTCTTGTTATAACATATGAAAGATTTGCTATGCTACCTCATAGAGACTGTACTCTTTACCGAAATAAAAACCTAGTAAATAAACCTAAATTTTTCCTCCATTTTGTCTCTCCATAAAAACTTTTCTCACAGTTCAAGGAATAAATAAGAGAAATATACTCGAATTTGTCCAGCCGTCTTCGAGTTTTCGCTTAGCAACATTCGATTTTTATTTATATAGATAGAAGCCTTATCACAGTCTTAATTAAATTATAATCATTACATGTAAATTATAGTTATAAAATTTAATTAAGTTGTAAATCATTACCTGTATTGACAATGCAAGTGTTCGGATGCATCATTGATCAAACAAGGAAGATATTTGCGTGTTATGTTAATCACTTGAATAAAAAAGTCATTAATACTGTTATGAGACGGACATTTGCGCATTTATTATTATTACTTTTTTATAGAACAGGGGACACTATTAATGCCAAAGGCTCGCGAGTATGTTGCTGGCCTTTTTAGAATTGGATCTTGAAGAAAAAAGTAAAATTACTATAGATTTAAAATTCATCCCACGGGGAGTCGACATCGCGTTCGAAGGTGGTTATTAATTTAATCATAACAGCAAAGCAAAAACGTACAAAACACAAGCGGGGTAAGGTAAAATAAAGGGTAATTATAAACCTGTATACAAATCTTAATCTTCCAAGAAATTAAAAAGGAATACGTTATACCGTCAATAAATTCTTTTAGGAATTTCTTTGTTTAGAAAGCGGGTTTTTGACGTGTACCGGGGTTTCTTAAGTTCAAATCGTATTTAGCAGGAGTGCTTTTGGCAAACTTAAACCTAAACAAGAAATACTTTAAGTGTAAAAATTCTATGACTATATAAAAACGCATTATCTTCAAGGCTTTTAATAATGTCAATATTTTATATTTGGCGGTCGCAGAGCTGGCGGAAAATAATAAATGTTTGATCCTTTTGGAGTACAGACTATTGGGCCGTGGTGTTTAAGTGCACAGGCGCTAATTAAAGATTTAAGTTGGCGCCCGGTACATAGTACCGGTGACCCCAGAGCTGGTGCCTTCCTCGCTCAACGAATATGTATCGCAATACAGCAAGGAAATGCCTTTTAAATTTACTTTAATTTTCTATTTATAAATTTTAATCATTATTATTATTACTATGTAGGTTCAGAATATATTATACACTTCCAAATATGTTATATAAACATTTTGTGAGGTACCAGGCCGAATAGCCGAAACCTACATTTTTCGATTGAATTATCTCCTAAAGACTTCCTGGGAGGTCCTATTGACTTCGCAGACTCATTTCTTACTATTAATTAAAACAAAACATGTTTGTTTATTAGACTCTTATACACACCAATATTTAGATTATATTAAGCGTCGTACATTGGCGCATAAATTTGATTTAAATTAAGCGTTTAATGAATGGTGGCTCTATAATTTAAAAAGCAAATTATATATTCGTGAATGCATATAATGCATGTGCATAATATGAGTCGGATGTGTGACCGGACGCAAAACTGCGTCCGTGGGCACAGTGCACATGCTTTGCGTTTATAATTAGTTTGTCTTATTACTCGTATCCAATGCCTTTAAATTTTAACGGTGGCTGCTGACGGTGAATTGAAGCCTTCTAGAACGCTTCGAACGCGAACATCCGCCTTACCTACATTAATATTATGGTAGATTTGTAGCTTTATTTTAGTAACGTATAAATTAACTTTTTGAAGTTATACTTGTTTGGCGCGTTAGGTTAGGAAACTAGTATGTACGTTGCAAATAGCGATTATAAAATAATGTAATTTTTTTACACGCTTTATATTAGCTTCACCTGTATGTATGTATGTTTGTATGTAACCGACTCCTTCGGACTCGATTTTGACCCACTTTTAACGGACAGATTTAATTGAATTTTTGCGCACCTGATCGATGACAATGCAATAATCCGCAAAAAAAAAAATAAAAAAAATTTAACTAAAAAAATAAATAATAGTTTAACCCACGCTTTTTTTACCAGTATTTTTTGTTCATTACCATTTTCAGCCTAAATTAGGAATTATTTTTCACTTTTTAGTTTGATGTGCTTTAAAAGCGTGTTTTTTAGGCAGGAAAACGGGCAGGAGGCTCATCTGATGTTGCCTGACATTGCCGAGCAAACATACTGTCAATGCTAAAGGGCTTGCGATTGTAATTACAATATATTAATAAAATGTCCACCCTGGAACTACTACGAAACTACTAATAAAGACTTTTGAATTGTTTCAATTTGACATTCGAAGTAGTCTTAAAATAAGCGCGCGTACTTCTTCGCTTCGTAAAAGGCTCGCTTGATAATTGATAAGAAAATGGAATTAACAATATACTAAATTCTTAAAAACTTTTCGTCACATTCTGTCAAAATGTGTGTACGCTGTGCTGAAAAGGGACAGCTATCATCTAAAGCTGTTTTCATACAATTGCGCTTCGTACAGCTTTTTAAATGTTATTTACAGTTTTCTTAGTAATTATATTTATCATAACGGCTTTTTACTCTTATCTTATCAATATTCCCAAATTATAATCTTAATTAGTTAGATAACAAATGACTGAATATTATGCAGACGTTTTGATTAATTAACTTTAAATGTACTTATGGATTGTAATAATAAATTTAACAACGGTGCTTTCGCCTTACTTGGGTGACTCCGAATTATGATGGTTTTCGATTCGATTTCGCTTTTCATATTCGTATATTTCTTAGATCAGAAACGATAACTTCCCGATCAAGTGGACCGTTTATTCAAGTTTCTTTTTTGTTTTCTATAGAATAGGGCAGTCATCGCAAACATCGCATAGACACCCATTTTTTGAGGGCCTTCTTCTTTTTTTAAACAATAGAAGGTCGTAGGTATCTCCCAAGGAAGATTCCATAGTTCGCTAGTTTGCTAAAGAAAGTGTCTTGGTACATTTAGTAACATGGATTTTCTTAAATTGTAAAATCTGTGACGTTTGATTATTGTCTGTTTAAATATTTTGAGTAGATTGATTGATGATGATTCTGTCTTTCTGACTTTTCAATGATTTAAGTAATTATTATTTAAATAGTTTTTGTATCTAAAATCACATCAATAAATACTAGCTATGCTATTCCAATTTTTTTTTAATTACAAAGATAGAATTTCTAGTAAAGTTCTAAAAAAACATGACATGACAGTGTCAAATGCTCTCCTAAAGTCAACGAAGCTATTAAATACACGTTGTTAAAATTATGACTTTTAATGTACGTTTACTGCCAGTCCTCCAATCAACGAAGAACGGACGAAGTGGTACTCGTCTTTCTTAAATATCACTTGTCTAGCCATTTTGTTTTACTAGATGCTTATAAAGATCTGGGTTTTAAACTGTAACTTACAAGTTTTAAATTTATTGTTAGAAAGTAGGGCCTGAACAAGACCGCAATGAATTCAAATTAAATTTAATATTATGTATGCACGTCTCATCCCACTTGCATCATACACGTGGATTGTTCTAGATTCTACTCGGATGTGGAAATAATCTACAACTATATCTACAATACAATTGTACATAGAGTTAACTCGGATTATTAGAAGTCACATAGAGAAAACACCGACTAATATGCTGGCCACAGTTTATAACAATATGACTTACCTTTTATGCCAGTTTTCCCCAACTTTTTTGGGCCATGCCCCCCCCCCCCCCCCTTAGAGTCTTTCTAAAATTCTTGTGTAACAAACATAACTTTTAATATTAAAAAAAATAATTGTTCACTTAAGATGCTTAATTGATAGGTTTTAGGTTTAGACATCGCTAGGAAATTATTAACTAAACACAGCAATTAAATTTTCAAAACATAATGAAAAACTATAATTCAAATTCCAAATAATTAATTAAAATAAATTTAGTAGCCCCTTAATAATCAAATTCCCCCTGTGTTGGAAAAACTGCTTTATGGCATGGAAAAGTATCCTTGTTTTCCGAACCTTCGCCCGTGTACTAACGATGTTAAAGTATTATGACGATTAATGTCTCATATTTCAGTCAACTGACAAATTTTCAGATTTAAAAGGTAGTTTTTAAATTCCTGCTTTATGTTATCACAGATGAACTCTACACTTACGAGAGTTCTTAGACTAAAATCCGCACCTGTCGCAGAAGTCTTAACGGACAAATTATAAATCCAAATTTCCAATTTATACATCGAACGGTTTTCGATATTTCATAAAACCTTTCCGTTGTTATAAGTATGGTTGCCCAATATCTCTAACAGCGATGCAAAAATCTCGTGCAATTTGAAGAGATCTATGGTTCTCCATGGTACATTCATTGTTAAGTAGCCTGTCTGGCGGACTGCACGGCTGGGCATTTAATGTTTTTAATAACTTTGAATATTAGTCTTTGTTATGCAAGGATAATGTAGCATATGTGGCATTTGTAGCAAATAGATGTCTTTCCTTTTCATAATATTGATTAGTTAGAATTTAAAAGAACATAAATATTTTTCAATTTACAACGACTATATTAGAACCTTATTAATTTCAAGTCTTCCGTTCAGCGTCTCAACTCTAAACTGCTCGGGATGAAGCTTAAAAGCCGGGGTTAAAGCACGCTAAACGTCGAGTGCAATTCCAAATAAACATTTCTAATATTGTGAAAAAGTAAACTTGTTTTAATATAAAGTATACCTGCTTAACTAAAAGACAGTAACAACTAACAAATATATATACTTCTTAGTACTAAACCCTAAATTAAGACTAACTTCACGAACTATGTGAGATGCTAATTTTGTATTCTCACTAACAATATTATCATTATAAATAACTGCAACACAAAACAACATACTCCTGTGTTGTTTTGTCCTGTCCATGGTAAATCCGCAACTAGAGACATAAAATGTTTCAGGTAAGACCACAACAATACCATTACATGACCGTCATAACACTTTTACATAACCAAATCGTTATTTAATAGCAATTTGAATTTGCGATTGTTTGAAAACGCCAAGAAAAAGTAGAACCACTTTTGCCCAAAGCGGACCGGTATTGCAAACTAGCATTTTATTACTCGAAGGTCAGATAACTAGCTTGCCCTGGCTTCACTTCAGTTGCAAACCGACGCTGGCAGTGAGCGCGCGTGCCGTCCACCAAAACTTTCTAACTGTATTAGTGTTACAAACAAGTTAACTGTGTTTTTTGTTGTGTGTGTGTGTTTTAATCTTATTCGGTAAGTTATAAACACGTTTTTATTCATATCAGGTTACTGTGTAACTTAAAAGTTGTTTTACTTTTATAACTTAATGCAAGTGACGCTTATACAAGGTTCAGATTTTACGTTTTATTTTACAACGGTCGAATTAATTCGCTTCAAGTTACATGTTGGTTTTAATTACAAGGTAAATTAAATGATAAAGATCGGAGCTTTAGAAAAATATCTGCTGTCTGACCAACTTGAGATATCCTTAAGGACTGGTAACAAATGCACTTAGTGCAGCGTAAAAATATAGAAATAATAAAAAAACTAAAAGTGTAAGAAAGTTATTTGTATTGATACTCTAATTTATCTAAATTTTGATTCTTGTTATCTTCAATATCTTATTAGTTTTATCAGTTTTGTGACCACATCTGACAGTTAACTTCTACAGACTATAAAGTCTAAAGCCTAGAATTTATAGACTGCACAACTCGTGTTACAACAAACATGGGTATCTGAACCGGTGGTAAAAACTAAAAAATTATGATAACTTGAGTTGTATTGTGATACGAATTAGGCGTTATCTGCATTCTGCATACTTCTTGATGATAATTGAAGAATCAGGCTGGGTAAGTCACGGCTTGGCCTGACAAATAAGAGTCCATATTTTTCTTACAATTGTACCTTTAGTAATTAGTGAAAATCTATACTGTGAATACTTGTTTTGTTTTGGTTTATCTTCCTAGTACATATATATATACTTACCTATAACATTTTATTTATATATTGTATGGTAGCTGTTGCCCTGACTTTGCTAGAAATACAAAGATAGATAGAAAGGAAGTAGGTATATGTATGTAATAGAAAGAAAAAAGATAGATAACAAATCTACTGATAGAATTAGTTTCGAAATCAGTTCAGCAGTTCAGATATTTCTAGGAACTCAATCTCAACTCATATTTGCGTCTTGTGCCCGCCATTTGGCGTGAATCACAATATCCTTTGCGTTAGTATTAATGTTTTTGTATCAGTTCTCGTGACCCCTATAATTCTGGTTTTGGGTGAATCAGTTTCACACACTATTTTTAATGGAAATCAGACGGAGATATTAATATCGGTAATATGGTTGTATTTCAAATTTAATTATGGCGAAATATCAATGTTGACTGGCCTAAACTGTTTTCTTGAATTTGTATAATTTAAGGAACTTGTATTATCAAAATCCGTAACTTTATAATTCATTTTACAGTACGTAATTTTTACTATAAAACACAGTCTAAACCTAGAAAAGTATGGTTATTACTTGATTACATATTGTTTTTATAAACTTTCTTTTGGCTTAAATAATGTTGATTTAAATGCCTGGCCAAAATGTGTCATTTTCGTTATTCGCAAAATATCCCATTGGAATCCCGAAAAATAATCATTGATAATTTAGCTCAGTATTTTAAACAAAATTGGGTTTCTATTTTAAAATACCAACGTAATTGCTACGAGTCGTGCTTTTTAATATCGTGTTTTACAGCTGTTTCATTTACAAAGAACTTGAGTCTTCGTTTAAACTTGATGCTCACTTGAGCTGATGAACTTGAACCGATGCTAAAAATTGCTAAGACAATCTACATGACACACCCTTGATTAAACACATTGCGACTTAAAATGTTTAAAGAAAAGTGCGAATTGTCACTTTCACTAACATCAATTTCTCGAAATTCTTAACGCAACCTAGTAACACATTCAAAAGTATTTATTTTGTAATTTGAGATACTAAAGAATTCTCAGATCGGGGCGGACTTATTGAATCGTCATTCTAAATGATAAAATAAATTGAATATAATTTAGTAGAAAACGTTTATTTAATAATAAACGGCTCAAAAATAAAAGCCTTTCCTCCAACTTCGATTTCGGTTTCCCTTTGGAGTAGAGGCTAGCGCTAAATAAAGATTTAAATTGGCACCTGGTAGATAGGCCCCAGAGCTGATGCTTTCCTCGCTCAACGAATAAGTATCGCAATACGAGAAAATGCTGTATAGCGTTAAAGATGCACTGCCACAGGGACCAAATCTTTTAAATTTGTTTTAATTTAATATATATTAATTTTTTATTATCATTATTACTATGTAGGTTAAGGAAATTGTAAATACTGTATATATATGTTGGAATTAAATACTATTACATGCTGTATTTAGTAGTATATTACCGGGTTGTGGCAATAAGATTGAGTTTAAAATTTCGGCTAATGAGCACTGCTTGTTGTTGTATTTGATTGATGATTTTATTTAACCCGATTTTATTAATTTTTGTCGCTTACTCCATCTATTGAGGAATGCCACACCATCTTACGTAAGAGATAGGTAACAGATATTTCAAATGTAAAAAGCGGGAGCTACAGCTGAAGTACAACAGCCTTTACTGGATGCTAGGAAGAAACTCAGACTTTCTCTAATATATATAAAGTCATCATAAAGCCCATTTGGACATATAGCCTCAAACTGCAACACATACTCCAGCGACAACAGACCAAGATCCTAAGAGCAGTTGCAAAAGTACTATGGTACATAACCAACAACGAAGTTTACGAAACCTAAAAATGAGAACTATCAAAGAGGAAATCCGGAGACTGGCAGCTAAATACAAAAAGCGGTTAAGCGGCGGAACGATCTTGCTCGCCAACTCACCTAAGACAGTATGTGAGGCGACTATAACTCCACCATATTCTAGAGCTAGAATACCGGCAGTAGCTCTAGACAGAAGATGAGTAGATGCTTCCAATGGGAAGTCACTCCACATGACACCACCACAGAACAAATTCGCTCATAGCCTTAGGGCTGATTGCAAATACCCTCAGAAAAAAAAGGAACAGATATGTCGTTTACCCTAGAGTAGGGAATCTATATTCCAAGTCTGCGTTTAACAAAATAAATGTTAAAAACCGGTCAACTATTCCGGAAAAAGTTCTATTGACTAAGCCACGTGGAATGTTTTAAATATTCATCAGAATAAGCGTATGCTAACTTCGATTCTTTTATGGTAACTTGCTTTTGCTCTTTATAGAAACTTGTTTGCTTGTTTATTTGGGTTTTTATCGTTATTAATGGTTTATGACCATTTTCTCTACTGGTCTTTAATTCGTGAGAACACAATAATAAAATTAGTACCCAGAGTTGTTAGGCAAATGGTTACATTAGGCTTTTAGTATCGATTTAAATTGGATCACCATAGAATTGGAAGCAAGCTTTTTACTGCCCAGTAAATACTTATTAGAGCAATGTTGGCCTAGTGCTTGTGGCTTTAATGTGCGACTCTCAACACTGAGGTCGTTGATTCGAATTGCTGTGCACACTCGGTGAAGGAAAATATTGTTAGGAAACCGATATGCCCAGTGTTTCTCAATGTGGAGTAAGCCCACAGGGCAATTCCAAAGTGGACTCGGACGTTTTTAATATGTTTTGTAAATGTACTTATGTGTTAACAATTTCCTAGTGATTTCTTCCTAAAACATATCATTTAAATTACTTAAGTGGCCAATTTAATTTTTAATATAACCATTATGTATGTTATATATGGCATAAGAATTTTAGAAAGGCTAAAGTGGGACATAAAATACTTGGAAACAACACTGCCTTAGACCCAAGAGTTGACGGCTTGCGTCAGGCATGTCTGTCTATTACCTTGCCTATTAGGAAAAAAATATGTAACAGGGATCTGAAGCCAAGACCAATGGTTGTAGAGCCACTAGTGTAATTCCTTAAGTTAGTCGTGAACTTTTTAATATTATTATTCTTCTTTAAAAGTCCGGGGATGCTTCATGGTATGATGTGTATGTTCCTTATATTAAAATATACTTTGTTTTTTGTATTTACTTTTTCATTAGCCTTAGTTAAGTTCCTTGCAATTAATCTAAACTTCAATATTTTTTCCTTTTACAAAAGTGTTCTTCGACTTTTATTATCAAGACGATTTTGGATTACGACTATTAACTAGTTCATTGTTGCATGCCGTTCCAATAATAGTGCAACATTGTATACTTGGACCACAGTGTACGAACTCTTTCAAGAAAAGTGCGTACCAATTCTTAAAAGACTAAAAACGCACTCTCGACCCCTCTGCCATTGAGTGTAAAAACGGCGGTAAAACTTAACATCAGATGAGTTTCCATAAAAAAAAGGCAAATTATGAATTGCATGAATGTTTTAACAACTTGGAAATATTTATTGGGAAATTTGTGTACATACATATACGGTAAAAAACTTAAAAAATTATGTTTGGTATATTTGTCCGGTCCGGTCCGGAAACTATTCAACAGCACTTATACGATTAATAGGTAAGCGACACTTACAATAGCCAGAATATTGATTGGTACCTGTGACATCTTAATAATGTCAATTGTTTTTTTCTAACTAAATGTTTCGATTCAGACATTTTATGCTATATATCTTATTATTATTGACTTCTTTAAGCTATCGCGGAACATGGTTAAAAGGAGTATTAAGAATATCCATAGCGCAAAATCACATGCATCAGGAGCACACCACCACACTATAGGATTACGAAATAAATAAATAACATTAACATTATTTAAAAAAAAAAAGAAATTGACGGGAATTATAAACCCTACCTTCTATGTACTGTGGTACTTGCCCTCTTGAAAGATGCCAGTGTAGCGATATCTATAAATTCACAATTTTTTACTCCGCAGAGCTGCAATTGCTTTATAGTGCAATAATTTCTTAATGCCCTCGAATAAGTTTCACTTTTTCAATCAAGAGCTCAGTTAATTACCTCGCTACTTGGGTAATTAATAGTAAACTTTATGGATTTTTTATGTCATTAACGATTCAGTTTATTTTTAACTAAACTAAGTGGAATATCGTGTTGTCATAAATGATGTTTTTTTTTTGAGTTAAGAGAATCTTTACCACACGATATAGTGACCATTATTAGTAATTTTAGACATAGACAACATTTATTACTAACCAAAACACACTCAAAATAACAATAACCAAAGTAAAAAAAAATATAAAGAGAGATAAAAAAAATATTATTGTATTTTATTATTTTTTATATCTAAATAAAAACCATTATTTTAATTTCTAACCACCATTATTAGTTATTTTATTCCTTGAACTATATTTTTTGGTATATCTAAATTTAATACATTTTTTATTTTCACTTGATTGTTAATTACACCGTTCAATTATACCAACCATTAGATAGAAAGATATGAATTAGCACATCAACTAATCCTACTACCTTACTATGTTAGAAATGTACAGTGTACCTACTTGATTAGCTTTTGCTTGCAATTCCCTCACTTCAATAAAAGTCGTTATAATTCAATCAATTGACATAAAACCATAGTTTATTAGATAATATAAACCTTTCTCAGTAATCAATTTATTAGTAAAATTTCCTTTTTGCTAGTGTAGCTGTTTTTAAAACTCTTATAAGAAACCTAATAACTAGATTTAATAAGAGTTTGACGGAAAGGATATTGATATTTTTGAAGTGAAACTTCTTTATCGGGGCTGGAAAAAAGTTTAGTGTAACATTTTTTCGTTACGCCTCACATTTTTCGGTTACGCGCCATGTTGCTTTTTGAAGTCAAACTTCTTTATCGGCGTAGGAATGAAACTTTATCGACGTATTGGAGAAATTTTGGAACAAATCGTCACGTTTTTATGAAATAATTGTATTTGTATTCATGTCTATGATAATAAAAACCTTTTGTTAAACTTTATCTAATTTAACGAATTTCTGTAAAGTTGCATATAGTCATTAGATCATTTTTCGAAAAATAAGATCATAAAGAAGTTTCACTTCTTACGTGTATACACCTAGTACACGCACAATTATTTATTTTTATAAAGTAGGGGCAAACGAACGTGGCATAGAAGCAAGTAACACATACTTAGTCAATGCCTATGTATATATTTGATGCGTTGCCAGACTTTGAGAGACACTTCGGCTTTTTTGTACCGAATGTCATGCCTCTTTTATTTATTAAAGTTCACCTTAGTTAAGGTCAAAAATCTTTTATTCATATAGGTAACAAAATGTACACTTATGAACGTCAAACGTTAAATGCTTCTAATTTTACATTTACAGCCAGCTCTCAAATCAAGGGCGTAGAACGGAAGATAAGAACTGACAATAAACTCTCCGCCACCCTTTTTTTTATCGCCATATCATACATAATGCTACATCTATAGCATATGTTACAAGCTATCTCTTCTAATAATATATGACGATTATGATAAACAAATTTTGCAAGAAAATAAGAATTCTCACATAAAAAACTTCCAGTTTTAGATTTCATTAGAAACGTTCTTCCTTGGTCCATGTTAATTGCTACCATCTTTTACATAAGAATGAGGTTGCGTTACTAAGTGAACATATGTATGAATATAGTAAGTGGACTAATAAATACCCAAAATAGTATTGCGAAAATGCCTAGTACTTTCAAATCTAACATTGACCTATAGAAATAAAACGGCTAATCAGAAGATTATGCGTGCCCAATTTATAATCAAACAATTAGATCAAGGTAAGATTATGCTTTCCTTTTTACTAAGAAAATATTCGTTTAAATGTTTAAAAATTTTTGGGTATTAGGTATTGTATCTTGATAGTGTTTTTGCAATTAAAATATTATTAATAATTATTCATTTGTTATAATAATATACTAACGTTAAATAATGACTATGTAAATATGTAATTCCTGGTACAGGCCGCAGCTTTAAATATTTTTAATTAAACATATATCAGATCATTAAATATGTAAAAAAACCATGGCTTGTTCACGGCGTATAACCTGTAGGTTCGCTTTCGGGTGAAACACGTAGGCTTTGGATCAAGTTTTTTAAATAAAACAAACCTAAAAACATACCTATATACTCCTGGCCTCCATATTTATTTAAACTTCGTTGTAAGAAATACAGTACAATTAAAATATTGAAATAATAAAAACAACGGACAGCCATATCGCTATCGAGCGATCTCTCCCAGTCAATCTCTGTAAAGAGAGAAAAAAGAAGGTGAGCGCAAGAGGTGCAATCAAAATAAGATACCTATACAGTCACTTAGACAAAGAATGGAACAAAATAGAAATTATAATGTGAAGACAATGAATATGGCCAAACGAAATAATATATATAACGATAATTTCAGTTATATTAGTTAGTACGAAAGTGATAGGATGTGGACGATTATTGCTTATATATAGAGACGTGCGGTATTGCACAGTCCAGTTGAGACACCAATCACCTAAGAAATTACCCAGAAAGATTCTTACTAAATCCGATGACATTTGTGGTTAACTAAACACAATTAGTACAATAATTGTGACTAATTCCGTGTTCGAAGAATTGTGGGAAATGCGTACAATAAATAACTTCCAGGATATATTTAATTAGGTTTTTATTTAAGTTCCAAAGTTTAATTTAGTCATCTAGATGATAAAATAATTCTCGCGTAAACATAATTTCTAAACTAATATATTTTTATCAATATATTAAATACGTAAATAGGAAAACTTTGTACATTTAAAGGAATCGCGCGAACGCATGAACTTGTTTAAACTATTTTGAGGGATTACATACAGCTTTTTTCTTATATTAAAAATGGAAATTACATGTGCTGTCACATATTGACTTATGCAATAATTGACATTTAATGGTATTTATTTGTATTGTTGGCCTGGTGGCTTCAGTTTGCGACTCTCATCGCCAAGATCGTAGGTGCGATCCCCAGCTGTGCACCAATGGGCTTTCTTTCTATGTGCGCATTTAACATTTCCTCGAATGAGCCTTTGGCGCAAAAAGTCGACGGTGTGTCAGGCACAGGAGGCTGATCACCTACTTGCCTGTTAGATTGACAAATGATAATGAAACAGACAAAGAAATCTGACCTAAAAAGATTGTATTAAATTTATATTTATTTGTATATTAAAAAAATATTTCGCTTTTCAACTTGATTAATTCGAAAAATTAGCATTTTTTGTATGTATGTCTACGAAAAGTTAAAAACAATTATGTGTCTTGATTGTTTTTATATTTAAGAAATGTAGTCAATAAATAAACCCCGTAATGATTCAAACACTTTAATAGTGAAAAAAAAAACCAAGACTATTAAACACTTAGGGTGGGTTGCATCAACAAATTTTGACGGACACGTAACCGTTAAATATGGCGCTAACGAACGTTAGACAAAAAAAGTGTTGATTCACCATCTATGACAGCTTACGTTCGTTAAAAAGTTACGCTTACGTTAACCAGTGCTTGAACCATTGGTAATCGTCAAATTTTGGTTTGTAACGTCGTAGTTCGTACTTCCTAAACTCTGTTTCCTCTGAATTTAATATTAGACATGGTTTGATTAATAATTATTTTGCAAGGTATGTTAATATTACGATTATTTATGACTTACAAAATAAATTGCAAATTTTGATATTAAAGATGTCTTATATTTCAGATTATAACTTTTTTATGGCATGGGTGGTATGGTGAATGACTAACATATTCTATACCGTTTATATTGCTTATTGCAGGCCTTTGGTAAAGAAATAAAATATTTGACAAAAATAATATGCCTTTACTAACTGAATTACAGCCTACAGATTTTATTAATTTAGACCAAAAGTTAACTTCATTTACAACAAACAGAAAACTAGTTTTCTCTAAATTAATTTTATTCTAATATGTGAGATACATAATTTAATTATTATTATTTTGCAAGGTATGTTAATATTTAGATTATTTTTTAACATCAAAGAAAACAAATCTCAAATTATAATTTTAAAGCTCTTATTTTCAGATTATAACTATTTTATGGTATGGATGTGAAATATGGTGAAGGATTAACATATTATATACTGTATAATATATTGCTATTGCATGCTTTTGGTGGAGAAATAAAATGTTTGACAAAAATAATAGTCCTTTTTATTACAGAATTAAAACATTACATAGTTATGCCTGTCTATGCACATAAGAATTAACAGTTTTTATTATTTTTTACACTAATTTTATAACATTGATACACACAACTGTTTAATTATTTTGAAGAGCATTTATACTAAGTTTCAAGTAATTCTGATAATAACAAGTTATAGTAAGTTTATTTTTTATTGTAAAGGTAAATAAGTACCACTTTTCATACATTTTACATTAGAAATGGCAGTTTCATACAATCTTACATCCCTTAAGTATAATTAATAGTAAGTAATTTTTTTTTCTTGTAGTTTAAAAATGATTTCATCTTTCTTCCTCTTCTCATTTAGATGTTGAACACGCAACTCAAAAATTTCTTTTTCATATTTATTATCTGAAAGGGCATTAAATTCTGCATGAATCGCACTCCATGCCCTCTTTTTTTTGCAAATTGTTAGTACTGTCTGTCTATCTTTTTATGAAATAATATGTGTTTATGTTTTTCTATTAAATTTCTAAATCTGTCCTCTTCTTTTCCCAAATTTACCGAACGTTCTCTGAAAGTCAATGAGTCACGTAAATAAATACACTTCTAAATATATCTCTCAATATAATATAGGTATATACTTTGCGCATATACAATTCATGCAATATAATAATAAAATAATAGCTTTATACTTACTTTGGCGAAAAGGTTTCCATTATTTATATTAAAATTAAACACTTTTTAAAATTATCCTTTCGTACAAAATAATAAACATCGATGTCAAACTTGACAGAATGTTTCATAGGACATTGTTTTTATCAATGTTGTTATTACTAAAAAAAATTCCCATAAAAAATTAGGTCAAAACAGCGTTACGCAAACAGGCAACCCCATTAACAATGACGAACTCATTTTTTAACAATGAAGCAACGCTAACAAGTTAACAGACGTTAAAGTTCATACGTGTCTGTCAAATTTTAACGAACGTAAGTAACGATAGCAAATGGTTTGAAACAACCCACCCTTAATGTCACTGAATCAAGCCGATTTAAACACATTATCTCTGTTATATTAGTTTAGTCTGTAAATCTTTTAATTAAAAATTATTCTGCAATGCTTAGTAAGTAAGGATTTCTAAATAAACATTAAAGTTACTTTGGGATTATTTTTCATTTTTCCAGCTTTGTTTCCTTCTAACCTAAATGGTTAATAACAAGGAAGTTCTTAAAATTATAATGATCTAAACAATTACGGAAAAAATACCGATGACGCGTATATTCACGTTAAGATTACGGTGATGAGCTGAAGGTAGTCACGATTTGCTAATGGATTCCAATATCCTAATTGAGCATTTTTATATTAAGAAACACCGCCTGCGCAGCTTCGTCACGCTTTGATCTATTCAAATCTGCACGTACTCTTTTCTTATTTTTATATAACAGGGGAAAAATTAATGGGATCTCACTAGAACTCTAACTAAAGAACAAAAACAAAACCAGTGGACCTACAACCTTTTTAGGACTGGGCCTCAGATTTTTGTATCTGTTTCATGATCATTTGTCAATCTAATAGGCAAGTAGGTGATCAGCCTCCTGTGCCTGACAAACGCCGTCGACTTTTTTTTGCGTCTAAGACAAGCCTACGATACGATATTTTCCTTCACCGTTCGAGCGAATGTTAAATGCGCGCATAGACAGAAATTCCATTGGTACACAGCCGAAGATTGAACCTTTGACCTTGAGGATGACAGTCGCACGCTGAAGCCACTAGGCAAACACTGCTCATTAGAACTATTTCGTTTTAAACATTGTTTTATTAACAGACTTCACAAAAGGTTCAATTTGATTCGTTTATCTGGAGAATACTCAATCTATACTGAGCTATAGTTCGTAAGTGGATTATTGGAATAAATTATTATTATACAATTTAGGATGTCTTTTGATTTAAATGAGGTTTCTTCAATCTTAGATAAAAGTCCCTAAACTATTATATAACCTATTATATATATACGTATTAATATGTTGTTTTTTTAATGTGTTGATACGTTCATTCATACCTATGTCAATAATTGTATCGTTAATTTAAACCTATATCATTATTATTATTGCTTATTCTTTCTTATCGAGTCAAGTCAAGATTGATTAAAACACAAGTGAATGTTAATATCGATTTTTTATTAACCATCATAAATACTTTTTATGTTTTACTTATAAATGAATATTTCATTCTAACAATATTTTAATAACAATAATAATTGAATGATAGATAGAAAATTAAATGAAATTTAAAAAGTTTGGTCGCTGTGGAAATGTACCTTTAACGCCGGCAGCATTTCCTCACTGTATACTGCGAAACTTATTAATTTAGAGGAAAAATCACCAGCTCTGTGCTCTTTTTAATTTAAATCTTTGAGTAGCGCCTGTGCACTTGAACCCCACGGCCCAACAGGAACAAAGGGAACAAAATAAAATCAATAACATACTCGGACAACAAATCAAATTTAACTTAATGTTACATTTTTGATTGTATTATGCAATAAAATGGCGGTCAAGTGGAACACACTTTCACAAGAGATTAATTTTTGGGTTATCACTTATCAATTGACACAATTTCTAGATGTTCGATAAGATAAACAAAAATTGCGTTCTATATGTTATGAGTAACATAGTCTTTACGCTATAACTATATTCATGATAAATAATTGTAGATATTAACTGATAACACAAACCTTCCATATAATATTTCTATTTCAAAAAGGTGAATTTCAAAAATTCCAGTGTGTCAAATAGCTTTAGGATTTTATTAATATACAGTTATGAATACTTACCGCAAAGTTCCACTTGTTAAAAAAAATCCTTCGTAAGTTAAGATGCAAGATAGTTTAATAAGCCTTACACAGATTCAACAACCTGTTAATAATCAAATTTGATTTATATTAAAATACGTCGAGAACGTTGCTTTTTTTATAGGACACTCAACGCAGAAGACTCGCGAGTCCGTTGCCGGCAATTCCTTAAAAGACATGTAAAAAATGTTACAAGTATTGCGCACGAGTCGAAAGTCTTTCACTAAGTCCACTAACCTTGGCCAATCGCTGACCGTTGCACTAATTTTGTCAACCCGTTATTATACCAGTTATAATCGACGTGTGACCTCGATTTAAAACAAAACAACTAAATTGCTTTCTGCTCTTTGAAACTTCGAGATAATTTTAAATTTCGAACAAAGGTTTTACTGTATCTTAATTACGATGAAGTACTGACTGCATTGTGGCTTTGACAACTTTGGCATACCTAGTAAATATTTAAGTTTGCGTAAGATGTATGAATTTTGCTTTTGCGGGAAAATAGTATGTTTTTTTAAATAATCACTGGGCAGTAAGACGGTCTTTTGGACACTCGATTGTCTATATGGTTATTTTATTAGTGTATTTTTAAAGAACAGGGGGCGAGCCAATTCTTAAAAGGGCGGCACCTCACATTGCAAGAAGGCACTGTCGGCCTTTTAAAAATTGGTACAGTTTTCTATTGTTAAGGAAGACAATATAATTACCTGACATTGCTAGCACGCTCGCAAGTGCGTTGCCGGCCTTTTAATAATAAAAGACAATATAATAAAATCCAACTAATAAGTATTTTTTGTCAGTTTGTACTTGAATATAAAGACGTTTATTAATTTTAATATTTAAACATTATATTAAAATCGTGTTGTCACAATGTTTGACATCAAGGCATATAACTCGCACTTCAATGCACAAATGACATGCGATTCAGAAGTAAAGTAAAACCAGTAAAACCACAGATACAAAATTCATTTGTCAAGTGTCAAAGTACAGACTAAAAGCATCTAAATATATCTTTTCTTAAAAAGTCGCAATACTTTTATGACGCAGAGAAAATGCACTTTATTCAACCTAACAAGTTTATTTTTCATAGAGTTGACATGAAGAATGTAGTCCTTTCTAAGTCTAGTACACAGGGGCGGCTTCACAATTACTATGAGGCCTTCAAATTATGGACGACACTTTTCAAAATAACGATTGAATCAATATGTTTTATGTTTATTACACTAATATCTTTATTAAGAAGACGAAAATATGTCCACACCCTTTCAATCACAAATTTAAAATTATTTGTTGATTTGCGCAAGTAAAAATACACATTTAAATAAAAACATTATTATTGTCTTTCCAGACAACAATAACACTATTACCCAAGAATGCTATCTCCGGCACAATCGACATCTTTATGTGTGTTTTATATTTATAACGAAGAGTTTACAGTGGCGATATTGTGTATCCTTAGTATTTAATATAACATATTTGAGTGTATTTTATTTTTAATTTCGACATTATTGTATTAGCGTAAGGATAGTTTATGTATTTGTGTGATTTAATATAACTTCGGGACATTGTCAATACACCATGGTATATTAAATATGAAAGTATCCACAAGGATCTTAATGTGGATACAGTCCGAAATACGGCGAAACGGTTTGTCTTAGCTCACTTTTAACAGGCTACTTCTTGATAAAACAGAAATAAGTCGTCTCAAGAGAACTAAAACATTTTGAGTTAATAAACCTAGTGTAGTGAATATAAGTGCAAGTGCGGTGTCTCGGACACAGAAAACTAAGACTGTTAATGAACATGACCTTAGTTGAAGTTATTCATTAGTATTGTAGAAAATTAACTCAACATAATATTACTTATCAGTCATAAATATTGTATAGGCTAGATTGTAATTCATGTAAAGTCGCACTCTCTTTTGTGAACTGTATTGTAAAAAAACCCACATCATTCCATTAAATACGCACTCAAAATTTAGTAATGGAATAATAAGTTTTACTTAAAAATCGTTGAAATATAACTCGCCATTGTAATATTACACACACTAAAATTAATGGTAACTATGCATTAAGTGGCAAACGTATTCGCAAGTCCAGTTTATCTGCTTCCAAGTATTTCCAAGTACGTCCCTGTGCTGCAGCTAGGCTGAACATAAATAACCAGAATGTATGATGTATTGAACCCGACATCTATCATCTGACGTCGCTTGGCAAAAAGGAAATTACTTTTTACATAGCATTCTCAGCTTTATTAGTTTTTAAGTGGAAAGCTCTGATTTTAATTGACAGGTCTCTATGTGATAATCCTATACAAACTATGTTATTTCGCGTTAATTTAGTCGTAGATAAATAGACCTCATAACACAAAAGCACACAAGCGCAGTTATCCTCCAATAATAATAAATAAAAATAACATGTATTTGAGTACTACATAATCAGGATTACATTAAGTCCATGTCATTATGTTTAACAGTACACAACATTACAAACAAAGAAAAAAATATATATATTATTCAGGGGTCTGGGCTCAGAATATGATTTTGTCCCATTCGGTGTCGAGACCCTTGGTCCGTGGGGTCCTAGCGCTTTTAGGCTTTTTAAAGAAATTTCAAAAAGGTTAGTCGACATCACAGGAGACCGAAGATCTGGCAGCTACCTCGGACAAAGAATTAGTCTAGCGATTCAAAGGGGGAACGCTGCCAGTATCTTCGAAACCTTGCCTAAAGGGACTCCTTTTAATGATATATTTTAGTTTATGTTAAGTTTAGTTATTTATTTCAATATATATTATTTTATTATTAGTTTTATGTGTCTATATGATTACAATATGTTTTTATTTATATTAAGAAAAAATATACATTAATTGCTTCTAATTTTACATTTACTGCCAGTTCTCAAATCAGGGGCGTAGAACGGAAGAGAAGAACTGGTAATAAACATGTCTCTCATCCTCGGCACCATTTTCCAATCCTTCAATTATCCCTTTTATATCAACTTCCCAGGTTTCTGGAGGCCTTTCTTTTTTAATTTTCCAATAACAATAGCCATTTCACCATTGCGTTTTTGTTGTCAATTTCGATACTATCAATATGTAGCGCTTACAGTCAGTTACTTAGGAGCGGACAAATCAATAATTAACTCGTAAAATTGCGTCAGAAATAATTGTTTTCCTGGGAAGAGAATAAAGCAAGTCCGTGACCAGCCCTAGAGGTAAAAAACAATAGCAAAGGCCGAATGAGATCACACAGTCTCATCCATCAAGTTTCGATACATCAATCTCACACACCCACTAGTTTTTTATGATCAAATTAATAAACGAATTTGTGCTCCATTGATATTTTTAATTATGATTGATTTTTATAATTGATCTTGAAGCTTTATAAGTATATAGGAAATAACTTCCTACAGAATATCTTGTGTAGATGTATAATGTATTGAAACAGTATATGAAGTAGAAGAAATCTTTTTAATATTAATTGTTGATAAATACAGTATAATTAAATTAATAATTATATTTACGCTGTGTACAGTTACGACACAATTGCGCTAACCCATGCGCTAGTAAATGGTGACGCAAAGTGCATAACATTTAGGACTTTTAAAATTTACTTTTATATATGTCCATTGTATTATTTTCTACAACGAATAATAAATAAATAAATAAAAACAAAAAAAAACCCTCCTATGTTTATATTGTAAGTGTAATATTTCTTTTGTAAATTTTATATTCTCCGTAATTCTCATGTTTTTTAAAATATAACATATATGTACATGTGACTTTAATTAATATAAATAATTAATGTTAACAGTTAACCGACATAATACAGCACAATTTTCTTTAATTAAATAGTTTTAGTGTTTGTTAACTGCGAAAAAACTCAGCCGCCATAAAACCTTCGACGTGTATAGACTTAAAATCTCTCGGCATCCGTAATTTCTTTTCACCTGTCAATTTTGCTTTTAATTGCAGAATTCCAAGGGAATCGTAACCACGGATTATTCTCTAATTGAGGGACTTAATGAGGCCGTTACTCATTACAGAGTAATTAAAGTGTCTGTGGTAATTGATTATCCCGGAATGGATAATGGAATGTTTTAGTGCTACTTATATTATTACTCGTTTGAAATATTTTAACTGACTGCTAAGGTTTTGTTTTACAGTACAAGATATACAAGTATGTTTTTTAAGTAGTAAAAATAATTGTAAATACTGTACATTTGTGTTTTGGAACTATATAATTATAATAAACTAACGGATCCGACAGACGTTGTCCTACACACGTCTTACTTACAAAAAAATTCATCAATATCTATCCAGCCGTTTAGAAGTTTAATTAAGAACATGCACAGAAGCATGCAGCAAGCAGATCTGCCGGGCTGATATGTGAATCTAAACCATCCAAGGCGCCACCCAAACGCGTACAAAAATTCATTCAAATCGGTCCAGCTGTTTAAGAGGAGTTCAATGACACTGTGTTGGTAATATGTGTAAAAAAGTAAATAATTACTGTTGACGTAATCACCAAATAAGAAAATCAAAGTGCTTACGTAATACTTGAACGACCTTCATTAATGAAGAATGTTACTAAAGAAGAACCTCTCAACTTCTAATGCCAGGGCACACATTTCTATTTCTCTTTCATTCAATTTCTATTTAAGAGAAAAGGCTTACAAATCTACATCTCCCTTTTACAGTCGGTTAAAAAAATTATGCAAATATTGCTGATCAGTGCCCAGATATTTACATATTGATGTATTTATCTCAAATGTGATCTTGGCTGATTAATTTGGTGTTTTGAGCCGTCGATACTGACTCGAGATTCGTTTAAGATAATTTTTTTATGCATTAACATTTATCATTTAGACTGAAAGGCATATCGCAGTATTCTCATGAGATTACCATTATAAATAATTAATTAAAAAAGTGTTTGGAAAAAAAGACCTCAACAATAATGTAGAAAAATTAAGCCGACATCAACCTGTCGTTTCAAAAGGAAACATTTTCATTTCATACAGGTCAAACTGCTCCTTTTTTTAAACCAGTTAAATACTGAGGTGCGTAGTAAATATAACCGTGATTTTGATACCAAAAATTGATCATTATTTCTTTCTCTTTCTATTGTCAAAAACAAGCACATAAGTTTATCTAACATAATTAAGATTATGATGGCATGAAAAACTGACTAGAGAATCACTTAACGCAACAAACCAGGCCTGAACGACTGGCGACCCGTATGTACCTTACGAATTTAGTTTAAATATAAAAGGACTCGTTTATAATTCGTATAATGCAAAGCTACACTGTGTCAAAGATCGATGAAACGATGTATAGGGAAGGAAATAATAGAAAAAATAAAGAGGAAGACCAAGAACTGGTGGTAGATGGCAGAGAGGAGTGGCGGAATTTGGAGGAGGCCTTTGCCAAAAAAGGGCACACAGATACCTAAAAGAAGATTGAAATAGAATCTGAACGAAAACGCTATTATTATTCGTATAAGCGTTTAAGTTTTGCATAGCATAAACCTATTTACTTTAATATAAAGGATTAATACACTTAACTAAACGTTCAAATAGCACAGGATAAATATAACTCAATATTTGTTCGGTCGAAGGCAGTGTTATGTTTATATATTTAAAACATAAAATCTTCTTCAATATTTTTCTTAGGGAGTGCGAGTCACTTTTAAACTATGTACCTACATATAACTGAAATAGTATTTTGTTTATAGTATTGGGCTCACACACACATTATTTAGACTCGAAAATAACTTTTGAAATTGTAGGTAAACAATTACTATAGGTATTCACAAAAACTTAAACAGGTCAAAAGAATCATCTATCGTCCATACATGTAGAGAAAGTACAGTAAACAAAAGATACATTCAAATATATTCACGCTAACTGCGGTCTTAGCTACCTGGCATAAAGACATAAATGATATGAACAGTTTTGTAGTTAGAAAGTATTGCGACATCCTTTGTTTTGTGCCCTTTGTTTTTCTGGCAGTGACAAACGTAGCTTTTACGATTGGTACTTGGAATTTTTCACTGAGCTTTGCATATTAAAACAAGCAATTCTTTACATAGTAGATAGCAGTGTTGGTCTAGTGCCTTCAGCATGCGACTCTCATTCCTGAGGTCGTAGGTTTGATCCCAGCTGTGTACCATTGGCCTCTCTGTCTATGTGCGCATCTAACAATGGCTCGAACGGTGAAGTTAACGTGAGAATTCATGTCTTAGATCGAAAAAATCGACGGCGTGTGTCAGGCACAGGAGGCTGATCACCTACTTGCCTATAGATTGACAAATGCGCATGAAACATATACAGAAATCTGATGCCGTGTTGTAGCGACGCTGATTTATTTTTAACATTGCTCTTGTTTACTTACTTTTGTTGGATTAGATCTATTAACGAATTAACAATCAAACATTATCAATTGTCAACGATTTATTGCCAGTTCTGAAAACAAGGACGTAACACGGATGAGAAGTACTTACCTAATTTGTCAGTTATAATTGACTGTTGTATGTTTTAGAAGCTCAATCGGTTAACTAAAATTATAACTAGCAACTATTTCGATGACTTCAACGGAATACGCATAAGGCGTATATATAAGAACGCAAAAAAATATGAGTAATGTAAATAGAATCGTGATTATGTTCAATGTTTTTAAATGATTCCTTACTACCATATTATATTACTGGTTAGTCAGCATAGTAATACTATGTACTAATGTACTAGTATGACCATTCTAGTACATTGCATGTGAGGTTGATATATTTAGTTGCAGACTGGCTGGATTCACCAGCATTGCATAATTTTGGATGGGCCTCAGATTTCTGTATCTGTTTCATGCTCATTTATCAATCTATAGGCAAGAAGGTGATCAGCCTCCTGCGCCTGACTTACACCGTCAACTTTTTGGATCTAAGACATGAAATTCCTCACGTTCACTTCACCGTTCGAGCCAATGTTAGATGCGCACATAGACCAAAAGTCCATTAGTGCACAGCTGGGGATCGAACCTACTACTTCAGGGATGAGAGTCGCACGCTGAAAGCCTACACTGTCTTTTAAGAGCAAAAGCAAAGTTAATCTATAGCGAATATATGGGTTTAAAGATATTTATTCTCATAACAGACATTAGTCACTAACATAAGAACGGGTGTGGGTCATTGAAGAGCTTCAAGGATGAATTAGCGAAGTAGAACTAGGGTGGACTTTTATTTGAGTAGACATCGGGGATCTCTGAAGAGATGGTCTTTTAGTCTTAATTTAAATATTGCCAGGCTGTCTGCACTTTTTTATATTTTGTGGAAATTTATTATACCGCAGCATTCTCCCAACGCTCAATTACCTTATCTTGTCATATCTCGTAAAAATACTTGATAAAATTTTCGTCATGCCACAGAGTATAGACAAAATTTGCGCATACACGATCTTCCTAAGCGTGAGAGAGCTGATTACTTCCTCTTAATAAACCATTAGTCATGCATAGCCTGAGGTTATCTGAAGCACGGATGATTTGATCATCAGTAGTTAATTTTTTGTACTTATGACTTAATGGACCGCCGCGATAATCACGCACTGGTTTAACGCCAAGTTTAAATCTCAGAAAAAACTAGTCATAATTCATCGCAAGTATGTTGTTTTCAATAAACTCAAAAACTACTATATTTTCATGTTTCACCAATGAATATTTAAATTGATTGAATTATAGCGGTAATTGGGTTGTATGTTGAAGTGTAGGAAGTTAAATCAAAAGCTTTAATTGGAGAAGCTTCCTTTATGATAATTTAATCAAAATATCACGTTAAATAAAACTTGAACGCGCTCAGTTATATCTGAGTGTATCTGTCGCCACCGGTTCCTGCCCATCACCAGCACCTCTTTTATGCGATGTACAGTTTCGATGATGTCTTTGTTATAGAACAGGAGGTACACGGGCAGGAGGCTCATCTGATGCTAAATGCCATAGGACTCGCGATTGCGTTGCCGACGTTTTAAGAATTGGTACGCATTATTCTTGACAGTGCTTAAGTTTTGGGTCTATGGCAAGCCGGTTTCCTTACGATGTTTTTCTTTTTCGAGCGATTGTTAGATGCACTGCCGGGGATCGTACCTACGATTTCAGAGATAAGAGTCGCACGCTGAAGCCACTAGACCAACACTGCTCATCAAACAATAGAAATTTTGAACTTTTCTAATAGAATTTCGAATCAAAGCCTCAGGCCCGTTTGTATAATATATGGAGGCGGTTATGCATAGGCCATCTAGCTACTGTATTGCTCAATACAATTATTGTTTAAACTGGTATTTGACACTACGTGATGTTCGGGGCCTTGTGTTGCAAAAACTATAGTTTTAATACTTGATGTAACCATGGTCAAACATACAGTCTATAGCAGTGTTTCCATACGTGGGGCTCATGCCCCACAGGGGGGAAATTTGATTGCTAAGGGGGCTTATTTGGAATTTGTAATTCAGTTTTTCATTATATTATGTTTTTAAAATTTAATAACTGTTTCGTTAACAATTAATTTCCTTGTAATTTCTTTCTAAAACCTATCATTTGAGTCTGTTAAGTGAATAATTCAATTTAAAAAATTAATTTAGAATTATGAATTTTAGAAAAGCTTAAAATTCAAAAATCTTTTAATCATATAGGTAACACAATGTACACTGATGATCGTCAAAAAAATTAATGTATTTGAAATGCGTCTAACTTTACATTTAGTGGCAGTTATCAAATCAATAAGAACGGGCGTAGAACGGAAGAGAAGAACTGGAAAAAACTCTCCGCCACTCTTTTTAAAAGGTTGCTGATTGGATGCAGGTTAAAATCGCAATGACTTTTATTAACAGTGGCTGGTTCTTGCTTTCTATGGAGATTTATTCCTCA
Organism: Pieris melete; assembly: GCA_963693345.1. Taxonomy (NCBI): domain Eukaryota; kingdom Metazoa; phylum Arthropoda; class Insecta; order Lepidoptera; family Pieridae; genus Pieris; species Pieris melete. The sequence continues at coordinate 823,011 of CAVNZK010000020.1, forward strand.
AAATATAGTCAAAGATAACACTCGAATAGGAGAAAGCAATAATTTATTTACATACTACGCCCACTGGTAATTTGAGTTCGTCCTCCCATCCTTTGCGTTGTCGGCCTCTTCTTCGTTGTCCGTCTCTAGGGTACCATTCCTTCAATATTTTGCTCCATTTATCATGGAGGCTCCGTAGCTTATGACCCGTCCATCTCCATTTCTTTTGGTCTATCTTAGCGACAATGTCTGTAACACCTGTTCTAGCTCTTACGTCTGTTTTTCTTTACTTGTCTAATTTTCTTAGTCTCAGCATGCTTATTTCCATTGTAAACTTACAAACGTTGTGTAAAACAAAAAACTTAGCGATTAAAAAGGGTGGCGGAGAGTTTATTGCCAGTTCTTCTACGTCCTTGATTTGAGAACTGGCAGTAAATATAAAATAGGAAGCATTTAATTTATATTTCTTTTTAAACGTTTATAAGTGTACATTGTGTTACCTACCTAAATGATTTTTGGCTTTGACTTTGAAAGACCCTATATTTTTTGCTGATCTTTGGCTATATATTTTTTGTGGTATATAATTTATGTAATAGCTGGAATACGAAATAATTAAATATCTCCATAAAAGCTTATCTAAATAGTAGCTTTAGATTACTTCAACTATGAAACACTTGTAAGCTCAAATAAGCTTTAAGTAGGTAGTTAATAAGTAGGGCACGTTCACTTTCGGCGCGAACTAGTTTCGTTACTCGTCGTTACTCGGAGCTTTCGCTTAGGTATTGTTCTAGAATTTACTACTTTCACTTACTTAGATATATTGTTGTGTCCTTGAAAGATTACCGCTAAAGCTGACCGTGTCATCGATCTACCCCTTCATAAAACCTAAATTATTGTAGCGTAAATTTCTTCTTTTTCTGTCTAATTGTGCTTACGCTGTGATGAAGAGAGAAATGAGTACTATAGTGAAAACCGATTGATTTATTGACTGATTTTAGGTTTATATATTATTATTTTTATTATTACTTTGTAATCTTTTCTGTGTTTGTTTTCTCTGTTTCTGTTTCATGATCATTTGTCAATCTTATAGGCAGGTAGCTGATTAGCCTCCTGTGCACACACGCCGTCGACTTTTTGGTACCCAGCCGGTTTCCTCACATAGTTTTTCTTCACCGTTCGAGCGAGTGCTACATGCGCACATAGAAAGAAAATTTATTGTTGCTTCGAGGATCGAACCTACGACTGAAGCCACTACTGGTCTGGATTAGATCTAGAAATTGGATAGACATTTTTTTTATTAATTAGGGCCTGTGCACTTAAACTTCACGGCCCAAGAGTCTCTAGTCCAAAAGGTAACAAAATTTGGAGAAAAAATATATTATTAAAATTCAACTTTTTTGTTACAGATACCCCCAACACAATAGGTAAGTTTCTCTCTTCACAAATATTATCCAAGAGAATCCCACGAGAGATCCTTTAAGCCTTAAAGGTTAAGGCATAGATGGAAATAAGATATCTGCAAGTATACCCAGTGAGTCTAATTAAATGCATAGCCAACATAAGCGATGACATAATTATTGCAAAATGCATAATAAATTAATTATTTTAAAATTGATACAGATCACAGCAGAGTTTCACCGCTCTGCAATTTAAACTCCAATCATCGAGATACGTGTTATGACGCAAATTACGTGCGATTAAAATAATTTGTATTAAATTGTTTATGTTTTGTAATTGTAGATTCTAGATTCTTATTCACATGTATGAATCTTCTTCACACAGAAACATATTCACAAAGAAACATTATCTTTCTTACTTGTATATATAATTATTTTAACACAATATATTAAGAACGATTTTTAAAGGAAGGAAAAATCCAATTAAGCGGAGTCCCTATTTAAACATTAAATTACATGTAATATTACTCATTCACAATTATCTCTTCAGTCGGTAGCTCATATCTGAGCGTGAGAGCAAGGATCTATCTGTTTCCTCCGGTTTCTTTCCAACTCTTCTCTTATCGTGTTATGAGGACGATGAGTCTTTCACTTGGTCGGTCCAACTGGTTGATAAACGGTCACGTGATCTTTGGCCTTCTGTATTATGGAGCGTTCAAGAGATTATTGACCCCCCCCCCCCCCATGTAACGCGCCGTAACGTGTTTCTGTACCCAAGTATAGTAAAACGTTTCGTGACCACCTAGTGACTCTTTATAAAGTTAACATTATGTGGTGTAAAGTACTGGAAAATCTAAAATAATATTAAAAATAACGCGTAATTGAATCCCCGCTCCGCATCGTAACGTTTTACAAAAAGACCCCCTGCCCCCCAAAGTTCGTTACAAGTATCTCATCGCCTCTGCGAATTTTGTGACCGAAATATGACATAATTGGTTGTGGGCATATGGTAGGCGAGTTCAGAGTTGCAGTCCCTGGTATTCTTAACATTCGCCTTCAGCACCACATCTCTCTTTCTCCTATTCCTAGAGTCCTACTAAGTCATTGATTGATTCTTCTCTTATGACCTCGTACGCCGCATTGTACTTAGGTGTGTAGAAATGACCTATTGGCGTTTAAATTAATTGAAATTCCGAATTCCGTGTCTTATTTTTTCTATATAGAAACATCCTACAATTATAAGATGAATAATTCACTATTAACACCTTTCAAAGCCATTGTAAGCTAATCGACTGAGTTTGATTGACTTGTGTGCTGAAATTTATTCAGTTAAATCCGTTGGCGTATGTCACTCAAAGGCAGCCATTGTTGGGTCACGTTAAACGGGTTAAAATAGTAAAATATTTGTATTAAGGTATGGTAGGATTCCCGTTTTTGTGCATAGCGTGACTCCAGGAGTGTGAAAAACAAAAGAACGATGGTACGTTAACAGTCCAATCACAGACACGCGACACGATCTGACCTATTTCGACCAATCCCAATCAAACGAAACGTGTCTTTGTTTGTCTTTTGTTTTACCCGTTAGAGTGGTCCTTATCACGCTGAGGTATACAAACTCCAAATTTCTGCTTATTACATTCGTAAGTGTATAAAGCAATCCTCATAAAAAGATATTTCCGAAGAACCAAAAAATGTCTGAATAGATGATAGGCGTCTACTTGCTCGTAATATTATATACCTATAGATAAATATTCGGTTGTATTGTGTGACCATGGTTCGGTTTCTATATTTTTTTTCTATAACCGCTGTCTGTGACTGCGTTTTTTAGCGTCTAATTAATAATTTTACAAACTAAACACCTAATTAACTAATCATTTTAGCAACCAGTCAAGATCATTCGGTTAATATATTGATTATTTCGATTTCATATCAATTAAACGGGTTAATTAAAACCTAAATTAGATCGCTTAGTGCATGAAATTAAGTTTATAATTAGCAATAAAACTTAGTTTGACTAAAATTATATAACCTCCGGTATTGTATGTTGATTAAACAATTAACACATACATATATGTATTTAATTATTTAGTAAATGTACCTATTTGAATGAATTAGTGTCCAAAGTATAGGGCAAACTATTTATATATAAATAATTATATGTAATAATATATTTTATAAAGATTAATAGTTATATATGAGAGATATATTCTTAACATGAAGAAAGGCACACAATTGTCAGTAATGAGGGGGAAATTAGTATATGAACAAAGAGGTTAGACAGATAATATAGTAACAAATTTTAAAAGGCCGGCAACGCACTTGCAAGCCTTCTGGCAATGTGAGTCCATGGATGGCCGGTATCACTTAACATCAGGTGAGCGTTCCGGCCGTTTGCCTCCTAATACATTTAAAATAAAAATGCTTTGCCTTGACAAAATCAAAATACGCAAAGCTTACTAAGAAATTTTACAATTCAGGGCGTAAAAAATATAATTGGCTGATATATTTATTACAAGAGGTTTACAATCTCGAAATAGTGAGACATTTTTTCCTCGTAAGCGTAGATCCGTGACCGCACTGTGTTTAATTAAGATTAATAATATCTTAATTTAATATCTAGCATAATTTATTAGTACTAGCCTAATCAAACATCTTTTAAAAGACTGGGCTTTCGTATAAAATTCGTTTCTCGCATAATCACCAAGCTGTTACATTATCCATAATATATTTAAAAGTAAAATTATGTCTTTTAATAGTTTTCAAATTTTTCGTATAGCTGTTTAATATATGAAAATTACGGTAATAGACAATTGTTGGTGATGCCTTGTCGTACATGGTTGACCAAGTCCAGAAGGTACTAGAGCAGGAACAGGTCCTAACCATACAAGCATGCATGGTGAACGTCATGAAAGTGGATGAAGAGAGAGGTTTGTCAGGATCGTAGTATGTGGAAGAAGAAGTCGGAAAGAAGGCGTGATGTTATAAAAAAATAAGAAATTTGTATGCTAATTCAGAGTATGATTAAAATTGTCTACTGAAATTGGGGTGTCTTAAGAAAAAAAAAATACACCAAACTGGAGATCGCTAGAGATGGAAGCATTCCCCATCCAGACTGGAATAGTGAATTGATGACGATACTCAGAGGTGAGCAAGCGCTGGGAGTGCTTCACCAGTTACATAGAAAAATCAGTAACAATGTAAGACAATGTCGAAAGGTATGTAGGCGTTTGAAACGAGAGATTTGAAACAGCTTACGACAGCGTTATATCAACATGTTACTGAAATATTCAATAGTAAGTTATTTTGTTGACTTTCTAGTCGCTTCGTCCTTCCCCTCATGCGTATAAATAAGTTAATCTACTGTACATCGTTTCAAAATATGTTTAAAAGTAAAACAAAATGTGTTTATTCATTTGTTTTTTATGTAATTGAAGGCAAACGGGCAAGAGGCTCACAAGTGCGTTGCCGACCTTTTAAGAATAGCTATGCTCTTTTTTTGAAGGACCCTAAGTCGAATTGGTTCGGAAATAGTTCAGTGGGCAGCTGGTTCCACATAGTGGTGGTGGTGGTGGTTCTAAGCAATGCATTAGAATGTGTAAGATTTGAAAACACTAAGTAACATCCTGTGTCAGGGTTCCCAGCTCTTCCATAACAAACTTAATGGTTAATTCCATTATTTAGTTTTTTCAACTACTTTTTGATCTTAACATGTAAACTCTGCGTAAGGTTTCTTCAGTCTTTTAATCGTTTTTTTATATTGTGAGCGCGTATATGTGAAGCAAACGTATGTATTTTGCAACACCATTACAAATATTTTGAAATATTAAGGTCATACATGATGAAAGATTTTGATGTAGGAAAACCATCTATGTATGTATATATACTGTTTTACGTAAAACGCTTACAATCTGTTACTTATGATGTGATGTTGATTTCAATCAGGTGTTTATTTATACTTTTTAATACATACAAATATACAATATTTACAATAATATTAACTTTCATAGTAAAAATTGATAAATAGAAAATCGAAACAAATTTAAATAGTGGTCCCTGAGACACTGTACTTTTAATGCCGGCAGCATTTCTTCGCTGTATTGCGATACATATTCGTTGATCTATGACAACACCAGCTCTGGGGTCGCCCGTACTATCTACCAGGCGCCAACGTAAATCTTATCTTATATCTTATAAGACATCAAACCAAGGTATAAAATCGAAAGTTACAGGAAAGACTTATGTATTTGAGCCGTTTATTATTTTCCGCCTTCGCTGCGGCCGCGCCATCAGGTGTTTTAGTTAATCAGTTATACTTGTTATTCAATTTAACAACCGTAATTAATAAAATTAACATTTTCCTAGAGATAAATGTAGCTTTAATCGACAATCTCGTCACAACTCTTACGCACTCAACGACTATGATTAAAAAACACTTTCGCCAGACAAAATGAAAAGTGTCTGATTTCACATAACCGTAACATAGCATTATGACGGCATGACAATGACTGTAACACCATTGTCTTGAGGGCGACGGTGAAAGTCGAATTTTATAATTGTTACATTACTGTCAATGCAATTTTAGTAAGAGCACTCAGATATAATCTGCATACGATTTAAAACACGCTTTTAAGGTCTGTTTTTTGTGGACATTTTGATTGTTTCTGTGGAATATATATTGCATTTATTTATGTATCATTTATTGTTTAAATAAGTCATATTCATAGACATATTTACAATCAAAGAAAAAAATAATAATAAATATAATGAGAGAAATCAAAAAAACATTTTTTTTTCTTTTCCCAATCGGTTCGTTTCTAAGAACGAACTAAGTTAATATTAATCTTGATCATTCGTAAATAAATAAACGGGTAATTTTAAAATAGTCACAACCAGTGGACAGGTTCACTAATGTCTCCATTGTAAAGGCATTGACCGAATGTGGTCGGAATTAATTGATGTTTTATATTAAATTCCTTTGGTGAACAGTTTTTGAAATGTATAAACTATGTATGAGCAACACACCTTTATAATTATCAAAGAAATACGCAGAAATATGTCTAGGACCCATTTCCAAAACTTTAATTACAAAATACTAATAATTACACTATTTATATTTAATTCGTAATCCTACAGCAATTATAAATTATATATAACAAAAAAAAAACAATTATACTAAACTAGCTGACCCGGCTAACTTCGTTCCGCCTTTCAGTTTAATAATATCGTTGTTACTTTAGTTAAATTTATTTTAGGATTTCATTAAGGTAATAACATCAATACAACTTTTTTTTCAAATACATAAATGTTTTAGTTCTTGCCATTGCGAAAAAAGATTGGCAGTTTTACACATTGGGCCTCTTCTCTCTAGCGCCAATATTGCGATTCTGCATGTTAAATTACTTTCTGATATACAAAACTTTTTGATGAGATTAACAATCGTTTAATTATAAACACGATTTTTTAAAGTGAACGTCACATCTCTCATAACCAATAAAAAAGTAGAAAATGGCGGATTGTTTACAAATTTCAATATATAACACAATTTTTTTTTTTTTAATACTTAGACCCGTTTCCGGCAGCAGAAATCACGCGGATGTCCCCCGAGACTCCTGCATAATCAGTATCATCAAATTCGTGCGACGACATTTAAAACCCAACTCAAGATCAAAGCCTGGTTATGCATCTCCTCATTCATCAAGATCGGAATTTCTTGAACTGACACGAATTCGACGTCAAATGATGCGTAGTTTTGTCAACGGATGGCACCACATGCTGTTTGCATGCGTAAAATTAATTTACTTATTTATTGTTATTCGATAACTTATCCGATATTTTATTACTTATTCTGCTATTCGGAGCTGAGAAGAATCCACCTAAAAAGAGATAATTAACATCGGTCCAGCCGTTCTCGAGTTATAAGTGTTGTAACAAACACGACTTTGTTTTATATATATATAGATATATAGCCAAAGATGAGAAAAACAATTATACTAAATATATAGCCAATAAAGATTATTATATACATTTAACTAGGTAATATCCAATTGTGTGTGCGTAATGTTGTGTGATGGTGTGAAAGTGAAGGTAGAACGTACATAACGTGAGGGTTTGTATGTGCTCATGATGCTGGTGATTTAGAGCTAAGGATATTCGTAATACTCATTTTAAGCATATTACGCGATAGCTTAAAGTCGATGCTTAAATATTATATCGAAATAGGCATTCGCCACTACTGAACGTAGCAGGGATGGGACAGTATTTCAAACGACCGTATTACTGTAAGACGATAGGAAAACTATACTTTAACAAAAGTCATGTTTATGCCTGGATCTTACTCTCAGTGAGTGGCTTCATCAAATCCTGGAGTACTGTAAACGCGTTGTCCTTTTTTGTCCTCTCCTTCCAGCTTTCTAGAATCACTAGATTCACTTCTGTTTCACAACCGAGCGTCATGTAAGGCAGTTTTTGCCGCGGACTACCACTATGTGTAACCAGCTGTCCACCGATGTATTTCCGAACCAATTCGAGGATTAGGATCCTTCAAGAAAAGAGCGTATCAATCCTTAAAAGGCCGGCAATGCGAGCCTTCTGGCAATGTAGGTATTTATGGGCGGCGTTATCATCAGCTCAGCAACATCAGCTTCCGACCCGTTTGCACATTAAATTACATTAAAATAAAATAAAAACTTCACTTAGTAATATTTTTTATATTCGAAAAATCAAACTTTCTAAGTAAAGCAATTCTAAGATAACTTATCGATAAAACCGTGGGAACTTTAAACATTATGTAACGTTCATTATTGTCCAAAAATTTATCCGTGTCTTATGTAATAACTATTAGTACTTTCGCAATTTATTGAGATTATAGAATTAAACTATCCAATAAGTTTTAAACCGCCTACCCTTTTGTCCGGCAAGTCATATTGATGGAACAAGATAATTCACTTTCAAAAGATAAAACAATGTCAAGCTTTCTTCTGTGTATAGACAGATTAAAGGGATGCTATTTGATTTCTTCTCTCTTGTAGCTCATGTCAGGTCGTAGTCAAAGTAATAGTCTACCGGCTCCAGCTCAGCACCACTTTTATTACGGTATAAACCAGGTAAATTCCTTTTGCCTTTTTCAGTTAACAGGTTTTTGGTCTGGTAACATTTTTTAAATTACTCTTGTTCTTGCATATAACACAAAACATTTAATACCACTTTCGCCTACGTGGATGAAAAATCAATTTTTACCCGATTGACGAACACGGACTTGTACTATTTAAAATATTTTGAAAATAAGTATAGACAATTTCTCAGGCATTTTAATGTTGAAGGTGAATATTCGTTACAACAAAAATACGAATCTTTCCTCTGTATAATATTAGTATAGATTACTTCAAGGAAAAGCGAAAAGGCCAAGTCGTAGTAATTCCATACATTTGGCACGTATACCTCACGATGTAACGGCTGGGTCGCGTCTCCGTTATCTCAGATAACCTTTGGAAGAATCGTGTTGGCTTTAGATGTATGGCTACTGTGAATTAACAAAGAGATAACGCAAACGGTAGCAATTTTAAGGGTCCTTTTCCTCTCATTTATTTGTCTTATTTATCGTCTGGTAATTTCAACGAAGTGGGAAAAGAAAGAGAGGCAGGGAGATAAGAAAATGGGAGGACGATAATTCCTTTTCTTTATTTTTTTGCGACTGAGGCGCAAACTAGCTGCTGTGGTCTCTGACAGAATGACCAGCGCTGTGGAATATTCTGCTCCTCATATGCTGAGCCAATTACAACCACATCACACACTTGAAACGAACTGACTGGGAAAAGGGATTGTTTTTATATCTCTCGTTATATTTTTTCTTTGTGTGTTTATGTGTGTGTGTTATTGTTAGTAATAAATGTTTTGTCTATGTCTATATAAAAAAGGTAGCGAGTCCAATGTGAAATCGCAATACAACGCCAAGATTGGAAAAATTTAGAGGAGGCCTTTGTCAATGGACAATGTCCCATTTGGGAAGGGAAATCCCTTAGTTTGTGCTGATTTCATTCCACAAAACCCTGGTGATATCTGTCGCTAAGAAGTATGTATTGGCTGGATGGAATCTGGAGGTTTGCATGTCGAAAAACACTTATGCAGGACATAAAACTACAGAAAGTTGCGTACCTAGGCTACGTGTTGCGCCATGACCGCTACCACCTTCTTCCTTTAATTATAATGGGTAACGGCGTGTTGGTAGAAGAAAAGTTCATGGCTTCGAAATGTTCACGAGACTGGCGGCCAACCTCCAGTAATGTAGAGGCACCAAAAGATATTCGCTTCGACACCCACGACGGGTGATACGTCAATAATGGAAAGAGCAAACCGTCTTTTGGCCTTGAGTGTCCACATAACGCTGTATCACTTAACATTACCGTTATTGTTACATATAACTTGGTACGAAAAATTATTATTGAAATCGGAATCGTATACTAAGCGTAGAAATGAACGAATGTAAAAATTCCGTCCGGTTCATAACCCAAAGATCCTAATGGCCGTGAAATGCTAATTGCAAGTCGAACGATCGAAATCAAAAAACTATAATTGTTATGTGGATGATCTCATGTTAACTACGCATTAGGACGAATTGAAGTTTTATACCCCGCACTGATCAGTTTAAAAACTTAGAGCAGGTGGGCAGGAAGGTAATGTTAAGTGATACAGCGTTATGTGGGCACTCAAAGCCAAAAGACGGTTTGCTTCCATTATTGACTTATTGACACTACACATATATTTCTTTGCGGACCCCAGAAGACTCTTTTTTCTTTACCTCTGTAGGAGATCTCAAGCTTTCAAATATATTTTTTTTGATATCTCTCTTTATATGTTTTATTTCATTTTTTCTTTGATTATTTATGTGTGTGTGTTTTTGTTAGTAATAAATGTGTTATGTCAATGTCTAGATAAGCTTATTAGATTAGTTTAGAAACGTCGAATTAGTTTAGTTCTGGTATTATGAATTCCACTAATATTTATTAATCTTTTTATCTTGTAACTAATATCGGTTTATAAGCTTTGAACAAAAAAAGCTTTATGTCAAAAACTTTTTGTCGTCAATATACCGTTCGCTTGATAAAACCGTATCTGAACTGGTTTTACGTAACATCTGATAAGCGGACGTGACGTCACTCGATCTTGTAAGTCAGGTTTGTCACAGATAAAAAAGCTTTGTATCTAACAGCATCCGCCCGCTTCGCCAGTTCATATAATCTGTAGGTTTATAAACATTTAACAATGTATATTTTCATATCGTCTTGCTAGAATAACGAACAACTGGTATATTTCTTATGATCATAAATCATATATATCTTTCCTATCATAAATTAAAATAAAATCAATGTTTAAATCAGCATCACCTTGATGGATGGTCTTCCACGGTCCGCTTCACGAGACAACTTTCTTTTCCAATTAGCGAACTGTGGAATCGACTTCCGGTGCTTTCCTAGGAGATACGACGAGATACTTTTTGGGCGTCCCGTAGGTGCGTTTGCCCTATAAAACAGATACCAGTAGTTGCAAATAGTACGTTAAATAAAGAGCAATCTTGATGAAGGATTTGTTTATAGAAGAAATAAATTCTCTAGTTTTAAGCATACCTAAGATTATCAGTTTAATGTTTACGCAAATTAACATAAAATTGCATTACGCTGCTGTGTGTTTAAGCGCCATTTTCATTTATTCGTTTCCAAGCTATTGATTACGGACAAATGAAATTACAGGTTACAGGATTTCTCTATTTTAAAATTGCCAACTAAATCAAAAATAATTTGAATGGAGAAACAATCTAGGTCCTTTTTTTACCCGGGGCAAACAGGCAGATGGCTCACCTGATGTTAAGTGATAGTTCCCATAGATACATGAAGGCTCGCAAGTCCGTTGCCGGCCTTTAACAGAAATGAATGGTACATTTTTTTAAAAGGACAATTTTCAAAGTAGATGTCAGTATACCCAGATCGTTAGAGATATTTTTGTAAGAAACAAAATGGATTCATCTTTATAACACGCGGTATGTTTAAAAACTGGTTAGGTGTGGTGAAAAAATATTTCTGTGAGTGATTCACGGTCTTTAAATGTTATTACAAACTTGTTTGGCTTATAATCCTTTTGGAGATTCTGTTTGTTTAACATATAAATGAGCAATTATATGTGTTTGTATTTATAAGAAATGTGTCTGTCGTATACAGAACAACGCAAAAAACTACGGAACGGATGTATTGAGACAGTTTTCTTCTGTACGTAGTTTTTTTTATATAACAAAAGGCTCGCAAGTACGTTGCCGGCCTTTTCCGTAGAATTGGTACGCTCTTCTCTTTAAGGATTTCATAATGAAATAGGTGATGAATGATTTCATACTATAAATCATTATGCTTGCATGTTAATTAACTATGTTAGTTACCAATTAGTTAATTAATTAAAAACCACAGGGATTAAACTGTTTAAATTTATTTTAGTTTGTTATTAATTTTTAATGTTATATTATTATTGTAGGTTAAGAATATTGTAAATATGTACTCTATATTTGTGTGCTATGAATAAATTTATTTGGTTTTATTAACTATAATGTAACTATTGTTAATTAGGTCGCAAAAAACTTGCCAAAATACACGAAATCTAGCTACCTAGAATAATAATATAACTACAATACAAAATTACAAACTAAGTTCTGCTTGTATCGCCTACCATGATAGATTTGATTATATTTTCTATCTGATTTAAATACTAAATTGACTTGAGACATAGTAAGTAATATCAAACTAAATAGATTAATATTTTGTACAATGTCTTACTTAAATGTACACTCATATTTTTTATGTTGTCAAAAGCGTAAAAGTTATTTGTATAGACAACGATTTTTTATGAAATTAGAATGGTGAAACTTAAGTTTACTATACATTTTTTACCTAATTTAGTATACATTTCTTAGTATGAGTATTAGTTGTGTTAGTATAAGTAACAAATTAAGTTATTTTTTTATAGTGGTCTAGTATTGTATGGCCCCTTTTTGTGTAAAAGCCTTCTGCATATTTTTCCAATTATCTTTTTTTTCTTCAATTTTTCTCAATGCATTGCTCAGATCTAATTGTCATGTTTTGTCTTACGTTGAAATTGCATAACTTTAATTGTGGCGTCGAGCGCCACAATTTGGGAGTATTTTGTATTACGGTATGCCATGTTTTGTTTTCTTTTTCGGGATCGGGATTGACAGACTCGAAAAGAAAACGATTCCAATCCAAATTACCATCTGAAAATGAACAGCGATACAAGGATGACATAATGGCTCCCAAGAAAATTAAAAAAACCTATAATATATTTAGCTCCAGAGCAAATTCTCTTCTCTGGAGAATGTAGTTTGAATATATAAGCGACTATAAATAATGCTCTAATTATCATCTTAATTATTATGTAACCCATGTTATATTCAAAAACTTATTCGTTGTTTTCTATCCCTAAACCCAACAATTTTGTTTTGATCTTAAAGGATGTTCGGCGATTATTTATGACGGATCCCGCGAGGCCTTTGCGATAAAATGCTGCTCCTTATGAACAAAAGTTGGTCTTGTAGGAACATGGCCAGTTCTCTAGACCTTGTTCATGTGTTCAGTGCATGCTGCACTCAATAGAACAAGGTCTGGAATATATATAGCAAGGTATAATTTAAATTTGTATAAATACATTTAACACACAAGAAAAATTGCTATTTTCAAAAGCTGGAATTCCCAATTAACACACTTTATTTTATGTATCTAAATCTATGGTGTTGTCAACAATTTTTTTGTGTGACTATTTTGTGTCCTATAATAAATATATTTCTATATACACACATATATCCATTAAGTAGCTTAAACAAATTTAGAATTAGACATAATATGTGTAGTATCCAGTTTTAATAGCAAGTAGATAAAATATTAAACTTTAACTTATTCTAATTAACAATATTTTACTACGTGAATTTGCATACCCAATGAATTTAAATCTATTTCGTTATTTATATATTTATTTATAAGTCCTAAAATAACATGTATGCTTAAAATACCCATACAATAAAATATGACATCACTAATTGTACACATACTCGTCAATTATATTGGAACATAAAAATTTCAAATTAGCAAGACAAAATGATACACAAGCAAACAGCAAATAAAATATAAAACTAAATAGAAATTTAAACCTCATTTAGATTGTTATCACGTAATATACCCAAAAGTTTCTAAAACAAAAATATTTATTAATTATATGCGACATTTTACCGATTCCCAACAAAAATTAACCCACACATCTTAGATGATATACGATCTGTGTTTTATGGTATTCTACGATTTATGGCGATCTCAATCCGTTGCCATGGTAACGTGAATATATCACGCGGACAGACAAATGGAGCTGATTTATCTATAGCCTCACTTCCGCGAATTTAATGTTTAGAACAATATAGGAAATTGTTTAGCTCAGAACCGTATTTAGTATTGGTCATTACATAATCTATTGCTGAGATAGATTAATAATAAAAAAGGCTTTTGATTTCCTGCATTTTGAACATGCACAACATATAATTGACAAGTGTGTTATATGTTTATATATTAAATAATTCTGCTACTTTGAACGGTCCAGTGAATAGGCTATCTCGCTCTTACATCTTTATTACTAACATTGATGAAAATATGTGTTTAACAACTGTCTGCCAAGTTACCGTAACCTTATTTATCGCGCTCTTAATGAGGCTTAAGTTTTCATTTAATTTATGCTATTATTGTTATTTTTTATCTTTTTAGTTTTAGTTAGTTTATTATTAATTTTTAATTTTAATATTTTTTTTTAAATATTTTTGTTTTTATGTTCTAATGCAATTGATGTATATATGTCTTCAGTTTGTTCATTTAATAAGTTTGGTTTTAGCATGTAGCCTTCCTCGATAACACACATTTTTAAATATCGTTTTAATATACATTTAACATGAATTGTTAAATGTATATTTATAGCTCAGGTTATATATGCTCCTCAGCATCATGAGAAAGGACTAATTACAACCACAGCACACACACGCATGACACACTTAAAACGAAACGAATGGGAAAGGGATTTTTTTTATAGCGCACATAATTTTTTTCGTTGATTATTGTTATTTTGTGTGTTTATATAAACATACAAAATAACAATACACGTATATACGTGTATTTTTGTTAGTAATACATGTCATGTCTATGTCTATATTCTTAATTTTAGAAATGTTATTATGATTTGAATAAGTTAACGGACAATCAGAATCAAAATTTAAATTAAATTAACAAAACGTTGTTCATCAATAATTATCCTTCTATCTGTAGACAGCATCCAAAAACTTGTTTTCCATCAAATCTAGAATCCTTCGATCGAATACGGTACCCGATAGTTTCCGAGTTAAGATTATCATGTCTTTGAAAATAATGATCTGCGCCTGCGTCGTTGATCGAACATTACTCCTTCTGTCTGTTTTGACACGTAAACGAATGATTTCTGTGAATCTATCAATCTATCATTCACTATTAGTTTATGCACATATAATCTTAAAGATCGAACTTCTTGCCTGAAAAATGAACTACGAACTAGTATAAGTGAAGTTATATACCCCAATATAACTTCAAACCATGGAATGTTAGTGGAGCAGTGTTGGCCTAGTGGCTTCAGCGCGCGATACTCATCCCTGAGGTCATGGGTTCGAGTTCCTGCTGTGAACCATTAGAGTTTCTTTCTTTGTGCGCATAATTTCAATCCAAGTTACACCGTTTAACCACTACCAGCAATTGGCATTGTTCGTACTCGAGGCAACCGGACTATCTTAGCGTAAATTAAATTAAAAGGCGTGTCAGGTACAGAAGGTTTGTCTGTAAAGAAAAACCATCTTTTTTAAACCGAGATAAGCTTAGCTTGCAGTGGAAGAAGTCCAAACAAGCCTACGGGTCGGCTGTATGCCTTAGAGGGGGGAAGTAGAATAACTATTAACATACATATTTCAACGGTTACAAAAGTAGTGTAATTTTATTTAGGAAATAAACTTTGAGTCAAATAGATGAATGTGATTCAAATTGCGTATCGTCAGATCAGAGGAATCTCGTTTCATGAATCACAATTCAACTCCAGCTTGTAATTCTGGATTCTATACATTCTTAATGATAAGAACTGATAGCAGGAATGTTACTTTGCGTAACCGTGGTTTACGGAGTGGTAATGCAGATACACTGATTAGATTTATTTAGCTGTTGTGATTTCAGCAGTATTCCTGTTTAAACATTGTTCAAACAATGATACATATACAGCCACCTTAATGCTATCCTAATATTTTAAAGATAAAGGTTTGTTTTTAAGCACGCGCTTAACTTAAATACTGGTTCCAATTGTGAAATTCCACCCACTATTTACCAACTATTATAGATTTTTTAATAAAGGTAAGTTCATAAATAAGATTACAATGTAAAAGTGTATATTGTAAAACAGTAAGTGTAATTTATGTCACGGAAGTTTTACGAAATTTAATAAAATAAATTTAAATGTTAAGGTGAACTTAATATTCAGGTATTATGATAAAAACTTTATTAATAACGGCAAAGAATAAGACGAATGCAGAATATTTTATAAGGAAGTTAACAAGGAATCAGTATTTTACAGATTTAGTTAAAAATTCGTCACAACCCTAATGATGTATTCTGAGTCATACGTTTTATGCGTCCATAAGAAGGGATGCAGACACTTTGGTCGCATGGCGGGATGCGGGTTACCCCACCACATAACCCTTCACCACAAGGTAGTCGAACCACGGGAGGGTTTGCGCATTTCCTCACGATAAAAAATGTAGGAACTTGTTTGAAAATGTTTTAACGTCAAAGTGTTACATATTGTCGCTGTAGAATGATAACCTCGTATGTCCAGAGAACCAAACATTACAAGAAACGAAAAAAATGTTTCATGTTCGTTAAAATATTATCATGTGTTTTTGTCCACAGTTTTAGATGGTAAAAGGACTTATTGTATTGTCTTTTATTGACATAACCTTTACACAACCAAAACCCCTTGTCTTCAGTCACCGTGACCACGCACGGACTTATTTATTAATAACATAAATAAGTCCTTACTTAAAGATTATACCAGTTAAATGACATAAGAGCCTAAGAATAAAAATATATGTTTTTTGACATACGAGGTTATCATTCTACAGACGACAGAACGATTTTTGAAATTTCAGCAATGTATAAATATATATTCACATTGCTTATCAAAGTTTTTATACTGGCCCGTTGGCTGTTGAGTAACTAAAATTCCTTATGTTAACGTGAAAATTTCATAATTAAGATTAATAACCTCTGTACACGAGCATAAAGACGATTATTGCTTGTACATTTTCGCTCTAATTGCGCCTGTCTACCCGATTTCATCTCAATTCTATCATATATCGATGATGAAAGTGCTTTAAATACCAAATATATTAGAATACTTTTTTGGTGTTAATGCATCCCACGTAATAGACCTGACCTTGCACCTTCAGATTTCCACCTGTTTCGGTCTCTTCAGAATTCTTTCGGCAGTGTCAGGTTAACATCACGAGAGGACTGCCAAAACCAATTGTCGCGGTATTTTGATCAGAAGCCCCAAAATTTCTATAGCAATGGGATCACGTCCCTACCTTCAAGATGGCAAAAAGTTATCGAACAGAATGGTACCTACATACTTTAGTTAAATGTAAATAAACCATATTAAAAAATGTTGTGAATTTTCTTGATAAATGCGAAGAAACTTTTTCCCCAACCTATTATTATACAAAAAAAAATATTGTTTTATTCCTCTTGCAATTACACAAGAAATGCTGTCAAATAAAGAGGTGGGATGACCTGCCTAAAGGATGGAGAGGATCAGCTCGTGAAAGAGACCAGTAGAAACAACCTGACCAACTGGCTGCTAATATTTAGTGTGCATATATTTATAGTTAAATGGTATGTTATAGCTTATGTTAAAATTATGTAAATGTATTTGATTTTTTTATTATTACTAGCTGACCCGGCAAACGTTTGTTTTGACTTTTGCGATGTAAATTATTTCGAGGAAACATTTTTAAGTTCAATAAAAATAACTTTCTACTATAATAAACAATAGGGGTTGTATGTATTTTTGTATGTTGTATCATAAAAAATAAAAACAATAAAATTTTAAATAATAAATTTGGGCCACCCTTTACATTTAGGGGTTTGAAAGATAAATTGTAGCCGATTCTCCGATAGACTTACTGTGTATACTAAAAATTTATTAATCGGTCGGGCCGTTTCGGAGGAGTATGGGAACGGACATGCGACACGAGAATTTTATATAAGTATATAGAGATTATATCTATAAGAGAAATAATCCATACATCGTATTAAAAAAATGCCCCGTATGCTTAGATATTTTAAATTAAATTTTCCTGTATACAGGAAGTCGCACACTTTAAACTAATTTTCATTCAAATCATACCTTTTTGTTAATCAACCCGCTGGCGCCCTGCCCGAGTTTTATCAATACCTTAGCACGCGACTTAACTTTTTATTAATTCATTATTGAGATAGAGACTGATTACTTCATTTAGGTCAAATTTTAAATATACATATAAGATTTTATTAAAAATAAAATTGTCACTTTGTCGGTATATACTTATATATTCAGAAATTCGTGTTTCGGTGAAGTCCGATCTCTTTAGTCCGTTTTAAACAAAGGCCGGCAACGCACCTACTAAAAATAGGTGTCCATAGGCTACGGTCACTGCCCTTTCTGGGCGTCCTGTAGGTTTGCCCCCATTTTATAAAAACAAATATGTATGTGATAAGAAGTTCGCCGGGTTATCTAGTAATAATTCTTTTATATCATCAAAGCTCTGTGTAATTCATGAGCAATTAAAGCCCCATTGGGGGGTAGTGACTAAATCTTGTTCCCAATATTCTGCATGCCATAGATTTTATCTACATACAATTATGTTTTCTCTTAAGCGACAAGAATTCGGCTTAGTCAGATATTGCGAAATTAATTCTATGGTACAAGTTATAGGAGATATAACGATTATTAAATTAAATTAAATTAAAAATGCTTCTAATTTTACATTTACTGCCAGTTATCTAAACAAGGGCGTAGAACGGAAGAGAAGAACTGGCAATAAACCTTTAAACGTACTTTTCGTATTTTTAATACAATAATTAAGACACATTTTATTTTGTGTAATTTACACATTTTATTTTATTTGGCGTTAATTGTGATGTAAAGAATATATAATTTTATTAAATACTTATATTTTCGTTTTATATATTTTGTTTCTTGATGTTATCTGTTTTGGATTGGTATCTTGTCTAAGTGTTTTGTTTTATAATTTGTATGTTAGCTGTAAGATTACTTTTAAATACATAAACAAACGCTTTAATAGTCTGTTTCGGTCACTGGTTACTCCATTTTTTTTTACTAACAATTTTTTGCATAAAAGTATATGTATTAAATTATTGTTTATAAGTGGGGGCTATTTCATTTATTACATTGCAGATAAAAAAAAATCTCCCACACATCTCTTGTCAACAAATAAGTTTGTGACCCCAATGCATAAATATATAATGGCGTTGATCAGAAGATACAATGCAATAATTATCACGCACCCACATGCCATACTAAATAAATAGAAAGAATCGCTTTCGCTTTTATCAGGCACCAAACCCTCGATATCCGTTTTCTATAGCCGCTCACCCTGACATGGACCTAACCTTGACTTCAGCTCTTCCTGGGTATCAATCAACGCGACACTGGACCAATTTATTTATCTAAATTCACTTAATCGTATGCATTGAATAATGTGACATTTTATGATTTTAATAATTTTGCGCACCGCCTTGGCTCGTACAGTAATTAAAATTTTCATAACTAAATGCTATTTTTTTATTTCCAGGTAACAAAACCATTCAATAAATACAAAGGGGTAAGTTAAAGCGCTAACCGCTGAACGTATAACGTGATTAGACTAATAAAATAGTGTTCTATGGGGTTTTTAACAGGGGGCAAGCGGGCAGGGCACCCTGATGTTAAGTGATACCGCCGCCCATGGACACTCAATGCCAGAAGGTCTCGCGAGTGCGTTGGCGGTCTTTTAAAAATTGGTACGTTCTTCAAGGAGCCTGAATCGAATTGGTTCGGAAGTAGGTACTTCAGCGGGCTAACGTAATTTTTATTTTGTACTTCTCTTACTTCCACTTTTCTTAACAATGTTTCGCTCGGAATCAAAGCTAGGATAACCTGACACGCTTACCTAACCAGTCCGCCTCAAATTACATGTATAAAAAATTCACTTAAATATACCAATACACAAAATTACTCAATTATTTAACCCAATGCCCTTTGTCCCAAAATGGAACAAAAGGAAAGCGCTATTGTATGTTCTTTTAAAACGCCTACATTCATTTTTAAATAGAACAAGGCTTATCAATTTCTTTTTAAGCCCACGCCTTGTAAACGAATAATGTGTGCGCAATAATCGTTAATGTACGTAGATGATATTCTATTAAAATATTTATTTAATTCACAACACACAAATATACAGTATTTACAATATTAACCTACATAGTAATCATTTTATTTTTTATTTATTTATTTACACTTTGTTGCATTACAACATAAAAATTTAACATAATTAAATGTAAAGGAGGGCAACTGGCGGCCTTATCGGTTTCGAGCGATCTCTTCCAGGCGACCACTGTGAGAAGAAAAAAAAAATAATTAAGGTAGGCCAGAAGTGCAAAAATACTCAGTTATTAAGAAATCAAACAGAAACAAAAAACAAACTAAACAAAAAAATAAAAGATACATAAAAAGTGCACATGAATCATAATAAGTTAATTTAAGATATAATAATTAAAATTAGTTAAATAGAAAATTAGAACAGATTTAAAAAGTTTGGTCCCTGTGTACCTTTAATGCTGGCAGCATTTCCTCGCTGTATTGCGATACTTATTCGTTGAGCGACGAAAGCACCAACTCTGGGGTACCATCTACCAGGCACCAATATTTGATAAGCGCCTATGCACTTGAACCCCACGGCCCAAGAGTCTTTTCAAAAGGAACAAAATCAAAGTTGGAGGAAAGATTGTTGTATTTGAGCCGTTTATTATTTCCGCCTGCTCTGCGGCCGTGCCGGGGGGCTACGTTAAAATAAAAAATAATAATTAAAATATAAATAAGTATGTAGAATGTAGTCTACATTGAAAAGATCCCTTTGCACACTAAACACTAAACTTAGCGATTAAAAAGAGTCGCTAAAAGTTTCTTGCCAGTTCTTGCCCGCTCTGCGCCCCTGACTTGCGAACTTGTAGTAACTGGTAGTTTCTGACGTTCATAAGTGTTCTTGTTTACCTATATAAAGTTATTTTGAGTTTGAGCTTAAACAAATACTGCTCAAGGGCTAAAATTATTTGGAATGTCAATTTCCTATATTTTTTAATATTAATTGTACAAAAAAGCTTGAGAAATACTGAACTAAAGCACATCCTTTGTAAATCTTTAAAATAACTTATATATTATAAGTTATAATAATATCCTTATTGGTATGCAAGCCACGGTTCTCAAGATGCGTGAACGCCTATGACGTGTCAAAAAAGTATCTAGACACACAAAATACATTTATCATAAAGACTTGCTAACATCTAACACAACAATATAGTCTTTATCTGTACTGCATAAAGTTGAAAGTCCTGTGAAGAATTAAATTCAGAAGCAAAACTAGTTGGTAGACATCGGGGTCACGCACTGTCAAGCTTAACATATCATAAACTTAATGATTTTATTACAATTTTAAGCTTTATACCAGTGAGGGAAGGTATGTTTTACAATGACAATGCTGAAGTGACATAAAATGCGTACATTGTTAAGAGTTTTCAAAGGAAAAGTGAATAAATGTCATACATATGATTTTAATAACCCTTATACTGAGAATCGATTTTATAAGACGTTTGTAGCCACACGAATCCAACCTACACTTATTGTATCAAAACTAAAAAAGTTATATATTTTTGAAGTTATATTTAAGGCGCGTTATGAAAAATTCATGAGAGCGAAATTTTACGACGCGCGCGCACCGTGACACAAAATTAACAGAATGAAGTTGCCCACGGAAGATGCTACGGCATTGGACATAATTTAAAAACAACATTCGAATAATAATAGAATTTATGTTGTTACACTTAATGTAAGAGAATAATAATAAATATTTATTTATTAAATTTTTCAAATGTAAACTGAACTTTATTGACTATAATGACTCCTTTTCCAGTCTTTGATTATTTAATTGTAATTAATTATTTACATGCAATGAAAAACTATGTTTAATAATGCCAAAGAAGTATAACTTCTTACGCGCGATATTTTTAATTATCTCTGCACAAAGATACAATTTAACAAGCAAACACACACAAACACATTACGATCAAACCTAGGCTATGCTAATAAGTAATTTTAAACTAACATTCTTTACTAAATATTTAACATAAGAAAGTTTTTTTTATTTCTAATGTAGACAATTGCACAGGAGGCTCACCTGATGTTAAGTGATCCCGCCGCCCATGGACATTGCCAGAAGGCTTGCAAATGCGTTGTCGGCCTTTTAAGAATTGGAACGCACTTTTTTTAAAACACCCTAAGTCTAATTGGTTCGTAAATACTTCAGTGGGCAGCTGGTTCCAGATAATTCTGGTGCGCGGCTAAAACATTAAACAGTAATATCCAGTGATTTCCTATCCTTACCCAAGTAAGGATAAGAGACCCGTTTGCACGACAAGGTGCCCTCATATTTTAGCCAGAAGACATCTACGAAAAATGCCAGGCTAAAATTCTGGCTGTCACCACAAGCAATAATTATGAAAGACCTATTTTTAACCGCATCGTGCATTCCACCTACGATAAATAACCAGACACTTAATCATTTAGTTAAACACAACACACCCACTCAATCATCATCAAGAAATCAAGTTTGTGCTAAAGAAATTGAAATAAAAACGACAGTTGACTAATATGGGTCGTTACGGCCGTATCGGGTCTAGAAGGGTTAAATAGTGATGTGCTATTGTAAGATTTGCATCGATAAATTAAAGATTGTATGCTGTCAGTATAATATAGAATATAATTTCAAATAAAAAAATATGCTGACATTAAAGTGTATACGGACGAATAAACAATAATATAATATATAGTTTATTTCCAATCTTTAGAAATGTTGAATATTCAGTTAAAATTTGTTATATATTTGTATTCGATATCCTATCTTCCTAACCATTGTTTGGAACCCCGTCACGGGTAACGGGCCTCTTCCAGATGCTTAGAAAAATCTATCCATGACTTTCTTTCTCCATTCGCTTGCTGCCGACGCTACTATATCTTCTATTCACCTTTTTTGGGGCGCCCACTTCTCCTCTTCTGCCATGGAGCTTTCCATATACTTGCCTTAAAAGTCGCTCTTTTGTTTATCTTGCCACATGCCAAATAATGCCACATGCCTAATGTAAGCCATCAAGAATCTAATACAAATCCATGTTTGACAGCGAATTCTTCGGGTATAATAAATACTTCTTCAAAAATATCCAATATATGTGACTAGTTCTTATCACTACTGTTATATGAAATAATTAAATACTCTGAAATCATATAAATACAGGTCCTGTTAAAAGTAATTAAATACAGTTGAAATTATGGAAAAGTTTTATCGACAATTGCATGCATCACTAACAACGTTTAGATTGATGTTAATGCGCTTGGACATAGTTCAATAGACAGGAAAGTTACATTGTAAGCCTTTTATTATTTTCTAAAGGTCAGAATATTCATGATTCTTTAATAACTAAAGTGTACGGAGAGTATTTAAAAATATACCTTGTTTTGTGTTAGAAATCAAATATTGTTTTTTTAATTTCATATTGGATATTGGGTACAGCAAGAAACTTCTTTTATGGATTGTAGACGGTTGGTATTCCGCCTTGACGTCCGATAATGAAACGTAGCTGCAGATTTATATCCGAACAACTCCTCTGAAGACTCTCTATGTGTTAGAAGTGGTAGAAGATGATGATTATTATTATGAAGATAGTTTAATGAAGCAAATTTTGTTGATACAGATAGTCTTAGAAAAATAGCGGCTAAAACTACGCAAATAACGTTATTATCTATCTATCTAGAGTGGCACTCCGCAAGTGTATAGATTCACAAGAATGATGATGTAATTCCCTTATTTGATCGTTATTACCCCTATCAGTATAAAACTTTACACACACAAACATCTCAATAACTTATCACAAACTATCGCAGACATTAATATCGACACTCAGGACTATCGATAGAAAACGATTGTCGTACATCACTAGGGATTCTTTAGATTAACACTAATGCGTTTTGAGGTTTTGCGGGATAAAAGTCCTTACAATGTAAGCTATTTTAACTTTACTCCACAAGTACTTGGATAGTGTTTGCTTGAATAACTTTGGGAGTTTTTAACGGCCAAAAATTTTGTTTATTAAATATTTATATTTTTTTTACTTTTCCTAGGCTAAGACAACCTCCATTAAAAGAATTGTTCAAACTTGCAGTCGTTCTGGGCTATTGAATTACTGTATTCTAAGCAAGAGCTTAAATATAAGTCTTAATTTGATTTTTAAATTACGATACTACTGTTGAAATATTTATTACTAAGTTCAGTAATTTAGTTTTTTTTTATGTAATATGAGGCAAAAGGGGAGTAAAGCTCATCTGATGCTTAGTGATATGGACACTCAGACACATTGCCAGAAGGCTCGCAAGTGCGTTGCTGGCCTTTTAAGAATTACTACACTCTTTTTGACCATAAGTCGAATTGGCAGAAAAATGTCTAGTCTCCCCGGCAGAAAAGTTTAGTTGTACAGATTCCAAAAGACAAAATATCATCCATATAATACAATTATTATATAAACCTTTTTTGCTTTGGCTTTAATTAATTCGCGTATTTTACTATTACCACAATTATACTAAAACAATTAAATATACAGTATTTACAATTTTCTTAACCTACATAGTAATAATAAAAATAATTAAAAATGTATAAAATGAAAATTGAAACAAATTTAAAAATGTGTGTCCTGGCAGTGTACCTTTTTTTTGTATTTCAAACGATTATTTTTTTGTAATGCATGTATATTAAATTATGATAAAATCCTTCTCTACCTTCCTTTAAATCTCTACTATACAAGAATTATCCGTCCACATCGTTCAGTAACTTTCGTACTAACTGAAGCGAAATTATCGTGATTCATGTACACTTTTTATTTTTCATGTGTCCTTTTTTATTATTGTCCCTTTTACTGTTTACCTATTTTTTTCCTCACAGTGGTTGCCTGTAAGAGGCTGGTAGCTCTCTATTAAGTTTTACTATAAATAAGATAGAAACACAATATTTGGGCAGGTCTTTTGATGAAGCTACTTAAAGTCAATCAATATTCACACATGCCCCTAGACCATACAAAGACTTCCTATGATATCATGGGAACAAGAAATGCTATCTCCACATTAAAATGCTACGCATCGTGCCTCGCACAATACTCCTGCGCATGACCGCCGTCGCCATGACAATAGCAACATACATTGAACTTAAAATTATTTATAAAACGTGTATATTGTCACAATTTAATGGAAACTTAAAGTTTACCCGTGTTTTATTTATGTAATAGGAGGCAAACGGGCACCTAATGATAATGTGATACCTCCGCCCATAGACACTCACATTGACAGAAGGCTCGCAAATGTGTTGCCGGTCTTTCAAGAATTGGTACGCTCTTTTCTTGAAATATTTCATTGGGCTGCTGGTTCCACATAGTGGTGGTGTGCAGCAAAAACTGGCTTAAGAATCGCTCAGTGGAACAACGGACGTCGAGAAGATACGGATGGTACTTATATTGTATTCTGCCTCAACGTTCGATATTAATTGTAGCCCGTGGGTACCCGAACTCTGAACGTACTAATTCATAAATTTTTAAACACTGAGCAAACAAATAATTAACATTAAATCAGTTTGCAAACCATACGTAAGCTATTAAGTATTTTAATCAACAGTTAATTAATAATTTCTTAGTAAAACATACAAATTAATTAAAGCCAAAGCATAATAAAATGCTTCGAATATATTATAATAAATTAAATGAAACTTTGAATTCTTCGAGTACTCTCTTGGGATTATTATTAAACGTGAAAAAGTATGCAAATTGCAATGGAAAAATAAATATTTTCAAATGTATCTAGAATTTAAAATCATAGAACTGTAGATACTATCTCCGTACTATCCGACTACTATTTAAGCCTTGACTTGTTTAAGCTATCGCGGAATCTTAAAAGGAGTATTAAGAATAGTTATAGCGCAAAATCACCTGCATTTTGAGCACACCACACATACGCACCTTCACTTTGACACCATCAGACAACACGGCCGTATAAGATATTACTATTTTTTATTTATTTATATTTTATGTCGCAGCCAAAGCAGCTTAATCAGCCGTACAATCAACAGCCTAGCCTCTTTACTAAACATCGCCGTTTAACTAGTTGCGACAAATATATTATGAATTCCATTTTTGGCTTTTAGTGTAATTGTTTTATGTTACTATTTATGTTAGCTGTAGGATTACGAAATAAATAACTGTACGGTGTTATTTAAAACGGTAATTTATAAAGCGTATAATAAATTTACTGTTAAAACTTACATACATTTCTAATTATAATGGTTCTATACATACATAATATATTTACCTACATATATAGTCGTTTGTTTGTTTTCAATGTAATTTAAGATGTGTGCACCTTCCTCTTTCTATATGCGCATTTAACATTCGCTTGAATGGTGAAGGAAATTGTGAGAAAACCGGCTCGTCTTAGACCTAAAAAGTCAACGGCATGTGTTCACAGGCGGCTGATCACCTATTAGATTGACAAATGAAATCCCAGACCTAAAAAGGTTGTAGTGATTTTTTTTAAATTATCAATATTCCATTTAGTCTCGCATAAAATTGCGAAGATTTCAATTCTGAATCGATTCAAAACACATTAAAATCCATTATTATCGTTTACACGCACGTAACAAAAAACAATCGTATCATGCGGTCAGGGTCTAATTGATATCTAAGTCGATTTTACACAAGACTAGCTTCACAGTATATTCGTATGAGCGAATTACTTTTTCTATGGAAACGAAATAAAGACATGAGTCCACTGAAAGTCTTGCCAAGTGTTCTCCAAGAACCTCCTTCGTACCTATGGGATGTGACGGGGACGGCCAAGGTTTGCGATACCAAGGGCCAGAACCAGTCTGTTGCTCAGCCCTGCGATTCTGTAACTCACTTTTCGAACTCACACAGCGGTTTTCGCATCAGCGGTCGCTCTCAAATCAGTCGTGAAGCAGTCATTTCATGATTTGGCATTCTAATAAACAATAAACTACAAGCTCTCACCTTTTCAGAAAACCGCTGTGTGAGTTCGAAAAGTGAGTTACAGCATCGCATGGCAGATCCCCGTTCACAAACGTACATTACGTATTTGGTTAGTACTGTTAGGATAATGTACGTAAATAAATAATTAAACTACTAATAACAACGACACTGATCTATTATGAATGTTCAACTACCTACGTAACAATTATAAATAACTTAACTGTTCTTATTATTATAATTTATAACATAGTAATTAATATGACATTTGAATGCCTATGTAGGGATTTTAAACTCGCTAAACTTACTCGAATAGAGTGAAAGAGCTGGTAAACGAAGGCGGTAAAAGCTCATAAAAGCTGTTAAATTCTTGCCCACACTCCACAAAGAAACCTCTGTTTGCTAGTTAACACTTCACAAGTTATTTTTACCTTTTAGTATGGACAATTTAGTTGTACATATTTGTAGGCGCTTACAAAGTGTTTTTTTGAGTTCAAATACTACTTAAAACACCTCATTAAAAACTGACGCATTAGATTTTTTTAGAAGTCTTGTGTTCACTGTCATAATTTCTAAAATACAATCCCTTAAATAATGTTTAAAGAACTTTATTTCTAAGTACAAAAAACGTATTTTTATTTACATGAGAAACTTAATAACGAGATACACGTCGCCATCAGCCGTCCCAATTTTAGTCTAGGCTCATTCTGATATGTATCTTTAATGTCCTTTCGAATTGGTTAAACGCGCTAATATTACGAATTTTAGACGGTAATTGATTAAATAATTGTACACCCTCATATTTAATAGACTTCTTCAAATAATTTTTACGCGGCTTCGGTAAGATATTACTTTCACAAAATGTCTGCACCAATTAATTACTAATACACAAAATGAAAAGTCGAGAGTGTAATCCCGCGGCATAATACGACAGACTGTGGCAAGATTTTTAGAAATCTTGTGTTCACTGTCATAATTAATAAGATACATTTAATAAAAAAATACTTCACGAAATGGCTGTACCAATTAATTAAAAAAACTAACAATGTATTGACCATTAAAAAGAAGAAGATAAGTTACGTGGGACATGTGCTTCGACACGAACGGAACAGAACTTCTTCAAGTCATCATGATGGGCAAGGTCGAGGGGAAAAGACGCGCTGGCAGAAGGAGGAAGTCGTGGCTCCGCAATATCAGAGAATGCACGGGAGTGGCCAGCGTAAAACAGCTGATGCGCTTGGTGAAGAATAAGAAGTATGACGAGCTTACCGCCAACCTCCAGTAGTGAAGAGGCTCTACAAGAAGAAGAAGAGAAGAACAATGTATATTACTACATTGTTAGTTTTTAACCTAAGTAGTGTAATCCCACGACATACTTTGAAACTATATAAAGTCTAAAAATTAAATTACGTTGAGCTTTTTGCTTATCAATCAACCCTGCTGGTTTCGTCTTTACATTGTTCTAGATTATACCTGTTCTATATCATTTAGTTTTATTTTCCTTAGTAGGAACACGCAACATTAAGATTAGCCTTAATACACGGAGTCATTGACATCACCAGACGTAATATACAGACAGACATCCGATTAACATGTGGCACCGTGAACCGGACGTCCGGCGTGCATCTCATAAGGCTTTGACGGCTCGAGTTTCTTTTTAATAGTACATTTACTTTTGCGAATTGACTTCGTTAGTTATTTTAATTGAACTGTTTATTTTGATGATTTTACATTCAATTAAACACAATTACCGTGCTGATTTGTGTAATTTTTTTAAAAATTTTACATTATTAACGCAAACTAACTTTTGTGGTCTCTGGCAGAATTACCACCGCAGTGGAACACGTCTGCTCCACAGAAAGAAAATGAGTATCAGAAGTATCAATTGTTTTTTATTGACATTAATAAAAGTTCAATAAAAAATATTTTTCAATTTTTTTTAAACCAGTTTTATTTAACTAAGTATAAAATCTATTTACTTAGCTAAACATAACTATCAAATATTTACAATTTTCTTAATCTACATAGTAATAATAAAAATAATTAAAAATAAATGAAAAGAACAGCATTTCATCGCTGTATTGCAATACTTATTCGTTGAGCGAGAAAAGCATTAGGTATATAAGGGAAACTAATTTTATATAGGAAATACGCTATATGACAGAAGCAACATATAATAACCGTTCCATAGTAGTTAGTGTGTTAACTCAATGTAATTTGCGAAATTACTTCATAGTTCATTGACCCTATCATAATATGTATCATTTTGAACGACTTTATGAAATGACGTCGCGCTTCGCTTGTCACCCTATGCGAAATATGAGCAATGTAATTTCAATTTTATTACCGAGGCATAAGATATATTTTTAACATGTAATATTATTCAAGTTTATATGCAAGTAAATTGTAGTAACAAGCTCGATAATGGCAAATGTGTGGCGCATTATAAATTTTAAGATTCGTTTAGCTTACGATTCTTGTTATTGTATTCAAGCGCGGTGTGTTAAAACCGGACTATTTTAACAATTCAAATAAAAAAATGTGTTAATTTTAATGCCATATTTTTTTATTACACTACTTTGCTTATATTTGAAAACGTTTTTAGAAATTTTAGCTATTCTATAGTAAGCCATCTAAGAAGTTAAGCTTCGGAGCGGTGTTGGCCTAGTGGGTTCAGCGTGCGACTCACATTCCTGAGGTCGTAGGCTTAATCCCCGGCTGTGCACCAATGTACTTTCTTTCTATGTGCGCATTTAACCTTTGCTCGAACAGTGAAGGAAAACAACGTGAGGAAACCGGCTTGCCTTAGACCCAAAAAGTCGACCGCGTGTGTAAGGCACAGGAGTCTGATCAAATGATCATGGATCAGATACAGATATCTGAGGCCCAGACCTTAAAAAGATGTAGCGCCACTGATTGATTTATTTTACTGTAGCTTTAGGGTCACTATTTAAATGTTGCGATATTCAAAAGAAATCTTAACACCTAAAAATCTCTACACAAATAAAAATTGTTTAAATTCTTTTGAGTTATATTTTTAGCCTAAATTACATTTTGCGACTTAAGCAAAGCGTAACGCATGTTTCCCAAAATTTATGGTTTAGAAAATAGAAAGTTTTTGCAAAATCATTGCGAGAAATGCCTAGTGACTATCTAGGACATGATATAATATATTTGAGGACAAAATTTTTTTTCATAAATGCTAATTAAATTATTATGTATACCTAATACAAAATCTCATTACGTTTAATGCGGAAACCCTAGAGTAATTACTTATTTTTGGTGACTTACGACTTTATAACAGAAAATATTGTCCAACAGTAGTGTAATAATAGAATGTAAGTGTTATGTAGAAATAATTGTCAAGTACCGTTAACATGCAAGAGACTGACTGACACCGGGAATCCTAGTGTGAGGGGGGGGGGTGTACTTTCTTTTTACCTAAACATCCTTTTTATTATATGTAATAATATTCTTTCTTTCTTTTCTTCTTTCTAGTTTTTATTAATCACGGGTTTATCGTAACCGATTACTATATCAAAAGTGTGTGTATGTAGATTTTAACAGTTTAGTGGGAATTTAATTATAGAGATGTCTAAAAAATAAATAATAAAAAAAAACGTGTGGCACTCGGGGACTGCCACGCTAAAGCTATTGCATAACATTTTGTATCAACTTATGCAGTTATAATTATTTATTTATTTTTTATTTATGCATTATTTTTTTTCTTTGATATTAATTCAATCTACCACTCTACCAGACTTATACTAACACGCCTATATAGTCTGTCTCACTCTACATACGTCATCGTGTGTTAGGTTTTTATTTTCGTTACGGAATTTCTTGATTCGGTCGCGCTCAAAGCCCGCGATAAAATCTATGCAATAGCTATGAAACTGGGTTTACTGTCATCAATACTCGAGAGCATTATGTAAATAATGTAATAAATTCGCCAATAATCTCATAAAGTTTTAATTAAATGTGTAGTGTTGGTTTAACCAAATAGTACGTAAATCAATTTAGTAATATGACATTTTATTTGGTTTCAGATATATCAATAGAAGCAATTGTAAAGGTATGTATTAAGATATTAATATATCATTAAGAATATTACAAAACTTGTATACAATAATACATTCAGCTTACGAGCGTATTGGAGTAATCAATTTTCTAATAACACATAGATAAATAAGCTTTTATTGTCATAAGCACGAAAAAGCTGGAAAAAATGTTTATTAATTTATATTGGTTGCATGCTAATGTATAAATATACTGACTATTTTGAAGAGAAATACTGGATATAGAAAATTCTTCTTGAAAGATTATTTAATACTCGTAATATATGTCTCTTCTTGATAACTCTTCGTTCACAATGTACACTATTGTGTTACCTATATGAATTAAATATGATTTTGACTTTAACCAAGGAATAAATCTGATCAGAGCCCTTACTTTGTATCTTCCAATAGCGAAACTGTGTGATGATTCTTTGGTCTATAGTCTATACAATCCCAAGATATATATACATATACCATATACATACATCAGCGCTACTTAGAGAACTACTTCGAGCTTGGATATAAAAACGTCCGGATTGGTACAGCCAACTTAGGGGTTTTCCCCAAAAAATTAGGGGGAATTAATATGCTCAGGGGGCTTAGTCAAGATGCCGCAACAGTAGCGTATGTAGAAACTAAATTTGTATGAAAGTCGAAAACTAAATTTGTATGAAAGTCGAAAACTAAATTTGTATGAAAGTCGAAAACTAAATTTGTATGAAAGTCGAAAACTAAATTTGTATGAAAATTGTCGACACGAAATGTCACTTTCTAAGCCATCTTGAGTAAGCCCCTAGGGGTTTATACGGAATACATTTACTTAAGGGATTTTAGGGGGTACTTTATTCAAAGAAAAAGGTTATTCTAAACGCACAATTCTTTACAATTTATATTAACCTTCGAACCTCGAACAAACTAAACCAAATATAAACTAAAATAGCAACTAATTTGTACCACTTGAATGTATTTTAATGCATATTTGAAATTTCCTCTCAAACCAAGTGTACAACAAAATCTTTAAGGTTTTTTAATAGATGTTTGTATTTGAAGTATGTCTAGGGGGAATATTCTGTAGGAGTTGTCATCAATAAATTGGTTTCACCACATCTATTGGAAGTTACAGAGAAAGGATGCTGATCTTTCTCATAATTAACAAAAACCTATGAAATCATATCTTATAACTTCAATATCTAAAGTGGTTCTCATCAAAACAATCTTCATATAAGTATTCTTCATATTTATACATTATAAATTAATGTGAACTGCAGTAAGCATAGCACCAGTCACATAAAAACATTAATACCTGGTATGTAGCAACCGTATCTCCTAAATTGGCGCCTTGTCCTGACAAACTCGTTCTAGGATCAACCGTCTTGTACACAATATTATAGTTATCTATGTATTTATTTATCACCGAATCGGAATACTCAATGTTAGATCGAGCCACATATCCCTGCTACTTTCGGCATTTATTTAACCGAATCGCTATAGCACTGCTAAATTTAAGAAACCGTTGCCTAAATACAGAAACCATCTTCGCACATATTTATGCAAATGTACATTAGGTACAGAGGTCACTACGGTATTTGAATGTCATTGTATACTTCGCAAAATCTTATTGCATCTGCAATTTAATATTTGTCTAACGCTTAAATGTTTTATGATTTCTTAGCGATGAATAGACTCATCTAATATGAATTTTAAATATCAAAATAAAGTTTTAAATAGTTCCTTTATAGCGTGGGAGATTATACCATAAGTTTTGACAACAATTATAAATAACTTCACGTGTTATTCTGACATTATGATAATTAATAATATGACATTTGCATGCCTATATATGGCTGATTGGGCGTTTTTTTTTATAATTAATCAACCACGTACCACTTTCGGTATACAAAAACAAATAACATGATACATAAAAACTATAAAGGATGCAACGGGCTGCCTTCTTGCTAACAAGCGATCTCTTCCAGGCAAATAAATTAAGGGAAAAAACGAAAAAAAGAAGTATGATGGGTAAAGTAAAGTGCAAGAAGTTCATAACCAAATCTTACATAAAATATTATAGAAACTATATCTAAAATAATACAAAAAATATTAATAAAACAACCTACAAACTTAAAAGGTAATCTCACGGGTTCATGCCATGCAATACAAAAGAATAAGAAATACAAGAATTACAAAAGTCAAGATTGAGTCACATTATTATTATTATGTGATAATAGGTATTATATATATTGAGTATAGTTAAAGAATAATTTTGAATTTCTGAGCACTCAATGTATTTATCATATAAACAAGTGTCTGATAATAAAAATAGATAATTAAAAATAATCTATAAATGTAGTAGCTTTTCGGGTTGTACTGTGCAAATTCTGTCTCTCTAAAAACGTCAAACATGTTGTGATACATTAACATAATGTAATACATTTTTGACAAAAGTGATACATTATATGTCAAACTTCACAGCTTATCCCTGGGTGATTGGATCTGAATGGTCTGATCTGTAAATATATTCAAAAAAATAACCTCTCAACTTAGCAAACACAATCTCAATGGTTTCTCAGTAAGTACACTTTCTATGTCAAAGATAAAATTAAACACGTTGTCTTGAAGCACGCTAATGTCTAGCATATCCAGGTCACGACACCAAGGTTATCTAGGCTGTGACGACAGGATTCCGCGTAGGTATAGCACCTTTGAGACATGTCGCCTAATAGCTAGTGATGTGTGGATCTATATCGATAAACTCAAAATGTATTCACTTAGGTAACCAAGTACACGTGAACATCAACGGAATAGATATTAAATGAATTCTATTGCATTAAGTCCCGTGAAAAACCTTCAAAAAAAGAGCGTACTAATTCCTAAAAGGCCGGAAACGCACTCGCGAGTCCTCTGGCATTGAGAGGCCACTGGCGGCGGTATCACTTAATATCAGATGAGCATCCTGCCCGTTTGTCCCCTGTTCTATAAAACAAACAAAGCTAGCTTATAAAGCAATTGTTCTTTGCATATCAAATGTTAACGTAAGTTCAAAATCAAAGTTATTCATATACTTATATGTATTGCTATGGTATATTTATGTAATTCTCAAATTTGCTATGTTAAGTAAAATATGTGCGTTTTCCAATTACAGCACTAGAGCGCATTTTGCGGCATAATGCTCAACGTTGAGTGTTCCAACTACAGCAACGCTTCGCACAATTGAGCACTCTCAAAACGAATGCTCTCGCAAACAATACCAACACAGTGACAGAAAATTGACCAGTATTTTTCTTTAAGTTGGCATTTATCGAAATTTTCGTTAGTAAATATTATTTATTGTTGAAAAATTTGAAAGGCTTTCGTGTCGTCGTAGATTTTGAAAATAATAAAATATTTCAAACTGCTAAAAAAAAAATATTAGTATGGATGAAGGTATAAATAGTTACTTTTTTTATATTCCACATTTAAAATATGAATACAATTTTATTTGAAAATTCGGATCTGTAAACAAATTTACTTTACAGGATTACACTTTAGAAAAAATTGCAATGGTTTTGAAAAAGTATATATTTTTTTTAGAAATCATTAAAAAATATTACTCAAAACGTAAATGATGTAAACTACTTACATGAAACGAAATATTTTACTGTTAATTTAGCTTGTTAAAACCTTATATTCTTTAAAGGTTTTCTCTTATTTCAGTAAAAAAAATTGAATGAAATAATTTGATTATTAAATTAAGCGTAAAAAGTTTTCAACCAATTATTATTGTTTACCACATTATTTATACATTTATGAGGTTGCTAACTCTATTCAGACCATTTTTTTGTCAACACTGACTTAGCGCACTCTGCTGATGCATTTGAAAACTAATTCACGTTCCAATTAAGCTTCAGCATTGTGCGGCACTGAGTCGCAAAATGCTCTGTAATTGGAAAACGCACTATGTGTCAAATTATATTTAAACCATGCTTGAAAAACCTGAGAATGATTGGAAACTATTTTATAAAACTTCTTTAACGGAAATAAAAGCAAATTTGCTTCGAGTTCTTTTTAAGAATCCATTCAGCAAGAATCTGTCACATCAAGTTGACAGATATTGGACAATATAAAAATTGTCGTATTAACGCTATCTATTGCTGCGAAGTAAATATATCGCTCCTCTTTCTAAGTATCTATTCTGGTAAAACAAAAGATGTCTTGCGTTAGTACCACTATTAAAAGTCAGGTTTTAGATTTCATTAAGTTAAAATTGTTATCTAAAGTCGTCGTTAGTTTAATCTGTAACACGTATTTGCTCTTAATCTACAATTCCAATGTTTTATTGTGGATCAGTTTTAACGACTTTTCAAAACCTATTAAGGTGATGTTACATTATGCACAACAGAGAACAGTGTGAATCATGAATTATCGTTGTATTTATATTTCCGGCATTCACAGCCTAATGAATCATTATTAATTGAATTTGAATCCCGTTTTAGGGATAGCGTAGTATGTCCCACAACCATTGGGGTATGTGAATG
Organism: Pieris melete; assembly: GCA_963693345.1. NCBI lineage: Eukaryota > Metazoa > Arthropoda > Insecta > Lepidoptera > Pieridae > Pieris > Pieris melete. The sequence continues at coordinate 858,440 of CAVNZK010000020.1, forward strand.
AGATATGTCAGCGATTGTTGATCAAATTGAAGAATTACTTTGAGCAGTGTTGGCCTAGTAGCTTCAGCGTGCGACTCTCATCTCTGATGTCTTAGGTTCGATTCGATCCGCGGCTGTGCAACAATGGACTATCTTTCTATATGCGCATTCAACATTTGCTCGAACGGTGAAGGAAAACATCGTGAGGAATCCGGCATGCCTTTGACCTTTGAGAAATTCGAGTTCTGGGCGTATCACGCACAGAAGGCTGATCACCTAATCGTCTATTAAATTGACGAATGATCATGAAACAGATACAGAAATCGGAGGCCCAGACCTGAAAAGTTTGTCGCGCTACTGATTTTTTTAAAGGATTACTTTAATGACAAATGATCCCAGTCCTTGAAACTGAGTCTCAAAGCAGAGCTTGTTCCTTGACTTAACTAAACAAATTATTATTATTTTATTAAATTGATATTTTACGAGTTTAACGTTCCGAGAAACTCAGGAATCTAAGCAAGTAAAACGGTTGTAATAAACATTATTTAATGATACAATAGAAAGCTTTCCTAAACCACGCCATTGTATAAATCACAATGTCGATAAAAGATGCTGTAAAATGTCGATACTTTATGTGCGCATCACTAGAGTGTAATAAAAGCATGAGGTAATGCGAATGAATATTTATACATTAAACAATTGAACGAACGAATATCAAATCATACTTTTGTTATACACAGAAATAATTTACAACCACAATGCTACATTATCTCTAAGTAATACTTAATTATTCTGGAAATAATGGTAGTGTTTTCGATGTATGTAACAGGAGGCAAACAGGAAAGAGACTCACCTGATGTTAAGTGCTAACGCCCGTGGACACATTGCCAGAAGGCTCGCAAGTGCATTGCCTGCAATTGGTACGCTCTTTTTTTTGTCGAAGTGGTTGGAAGTGTTTCAAAATAAGTTTAGTAGTTTAGAAAAAGGTTTTGCTTTAAATTATAAAAAAAAATCAGTGGCGCTACCACCTCTTTAGGTCTGGGCCTCAGATTTCTGTATCTGTTTCATGATCAGTTCTGGCGATCAGGCGTCTGATACACGCCGTCGACTTTTTGGGTCTAAGGCAATTTTTTAAAATATCGGATAAATTATCGAATAACAATAAACTAATTAATTTAATTTTACGAATGCAAAAACCATACGGTGCCATCTGTTGACCAAAACTACGCATCATTTTACGTCGAATTCGTGTCAGTTCAAGAAATTCCGATCTTGAGGTGAATGAGGAGATGCATAACCATGCTTTGATCCTGATCAAAAGATGTTGGATATCAGAAAGTGCTTAACATGCAGTATCGCCATATTGACGCTAGAGAGAAGATGCCTAATGTGTAAAACTGCCATTCTTCTTTCGCAATGGCAAGCAATAAAACATTTCTGTATTTGCAAAAGAGTTGTAGGTATTAATGTAATACTTAACATTAATGAAATCCTAAAATAAGTTAAATTAAAGTAACAACGATATTATGAGGTTGTAGGGCGAAACGAAGTTAGCCAGGTCAGCTAGTTTAAAAATAATAATAACTGGAAATGAAAATGTCAAACTATTAATATCTATGACATTGACAGCGCTCATAACGCCAGTTACTTTTTAACCGTCTCCAAAGTGAAGGAGTTATCACTTCCACGTGCATTAAGTAGCTCTCTTCCCTGGACCGATCCTGGTGATAAATGTACCAAATGGTTAAGATTTGCAGACAATAAACCCCATAGAAGAGTTCTAAAGTCCTCTAAAAATCCCATAATTGGATCTCCATTCATAAAGTAATCATCGTAAGATTATTATTCAATACTATTTAATCTATTTAAAGAAGTTTTTTTTAAATAAATGTATCGAAACACTACCACGTAGTTTAAGAACAATAATAATAAACCTTCATCCACATCTGATTGACATAAAAAAAATTGAAAAAGCTTAAACCAAATTTGTACTACTCTCACAGACACTGCACTAGGTCCATAAACATCGAAAATTTATTTCGCGGCTTGCGTTGCATTTTTACCTTTTTTGTAGAAAAAATTTAAAATGTATCGAATTTCTTCATTAGATTCACTTATCTTGACGGTACGAAAAATAAATAAAAATCACACATTATCCTAATATGAATTTGGAATTATCTTCTTTAAAATCTCAACTTTCAATGATTAGAAAAACAGGCAAATACATATAGTATAGCCAAAGAGATTTTATTACAAGTTCATACATAGTACAATCCGAAAAGACTTTTTCCCCAACCTAATATATTATACAAAATTATAAAGTTTTTTATAAAATTTTCATACGATCACGTCGGCCCATCGCTCTATTGGTCTGCCCTTATAGCAGCAGCTTGTTTTTAAGTACGTAGATTAATAGCAAAGGACAAGTAAGCTAGTATTAATATAAAAATAGAACCGTTTCAAACTATAATCTTCCAATTAAAAAAAATCCATCTTATAATTCGCACATTTACATAATCATGGCTAATATTATCTATGTTTTTCTGTGAGACAGCCCGGAGCTAAACCTGTTACTACTGACTACAATTGTTTATAAATGCAAAATCCTATAATAGCTAAAGTAATTTTAGTCTTCTTCATAATTCTTTTATATTATTATTCCGTGTATTTCCGAACCAATTCGACTTAGGGTCCTTCAAGAAAAGAGCATACCTACCAATTATTAAAAGGCTGGCACTAATATTGAGTGTCCATGGGCTGCGATATTTGCCCTTTTAGGCGAATCGTAGGCTAGTTTGCCCCCAATTCTATAAGAAAAAACGTAACTAAGGGTGCGTACAGACTATGTAACATATTATATTACTTGTGTTTTATAACACGTCCACATTATGTAACCTTGTTATTCAAAATTATAACATAAAACAATACTGTACACATTAGATTAACAATGCAATTTAACAATGTTATATAACCATTTTAAATAACAGAAAAACAAAAAACGTAGATGCTGGGTTCGTCCTAGCATACATATCAATAACATGTTTTATAACATTCAGTGTCCACATTATCTGAAACATGTTGTATAGCAATGTTGTACAACATGTTATGTTATATAGTCTGTACGCACCTTTACATACATGTAACCATCATAAGTTTTATTAGTTCGTATTTATGGCCACATATATACTAAACGCCGTCAAACATATACCAATGAAATATTACCCATATTTATCTTTAGAGATAAATGCATAATTACGACGACAGAACTGTTATACGATAACTGCTTCGATTCCCGGATGAGTCACGATCGCGACAAATATGGAAATGATTTATTTGATAACATTCAATTGTTTAAGTTCAACCAATGGAGTTTGAACCACACGAACAAAATATTTGTAAATTAATTTGTAATAGTATTGTCTTTTATTAACATAACTTTTACGCATTTAAAAAAAATCCGGTAAAAAAGTGCTTTCTTTAATTTGTAATATGAAGTAATATATTAAAACTAGCTGACCTGGCAATCGTCGTTTTGCCATGTATATCATTTATAATAAAAAATAGGGGTTGATCGTAGAGGGATGAAAATTAGGGGTTGTATGTATTTTTTAATGCTGTATCATTAAAAAAATATCTAAAAAAAAATTTTGGGTCGGACTACCGTTAACATTTAGGGGGATGAAAAATAGATGTCCGATTCTCAGACATACTCAATATGCACTCAAAATTTCATGAGAATCGGTCAAGCCGTTTCGGAGGAGTTTAACTACAAACACCGCGACACGAGAATTTTATATATTAGATGTTCGCATATTATATACTTGATTATATTTTATTTGATTTTTCGCGACATTATCGTATTGGCATAGTCTTTAAGGAAAATGTATGTATTTCTGTAATAAATAAATTTATAAACATATTAAAATCTAACACAACCTTTTTGGCGTTAATAATGTTAGTTGATAGTTTACGACGCACTTTTTATCACCTCTGTACTCATACTTCTGCAAATTCAAACCACACAAATCAGTGATATACGGCTCCTGTATCTGACGTCATAAATTGATGCCATTTGAGTTGTACATTACGTCATAGTACAGTCGCGTGCAAAACCGTATTACCCACAATTATCCACCGTAATCCTATTTCCGACTTTCTTGGTTACAAAATGAATTCCTATGAGTAACGTAAGTTAGTTTTTAAATTATAGTGTATTTATGCGTTTGAACATATTAAAAATAGACGAAGTTTATCTATGTATGTTTGGATGAGGATGGACTGGCTTTGGTATGGGATGCCGTCTCATCGCCCTCGGACAAGCTGGCGCGGCTGCAGGGCAGGCGGATAATAATCAACGTCTTTCCAACTTTGATTTTGTTCCCTTTGTAGTAGAGACTCATGGGCACAGGCGCTAATTTAAGTTGGCGCCTGGTAGATAGTACCGGCTCAACAAGTATCGCAATACAGCGAGGAAATGCTGCCAGCGTTAAAGGTACACTGCCACAGGGACCAAAGTTTTTAAATTGGCTGTAATTTTCTATTTATTCATTTATAATTATCATTATTACTATCTAGGTTAAGAATATTGTAAACATTATATATTTGTTTGTTTAAAAACCATTCATAATGTTCACATTATGCCATTACAGGGAGGCAGAAATTCTAAATTGTCACAATTTTTTAACTCAATTTAGTCGAAGAGACTTGAAGAGGTTTGAATAAATTGTAGTTTTAGTACAACTTCTAAGAAAACAAAAGAGAGAATTTATTTATGATCAAAAATCTACAGCCTTAACATTTTTACACCTTACATTTAGTTGTAGAACAATCAGATACTTATGGAAATATACACGTATAAAATAACATGAGAACTGCAGTAACCATCAGATCCATGCACCTTTCTCACCATCGAGTAGCTTGCAATATTGCAGCACACAACTCACGAGGGGACTCTTTGTCTATGAAGTCTCATGGCTCCACCGAGCATCCACGAATATACAATATAAATACATAATTATGTAGTAATAAAGAAAATCTAATACATAAAATTCTCGTGTCACAATGTTCGTTCCCATACTCCTCCGAAACGATTCTTATGAAATTTTTAAGCATATTCAGTAAGTCAAGTAAGACTACTATCTATCTTTGAAACCCCTTAGTGATAAGGGGTGTCCACCCCAAAAAAATATTTTTATTTATTAAACAATTGTTTTTACGATACAGCATACAAAAATTAATACCACCGTTAATTTTTACTCCTCTACGATTAACCCCTATTTTTATTATAGTACATAGTTATTTTTATTGAACTGAAAAAATGTTTCCTAGAAATTCAATCATTCATTTCATACATGGCAAAGCAACGTTTGCCGGGTCAGCTAGTAATAATATAATAATAGCAAATCAAGGTATCGCACGACTCGGGGAAAGGTCCCTATAGAGGGACTATTAGATAGGTAAGAGGACTCGCAAATGAGTTGCCGGCCTTTTTGTTCGACCAATAACAGTCAATACATGCTATTATATCTATCATTTTACATTAATTAGGTAATTATTGCTGAAAATGTCCCAATGTTTTTATATGTAACGGTGCAACGGGTAGAATCTGATGTTAAGTGATACTGCCCGCCTCCCATAGACAATTACATTATCATGCACGCACATGCGTTGCCGGCCTTTTTGTTTCACCAATAACAGTATACGCCATTATATCTATTATATTACGTTAATCAGGTTATTCAAAGACCTGTTAGAGATTGTTACAGGTCTTGTACGTATTTTCTATTCTCAATAAAGTCTCACTAAACCAATAAAATATGTGTGAAATAAATGTTAACATTATGCCTTGACTGTACTCTCCCATCCCATTACGACGCGAGTTTTTACGACGTCATAAAGTCAGTGTTGTCTATGGCACGGTCGTTAACGTCACCGGCTCCTAGACTATACGTATAGAGTTTCATAGACTCTATGCTTTGTTTGTCATTGTCTGTGGTTCATAGAAATAAGGATTTAGTTACTTGGCTACTGCTTGAAAATAAGTAATTATTAGTCTGTGTAAAAAATGATTTCATTTCAATATAGTTTTAATTGATTTCTTTACTTCCTAGTCTGAAGACTTTTTGTGTCAGACACACGTCGTCTTTTTGGGCTAAGGGTGACAAAAAATCGTTGGTCACACAGCCATGCTTTGAACTTACGACACAGGATTGAAATATTGATTATTATGTGAAAAAAAATATAAAAGATGTGCTTATTTTGGTGTTAAGTTCTTTTTTAAAAAACTTTTCCTTTTCTTATATTTCAAAATATATAGTAAAATAAATCTTGGATTAAAATAACATTTTAAAAAATCGTTAACAACTTTGTAAAGCGCGAAATATCTGACTCCTCTGTAATGGTGATATCACCTCTAAGCGTATCTCATTAAATGATTGAGTGGCACACGAAGGGCACAATCAACGCATCTTGCGAAGTTGCGAAACTGTCAATTGTCACTTGCGCAATTCTATCGCATTGTTAGAGATTGCGTCAGCGATGACACCGGGTCAAATGCCAAATCATTTTCGTGTAGACTGAGAGCTGAATAATTGAATAGGTTTGTTAATTTAAATATTAAATCATTTAGTTTATGTGCTTAACAAATATTGTTAATCATTAACTCACTTGTCTTTCTACAGTTTATATTGCACCTGAAAACTAATAATGTACATATCAGTTTTGCATTATAAAAATATATAGTATTTACAATATTATTAACATACACAGTAATAATAATAAATAAAATTTAGTATTCCTTTAACGCTGGCAGCATTTTCTTGCTGTATTCCAATACTTATTTGATGAGCGAGGAAAGCACCAGCTCTGAGGTCACTGGTACTACCAGGGACTAACTTAAATCTTTAATTAGCGCCTGTGCACTTGAACCCCACGGCCTAAGAGTCTACTCCAAAGGAAACAAAATCAAAGTGGGAGGAAAGACTCCTATATTTGAGCCGTTTATTATTTTTCGTCTGCTCTGCGGCCGAGCCCGCTTTTGTGCTTGAAAAGTGTGCATTGGCCGTTTTTGTTTTGCATTATAACAAAGCATATGTAGATAACGTCCAAATGATATCGCAAGAAACCTTCATTTTTATATATTTGACAAGAATTTTTAACTATCATAAAATTTAATACTGATAATTGACTAGAGATCAATATTTACCTTGACACGTACTAAAATATAATTAAAATTAATATCGAATTATGTTTAAACTGTTAAATAATACCGAAAGTGTGTCAATGATCTAAGGTCGCGACGAGAATGTGAGGTCAAGAAGGTCAAATGACAATCTTTACATCGGAGCTTTTTGTTAATAACAAACAAAAGTCTTGTCTATTTTAACTAACTTTGTTTCTTTAATACTAACCAATACAAACATTTTTACTTTATCCAGTATCGATATATCGCTACACGTAACGCTGAAATTCAGGTCGGTATCTATAAAGTAGCTTCAGTAAAATTTATAATACTCTTTCCCGATTGGTTGCATTTTGGAAAAATATTATATAATACTAATTAAATTTTTATTTGAATAAGAACGATATGTTAATGAATATTAAATCTTCATTATATTTATTTTGTAATCCTACAGCTAACAAGATTATATATACCTAATAACAAACAATTACTCTCAAAATATAGCCAGAGATGGAATACATAATATTTACCTTCAAAAAGGTTCAAACATAAAAGGGAAAAAATCAATAAAAATAATTCAATACATTTACCTAAGTTGTACCTAATTTGACTGTGATGGTGTAAAAGTGAGTGTAAATACGTGAAAGTGTGTATGTGGGGTATAAGGGTTGGTATGGGGTAGGTAGTTTTGATAGAACAGGGGGAGAACGGGCAGGAGGCTTACTTGATGTTTATTGATACCGCCCATGGACACTAATGCCAGAGGGCTCGCGAGTGCATCGAAAAGTTGAAAGTGAAAAAAAAAACCAAATTCTAATTAAATCCTATATACTTCGCATATAATATCGCACCATTTGTTAAATTTGTCCCGGTTGGTTTGGATTTAGTAACAAAGAAATTAGTCTCCAGGTCAGGTCGAGAATGCGACCTCATTTATTCTCGAGTTGACCCAACGCTCAAATCTATCAAATCCCGCGGGTAACACCGTTAATGACACTGACCGGGTGAAAGGCCGCGCTTTATCCGGCTGAATGTAATACTAGTAATTTTGTTCTTGTTGCGGATATTGGATAGGAGCGTTAACAAATTAAATTTGATTTCATTAACATCGTAATTAAATAATAATAAATAAAAATTACTTTATTTGTCTCAAAAACATTACATTTAAAATATTGTAAACATACACTAGGCTAGGAAGCGATGAAAGAATATTCATTGTGGTTAACCTTATACTTAATTTTATAGCCTGTATCTTAAACGCTAGTTCCTTCCAGTGTCAAAAAGAAATTGGATAATTTGTTTGCATTAGATGTTGATTCATTTTTATTTTTTATTAAACTAAATAAAGGTTTAAAATCCGTTAAAACTGAAAAAGTCTTTATAGACAAAACATGACAATCGGTCTTGTGTGTCTGTACGAGCGATTACGTGAGCAAAAGGCCGGCAGCGCACTCGCAAGTTCTCTAGCATTAAGTGTCCATGGGCGGCGGTATCACTTATCATCAGATGAGCCTCCTGCCCGTTTGCACCCTTTACGCTATCAAAATGCTGCTACTGGGGCCTTTGCAAGGGCTACTTAGTTTTCGGTACTTCATTACTGAATAATTTTCGTTGCAATTCCATATTTCAAATCCTTTTTGCTTTTAAAAATAAACTCAAAATTGGATAAATAACATTACATTTTTGCTATCTGTACGCAGACGGCTGGGCGTATTCTCTGACCTAGACATCCCGTGTGTGACCTAACGCAATTTTCTTAGAGCGTTATCAATCCGCAAATAATTTAGTCAATTATCTGCACTGGATCAGTATAACGACCTCTGGCCTCTAATTAGGCCAAGCGTGTTCCGGATATTATGATTACAGACTATACAATTGTAGACAAGAGTATCTATTATCCCCTCTAAAAGCATACTTCAAGTTACGATTGAATTGTTTGTCCTTATCGCTCTCATGTCACTTAAAAGATAAATAAACGTGACAATAAGAGACTTCTAATTGCGTTTTTGAATATACTTTGCTCGCTCTCATGTGACTTTTAGTATTAATATAAAAGTTCTGTTAGATTAATATTTAGTCCGACCGTTGCCTAATAACTTATGTAACATGCTTTATATATATGTTTTTGTATAAGGTAACGATGTGTAAATAAAATAATACTTCTTTGTTAAGCTAAGTGGCACATATAATGTAGATTTAATATTTCATCAACATAGCGTGCCTAATACAAACACGATTTAAATTGGTATTATATAATTATAATAATTATTCATTTATTCCTTGTAATATTCAGTCATCTTTACAAAAGACTTATACTCAAATATTTTTTTTTCAAGGATCCACCAACTGGCTCCCTCTTTGTCTATTTCGAGCATTTTTCTCCCAATCTTCTTGGTATTGTATATTGGTATAAATTCTTTTTCCAGGATAAGATTTTCTTGACAAGTAAAAATTTAGCGTTATCTGTGCGAATGTATACGCTGAGAGAAAAAAGCAAAATGATTGCATAATATTTGATGGTAAATTCCACCAATTTGCTATACATATATAGGTTTGTCTTCCGTATAGCAATAGGATCGTTATCAATTCGCAAATTACTAAATTATCTACAATCAGAATGGAAAGTCGACCAGCCACGATGACTTCTGACCTGCAACGTAATTAGGCCAAGCGTGTGCCGGACATATTATTTATAGTAGTATATTATGTTATTTAACAAATAGACATGTCAAACAATATGTGGCGCACAGAAAGTATTAACAAAGAATTTAGAAGAAAATAATTTGTTAGTAACTACAAACTTTTTTTATAAATTGTATGCACAAAGGGGCCCTTCGAGTATTACGTAAACTGATTTATTGCAATTTTTGCAGTACATAAACGTCAAGCATATACTATAGGTATGTGTAAAAAGTAGGTTTATAATAACTGTTGACGTAATCACCAAATAAGAAAATCAAAGACAACCATTTCCTGTATTTCAAAAAGTTGTATTAATGTAATAAAATTTAATTTTAATAAAATCCTATATAAAGTTGAACTAAAGTTAGCACGATATTATTAGACTGATATGCGGAACGAAGTTAGCCGGGTCAGTTAGTACATCAATAAAAGCCATATTATCATTGACATGGGCTTTACATCCCGCTATTAGAAAGAAACGGAGCATCAATGATAAGTAGCAATATACCTATATGTTAACGTAAAGTTGTAAACACCGTTAGATTGTAATCTATCTCGCGAGATTATAAACTGTCGAAAGACTGTGAACCTCAGCGTACTACTTACAATTTAACGTATTATTATTCGGTGGATTGTAATCTATCGAAGTGAAACCGTCAAATTTCGAAACGGATCGCAACTCGCGCGCTGATTGGTTGAACGGAATATGCCCCGTCGCACGCTGAAGCCACTAGGCCTACACTGCTCAACAAAACAACAATATACTTAATTATTTATTTTGTTTGTTACAGATCGAAAATTCGAAGTCAATTACTCTGCTTGTTTGTAAAGTAAGTTTTTTTACGATTTTTTCTTTATTTACTATACGCTTATAATTAGAGGTTATAATTTTGACCAGTATATGTTTATTTGCAATAATATTTATGTAAAAAATATCTAAATTTCGTAAGTATGCATGTCCACATCTTTTGTTCTAATTAGGAATAAAATAACGGACGTTCATTAAAATTTAGTTGTTTCTTTATTTTGTGGTTGCTTGTTTAATTTTTCCTTACTAGTTTGAAATTTTATGTTCTAATTTAATTGATGTGTATGTATGTGTCATTTGTGATGTCATATATTCGTATATATTTAAGCATATGTATGTTGTTTTAGGACTTATAAATACGTATTTGGCATCAGTTTTCAAAATTGAATAAGAGTGTGTTAAGAAGGTTTAATCAATATTTTATCAGTTATTCTGCTTTATAATTGTATAGTATTATATAATAAGGTTAAAAGGAAAGCCTTAACTGGTTAGACGAAAACCGGAAATGATGCATCGATCATAACGTTACTTGATTTAATTAAAACATATTCACCGTTACCTTATTAAATTATTAAGGCATCCGATGGCGCACGGTTCGTGGGAAATTCCGTGTTTGAAGAAAATTATAATTTCCATTTTGGTTTTTTATTCGTTTTATATAAAAAAATATATAATTCGCCTTACAATATAAATCGAAAGCGATTTGAAAGAATTATTTTATTGTAAGGCCGATAGTATAGGGCGACAACGCACGTTTTAAGTGGCCGAGAAGCTAGGCAGCAGGCGAGTGTTAAATCTCCCCTTTCCAAAAAGGAACTATATGCTCGAGCTTAGGTCTGGTGGCCTTGGCGTCTCCCGCTGAGCCCGGGATCCCCCAGCTATTAGGTGGCGGTGTACTTTAGTGTGACTTCAGGGTGAGTTAGCGCGAACTATGACTCATAGTCAAAATCCATTTATATTTTTACGTTCTGGAGTATAACAGAATAAATACTACTTAGAGCTTGACATATTCGGTAGTGGGCAATTAAAAACATTGTTAAGTGCCTAACTGAACCTAATCCGCGAATTTGCTAGGAATTGTTTGCTAAATTACTTGGTAAATCTAAAATTTGAAGTATATTTAGCTTAAAGCTTGTAACATATACTGTATATATATTATGCACTTCTATTACGTACGTACTAATAACATCAATTTCAAATTTATAGACATGTTTAAACGTAAATTTCCAGATTAAAGCTGAAAAATCCTCTTTGCTGCTTAGGCGTAATTCATATGATAAACGCCACAACGGTTATTAATAAATGATGGTACTTTAAAACGTCCAATTTATCCAGTACTTTGAGAGTAATGATGATTGAACTTAGGGCCATTAAAATAGCGATTACTTAACTGACAGCTGCCGTTAACTTAAATGCCAAATGGTAAGGTATAAATTTTAACCCATTGGTAATCACAGTCAAAACTTTGTAGAAGATTTTTCTTTACTCATTTTTTCTATTTTATACTCATACTAGCTGACCCCGCATCGTTTCTCCTTAATGTCATTTTACTTAGCCTGCCTTTTTTGTTCATACCAACATAGAACATTTTGCTATGCTACCCTGTTCTGCTGACTGTTCGGTTTTTAGGAATGAAAACTTTTTAGGTTTTTGTGATTTTTCTCTATATAACCCTCAGAGTTCAAGATCTTAACTAACAAATAAAAAATAGGGATTGGTCGTAAAGGATAGATGGAAGTTAAGGGTTGTATGTAGATGTGTATGCTGTATAATAAAATAATAAAAATAAAAATTTAAATATATAATTAAATATTAAAAGATTATACATGTTTGTTTATTAAGTAATTTTCACCAATTCGCAAAATCTGAGCAAGCCTCAAGATGGTTGTTTGTTTTTATTTAGGTTTTGTATGCATATTTTAGGATCGTTTAGTTCGTTGATTATATGTGAAAAAAAATATTTTGCTGATGAAACTAGCTAAGAACTATTTTTCGCTATGAATAATGATAGTTCTTTACTATTACATGTACATAAAAATATAGACTTTTATTTCTAAAAATGTTACAAATTAAATTATAATAACTAGAAGAAGAAGACGAGCCAAGGCTGTACATTTTGCTCACTCAGGCTTTCTTAGTTTTATAAGCGTGGCGATTTCCTAAATCGTCGGAATAACGCCCCGAGAGTAAAGCCAGACGTAGACACTCTTCAACTGTTACTTTGCATTAATTCGTTACATAGCAATTAACATTTCGTTTTTTCGCTTATATTCTTTTGTTGTCCGTGAGTGTAAAAATAAAATCGTCTATTATTTAAAGCACCCCGATGTCCCAGGAACCGTACAAATCCAGTTTCAGCTTGTCTTTGGTTTACTTTGCATATTTAAATAAAACTATTTACGCAATTATAACATAACTTGACTTTTCGAATGAAACTGACACATGAAGTTGACAAATAACAATTTGAAAATATAATTAAATCTTTTACAATATTAACGGATTGTAACGTGATTGTAATGAGCTGCAATCATTACACAATGTTCGACATGACATCTTTAAAAGTAATTAAGTAATAATAATAATATAAATTAAAAACAAAGATTGCTTCTCTATCAGCACTAGGCATGGTGAAATATGAGCACGCACTTTCTCGTGGGAACAAGACGCAAATACATATTCGAAGTAGTAGCCTAACAGGCACCCAAACTGACAGATCTGTGGCCGAAAAGCTATATATACTAGGAAGGAGTGTCTAATCTCCCTTTTCCTAAAAATTTGCTTAAAAGGCTTGGGATATCCCGACGGGTCCGTCGACAAATATTCCGAAAATATCCTCATAATATTTATGGAGAGCAGTGTTGGCCTAGTGGCTTCAGTGTGCGACTCTCATCTCTGAGGTCGTACGTTCTATGCCCGGCTGCACCAATGGACTTACTTTCTATGTGCGCATTTAACATTCGCTCGAACGATGAAGGAAAACATCGTGAAGAAACCGACATATTGTGTTAATCCCAACCAAAAGTCGATGGCGTGTGTCAGGCACCTACTGATAACCAACTTGCCTATTAGATTGAAAAATGATTATGAAACAGATTCAGCAATCTGAGGCCCAGACCTAAAGGTATTGTAGCACCACTGATTTTGGGCCGGGTTACCTCTTGTGATATTTATCTTTTTTTCACTTTGTGGAACCAGCTGCCCATTGGGGTATTTCCGAACCAATTCGACTTAGGGTCCTTCAAGAGAAGAGCGTACCAATTCTTAAAAGGCCGGCAACGCACTCGCGAGGCCTCTTGCATTGAGAGTGTCCATGGGCGGCGGTATCACTTAACATCCGGTGAGCCTCCTGCCCGTTTGCTCCCTGTTCTATAAAAACAAAAAAAAATATTTGACCATTGATACACGGTTAATGATGGTACCGCTAAGTTCATGGCCGTAATGTAACAAACTAACACGCTACCGCTACGCATTTATAACGACCCGTTAAACTCACTTCAATTAATACGATTACAGCTTCTCAATCTACTTTGATGCTCCAATCATCTCTTATATTACTGAATGAAATTTCCTTATAGATACTGAAATTATAACCGTATTTATAAACAGTTTTGACCAGAGCACGAAAATTACGTTGATACGATAAGTTTTTGAAAACTCGTACGTTTTTTTATATAAGAGCCTACGAGACGCCCATAAAGGGCAGTCATCGCAGCCCATGGACAACCATTTTTTGTGGGTTGCCGGCCTTTGAGGGAAGCGTACACTGTAACGTTGAATAGTTGGAGGTCGTATCTCTCAGGGAAGACCCCCACCGGGAGTCGACCACAGCTTGCTAGTTCGCAAAAGAAAGTGAATGATACGGACTGTGGAATCCTTCCAGCCATCAAGGTGATGCGCATTTAAAATTCGCTCGACCGGTGAAGAAAAACATCGTGAGGAAACTGGCTTGCCTTAGATCCAAAAAGTGTGTGTCACGCACAGGAGGCTGGTCACCTACTTGCCTATTAGATTGACAAATTATCATGAAATAGATACAGAAATCTGAGACTGATTTAAAAAGGTTGTAGCGTCACTGATATCTTTTATTTTTTATACCATTATTATGTATAAAATGTTGAGTCTTTGGGAATATAAAATATAAAAAATATACTGTCAATTTAAACCTAGACCATAATGATAATTGCTTTAAATATTTCGTTAATTACAAGTGTCTTCATATAATAGTACAACATATTCAAGCAAATTTACCTCCTTTTAACTGTCCTTCGAGTTCAAAGTTGTGATTCCTGTTGCGTGTATATCCAGATACAGCATCAAGACACTAATGTCTAGTTTATTTAAATTAAGTGATTAGAGATATTTAAATTACGTATAACGGTTGACTAAGAATTTTTTAAAATTTGATACCGATCCAAGCAAATTTCTTCTTATACCTGTTTTAGTTTAGCTCCTAATATATTTTCTAAATAAATATAGCCTATGTTACACTGAAATCATGTATGTGTGGTGAGAGAAATTTTAAAAATCGATACAAAAATACAAAGTTCCAATCTTTTCCTGTTATGTTGTGTTTTTATTATTATAAAATGATTTATTTTCGTTGTTGTTGTTAACGTAGTGGTTTGAATTATAAAAATCATTCAATTTAAAGGTTGTTGTAACCAGTTTCTACCTTTTGCATCACTTATTTGCTCGATGTTTTCGTATATACCTTCGATCAAGTTTTTAATATCCATAGCTCTGATGCCGCAACCTTGAAGAGATCCCTGGGCGATATTATAAAGGGTATTTCAACAAGAAGTTTGTTTTTCAATTGTGGCAACACCGAGAACGTGATAGTTTTGACATTTAGTTTTTGGCGGTATTCGTAGCAGGTGCTTTGGCAATTATTACAATGAATTCAATTTCGCTCGAAAATCGCATTAAAATAATTCAAATCCACTATAAAAATGGTGGTTCTGTTAAAGTTACATTTCGTAAAATTCGTGATATTTTCGGCCAGCATAATCGTCCTTCTGAGACCGCTGTTAAGAATTTGGTCGCGAAATTTGAGTCGACAGGCTCGGTACAAAATGTGCCAACACCAACACGTGTTCCACCGGGTCGTTCAACAGAAAACATCGCCGCCGTGAGCCACAGTGTTGAAGAAGATCAAAATTTGTCAATTTCACGACGTTCTCAACAATTGGGGTTATACAAAAGCACAACATGGCGAATTTTGCGAAAGGATTTGGCTTTGAAGCCTTACAAGATTCAACTGGTGCAGGAATTAAAGCTGATCGACCATTCAAATCGCCGCAGATTCGCTCAGTTCATTCAGGAACAACCTGCTGGTTTTTCTGAAAAAATCATTTTTTCAGACGAAGCCCATTTTCATTTGTCAGGGTACGTCAACAAGCAAAATTGTCGCATTTGGGCTTCTGAAAATCCTAAAGCAATTATTGAGAAGGCTTTGCATACTCAACGTGTTACTGTGTGGTGCACTATGTGGTCTGGAGGCGTGATTGGGCCGTTTTTTTTCGAAGATGAGGCTGGAAATGCGGTAACAGTCAATGGATCACGGTATCGCGAGATGTTAACCACTAAATTTTGGCCTATTATTGATGACATGGATATCACTGAAATGTGGTTTCAACAGGACGGTGCCACATGTCACACAGCCAATGAAACGATCAATTTATTGCAAACCAAATTTCCCGAGCGCATAATTTCGCGAAATTCAGCTGTTAAGTGGCCAGCCAGATCGTGTGATTTAACACCACTGGATTATTTTTTGTGGGGCTATGTTAAAGACAGAGTCTATACGGAGCCAATCGAATCGATTGCAGCCTTAAAACTCAAAATCCGTGATGTCATTAACGAAATAGACCCTCCATTTTGCCAAAAAGTGATTAAAAATTTTGATGAAAGAATCAACATCTGTCAGCGTGGTCGTGGTGGACATTTGCCAGATATCATTTTTCATTCATAATTGCCAAACTTTTCTCTTTGTAATACAATAAAAAATTTATTCATTTTCCTCTAAATTCTTTGTTTTATTTTGTTTTAGAAAACAAAGTTCTTGTTGAAAAACCCTTTAGTTCCCCCAAAGTCCGCCAACGCACCTATTAATATGGGCCTCTACGGGCAGCGATGACTCCTCTTTTTGGAGGCGCGTAGGCTCGATTGCCTATGCAATAAAAAGAAAACTAAGTACTGCTACATTCTTGACAATACATGTAAATTTATTTTCAAACAAAGTTCCTTGTAATTTAGATAAATTTCATATAAACCTTGAAGTCGACGACAAAATAATTAAAAACATTATTTAATTACTTCCAGGAGGTACTAGAGAAGGGACAAGTCAAACTATAACAGACAAAGTGGAGTTCTCGTTCCCCTTTGGGAAAAATGCGTGATAATAATAAAGTGCGTGCGTTCAAAGTCCACATGTCAGAAGTGAAACTTCTTTGTAAATTAATTAATTATTACTGAGGTTGAAGCCCCAATAGATGATCGTGTACCAGTATATGACCACTCTATGTATTTGTATATCTATATTCACACTGTTTACACACTGTATAAGTGCTAATGATAATATAAATAAATAAAAAAATTGCCTTAATGCTCAAGACGCTATGCGACAGAATTGCCATCTAAAGTTCTAATATGTAAGTAGGTACTAAACGAATACATCAACCACTAGCGTATATTTTTTCTCCATCTCCCTTACTCTCTGTCAATCGGCCTCAATCGCTCTCTCCCTTTTCTTCAACAAAAACGCTGCACATCTTCGTGACGCTAATATTATTATCATTGCGTTTCATCCGTAAAAAAATTACCCTCATGCGCCTATAGAAGGTTTACTTCTAAAATACTTAAAATAATAAATAACCCAAAACGACGGTTATTTTGACTCCAATTAATATTCACGATCATTAATGGCCATTCGTCAATAAGCCCATAAATGAATAACGGTGTATATCATTAACATGCAGTTTCGTCTCAATCAATGAATTGGGTCCCTGCAGGACGTTCACCTAAATCAAAAAAGGTTTACACTCGCTGGTAATATTTGTGACGAGTTTAAATTTATTTAAATGTTTCATATGTGCCCCGAGCGCGTATTTACTCAGAGAAGCACCATTTACGCGTGTTTTGCGCACCCTAAACGTGAGATGGATGTATTTAGTTGCATACTGGCGGAATTCACAAGAATTGCATTATTTATAATATATAGTTGTAAAAAGGTTTAGGTTTTAACTTTTTACTTGTTATGTTTATATTATAGTTTTATGTTACTGTGAAAATAGGAAATAAGGAAAATAAATATTGACACCGTATCGTGAGATATTTATATATTTAGTTCTTGAAATTCCAACTGTATCACCTCGACGTCTGTCGTTCCACAACTGAGCGATTTAAAGGCAGTTTTAGCCTCTCTCCACCACTATGTAGAACCAGCTGCCCAGGTGAAGTATTTCCGAACCAATTCAACTTTTTCTGAAGGATCCTTCAAGAAAAGAGCGTGCCGATTTTTAAAAAGCCGGCAACGCACTTGCGAGCTCTCTGGCATTGAAAGTGTCCATGTCTCCATCGGCGGTATCACTTATCATGTGTTCAGCCTCCTGCGCGTTTGCCCCTTGTTCTTTCTAATCTAATCTTTGATTCGGTTCCTTAAAAATCATGCAAGGTGAAGAAAATATAGAATTACCTGTTTATTTCGACTTTAATATTATCAGTGTAATTTCGAATAAATTAAGTTTAAATTTCAAATATATTATGGTGGCTGTACACACTCGGCGAGAGCTTCTCGCCGGGAGTCTCGACCGAGAGGACCGAGAGAAGAGCGCAGCCTGTACACACTCGTTACGTTAATTGTATTTAAAACACCGTCAATAATGGACGCGTTAACTGCGAGGAAGCGAGACGAGACGAGAGCTCTACTGTACACTCTCGCACTCGGCCTGTCTCGGGGTGTCTCGACGAGTGTGTACAGCCACCATTAAGTTAGTTAGCGGACATATTTACGAGTATAATTCGGTTTTTACAATTAGATTAAACTCATCACATTTATCTAAAAACTAGACATAGATATGTTATTAAATTTTCAATCAATAAAGACTTAAATTTTTGAATTAATCATACTAGTGTTTGATGAATGTATGTCCCAAAAAATTGGGCTCGTAGTGTACGAGGCAACCCCGTACACATCAAGTTCGTAACTTGTAACGGCACCAAAGTCACGCGTACAAATTGCATATATAGTTAAATGATTTTATTAATAGTCCCAGCAAAATCCTAAAAGCGGAAGATACGGTTTTTTGGTTATTAAAAAAGGTTTATGTGTATACAACCTAACTAATAAATTAACTAAATTGAAATATTATTACTTGCTTAGCTGGGGTTGGAAATTGATAAATGCTATTTTGGTTTTACCCAAACAAAACTCCAATGCTCTAAGCGGTCTTAGAAAGTTCTACCCCCGAATCGGTTCCTCGTACTTAAAAAAGACTAACGCTGAGGATAATCTTCTATTCCGATGTCAAGCATCCGTGCTATCAGAGACACTCTGCCCAGACACTACACTCGTGCACTACACTGCGCACTGGCCAATCTCGATAGAAGCCAGTCGCAGTGGCCGAATTTAAGTTTATATCTAAATGTATGTGCTTCCTTCCGAACTGGTTCGGTTGCAATCCCTATCATCAAAAGTTAAAAACCGAAATACAGGTCATACCATATCTAGTTTTCCGATTGTAATCTTGCGCATCGGGTGCGCACGCGCATAGAATGTTAAGTAATGTGACAAGTTTATAACGGACGCAACGGTATACCTTCCTGTATGGAAATAAGCATAAAACGACTGATAGCATTGAAATCGTCAACCGTAGAAAACAATTAGTCCATATGACAGAAGTTTCTTCAATTGATTTGTACCAAGATTTTAATTATTTGTTTTCTTAATACGCAAGTAGGCGACTATCAGTATAAACCAATGTTATACCTAACATCAGTCCAATTAAGTGTTTACGCTGTGATGGACACAGTCAAAACAGCGTTTTAGATTAACAATTATATTTAAAAATTTGTTTAAATAGGGGTAATAATTTAACAGCGAAAGTTTTTATAATAGTTTCATGCTTCTTCTTCATACTTCATGCTATAATTATACATAGATGATGGAGCCCTCGAGAAATTATTAGCTACTGTTTCCCACCAATATACGAAGACTGGAAGATAAATTCAGAGAGCGGTTAATCTGTCACCCTAACGAACTTGCTCGCCAACTCACCATAGTAAGACGACTAAAACGTCACCATCTTCTAGAGTTAGAAGACCGGCAGTAGCTCTAGACAGAAGATGAGTAGATGTTTCCAATGGGAAGCAACTCCACATGACAGCACCACAGCACAGATTCGTTATAGCCTTAGGGCTGATTGCAAATATGCGCAGAACAAAAAAAATCTACCAAGAAACTTGTTTTTTGATATTTAAAGAAAGTTTTTTCTGTATTAATTCCCCAAGTTTTACAGTAGTTTAACAAGTTAAACAATTCGTAAATGGCCTACGATATTCTTAACTTACATAGTAATAATAATTAAAAACGAATAAATAGAAAACTAAAACAAATTTTAAAAGTTTGGTCCTTGTGGTACACTACCACTTTAATGCTGACAGTATTTCCTTTTTATTTCTAAACGTATTCCTTATTATTTTTAGCCTGCTTTTCGGCCGCGCCAGTTTGTGTCCAAAGAAGGATCCACACAAATCTCCAAGGTTTGTCCTAACTCATATCCTCCAAGAGATCAAAGAGATCCCATCCTCCCAGCTCGCATGGTCTTTAGAGATGCAAATCTCCAAAATTCAAAAACTGCGAATTAGTAGGTATATAATGTATAATAATATAGTTTAGAACAATCGAAGGTGACTGTTAGTGACTGGAAAAATCACTGTTTTTCGCACGTATTGTCACTTACCGGTAAGTAACCCAAAAAGTACAACCATTGTCAATTAGGTACGGTTTTCACTAATTACCTAGTTTAATTGACATATTGAATACCCGTGTTTTCACCGGATGTTGGTTAGGTCAGTTTTTTGTGTCACGACTCGACAAGGGGCTTGCTATAACATTTCTACCATAAATATTAACATTAAAAAACATTTGCTACAAATGTAAGAACAGCGTTGGCCTACTGGTTTCAGCGTGCGAATCTCATCATTGAGGATAAAGTATAACAAGAATAAAAACTATGAATATGTCGGGACAGATGAAATTTAGCTAAGTTGCTTGTCATATTTGTGTTTTCCTAATTTAATGATAGGCATGTAGCATTTAAATGTATGTGGGCCGATGAATTATTTTTCAATACAATTGGAGAATACGAAAAAATACACTCTAAAATATATTCAATTATAAAGATAATAAAACATGCAGAAATCCAATTAAAGAATTGTGCTCGCGATAATTGGACAACGATTTCGTGCTGAGTTCTTTCAGCAAAACAATAAATAAGGTGGTCATTTGCTTTTTTACTGATTTAAAAAAATGAAGCTGATTTCACGTGCTTCAAGTTTCATTATTGTTATTTAAAATATGTATGCATGTATGCAGAATGGAGACACATAATTGAAATATTTAAAAATACGTAGAAAGAGTATATATATATTTAAATTTATTCGTTTTTATATTATTAAATTTGGATAACTATTATTGCGATTTCATTATAAATATTTATTGTTCGAATTAACCTCATGTGGCTTTCATTAGATAAGGCACGGAAGCTAAAAAGCTACGAATAACAATACAACCTTCGAGGAGATTGATTCTGTTTTGTTTTACCATTTCACATGTTATACCATTTATTTTTGACAGTGATTTCAAAAATATATAAATGTATGGCCTAAAACATTTTCCATAATTGTGAATCCGTCAGTACTGTACCTAACAAGGTTCGTCGGCTATCAAATAACAAGAGCATGGGAAACCGCGCAACGTCAGATGTTTAGATTCGGGCCATAAACTTAGCGTTTGATATCGCGATTTCTATAATACATAGAGACATCATGAGATTGTATGATAATGTAAAATTAAGACTTGATAAACAATATACTTAATGTATATTGTTAAGGATATAGTGTTTTGTATTAGCGTATTGTAATAATTATAGATTTATACATTCGTTTTTAAACAGACGAAGAAAGTGAAGACAAGAAAAGTAATGAATAATAAATCAATTACCTGAAATAATTTAAACAGCATTAAGAGTTTGTTATTTAATTACAATAATTGTTTAATTACAATAAAATTTCTAAAATCGCTACCGCCTATAACGTCGCCAATTTAAAAGACCCTCACCACGCGCCTTATTTGTCTAGCAGAGATCTAGTACAGTTATCCACAACATTATACCCCGAGGTACAATAAAAATAATCGTGCAATGGAGTCGTGATCGAGTCGAAATTTATATTTTTTATCGATTCTTACATTGTGATAACTCACTCGGTCGGATTGGCAGATGAGATAAACTAGAACCAATTGATGACTTGCATTCGATGCAGTTTTAATAGACAATGTCTCGGTGTTAAGTGATTTCGTGTTTAATTTAGTTTCGCCACGTACTGGTTCGGTTCCACTACATTCGTTTAGCTTATATTGAGTATAAATTTTAAAAAATCATTACATATTTTATCCCGCAATTTATAGGCCGCCTCTTTCTCTCATATTATAATATTTTAACATATAAAAATAAGAGTCAAATTATATAACTGTCATATATAATTATTATATTCCGAACTAATGTGTCACAATGTTCGTTCCCATACACCTCCGAAACGGTTCGACCGATTCCTATGAAATTTTTTATGCATATTCAGTAAGTATGAGAATCGGCTACTATCTATATTCCAACCCTCTAAGTGATAAGGGGTGTCCACTAGGGTGGGTCGAAATTTTTTTTTTTAAGTAATCGATTTCTAATAGCGAAAATATGTTGAAGTTAGGTATTGTTATAAACCCCTTAAAATATTATGGAATTACTTTAATTGGAAGAGCCCGCGCAACGCCCTTGAAGTTTTGAAAAAAAAAAGCTCAAGTACCCATTTTTACACCTTAAGTTACACGTTTGACGTTGGGTATAGTTTAATGTTTTAATTAATATCCATTGAAATATTCATTACTTTTCTTATATGAACTGTGTTATTTATTAGAAGAAGATTTTTTGTGGTAAGTAGAATCATAGAATTATTTCATAGAATTTATGTATCAATGTGGCTAGTTTCTAGTGAAATGTTGCGAAATTGTAAACTATGTAATTTTTGTTTTTGAACTTGGAAATTAAATTTTTCTATCATGTTAAATAATAGACATATAATATACAAGTGCCCTTTATTTGGAACTATAGAAGATATAAATAAATCGTCTTTCCAACATACCTGGATGTTATGAAATGTTACGAGTGTAATAGAGAAACAGAAAATTAAAAATAGCAGTAAAAAAGAGCCTGCGTTATCCGAAATACCAGAAATTGTAACTCAGAAAGTTGAAGGAGTATGGCAAAAAGCATCAATTCCTGTAGTCACGCATACTAGCTCATACTATTCATTCAGCTCCTGAAAGCATTACAAGGAACTGCCAAGGCCATTGAGGAATCAATAAACGCTTTTCATTTCGCAAAAAATATAAATACTGTTGACCTCTTGCCTATTGGATGCGATGGACTAGTGACAAATACAGGTAAATTTAGTAGTGGCATAAGGCTATTTGAAAAAAGGCTTCAGAGACCTTTGCAATGGATAATTTACTTGCTGCATTTTAATGAACTGCCTTTGAGGCATTTGTTTGATAATATGGATGGTAAAACTTCTGGTCCATCGACGTACAATGGTCCTATAGGTAAGTTGCTGAATAAGTGTGAAACGCAAGCTGTAGTTGAATTTGAGTCAATACCACGTCAATTACCAACGCTAAAACTTGATGACTTAAGCACAGACCAAAAGTATTTGTATGAAATTATCTTAGCAGTAATTACTGGAACAACTTAGCAAATAAATCACCTGGAAAAATATCATACGCTCGTTGGTTGACTGAGGCAAACCGGATCTTGTGGCTTTACATTTCTACACCAATACCGTCAACTAATTTAATAATTATGGCTCAATAGATTATAAAAGTATATGCCCCAGTGTGGTTCCAAAGAAAGACACAGTCATCATACAAATACGGATCACGGCACCTTTGGAAATTGATTGAATGTTCGCAATTTTTATCAAGTGCATTAAAAGCAATCATAGATCCTATTATTCAACGAAACGCATATTTTGCTCAACTTGAAAATCTACTATTAGCGATGTCAACAGATAGAGAAAAGTATATAAGAGAACTTGCAGCTAGAAGAATTCTAAAAGCTCGTAGTTCACCTACAACGGGAAAAATACCATGCACTTTTGAAGTGCCTAAACCTTATTTTGATGCTAAATGTTACATTCATCTAATAAACTGGCCAGAAACCAACTTTGATGGCATGATTCATGCAAAACTCGCTTCAAGGAAAGTTATGGCGAAAGTCGAAAGGCGCGATTTTTTGTATAAAAATAAACAATTTTTTGATAACCTTTATGTGTATTTGTGTAAGTTTTTTGCTTTAAACGTTAATATTTATGTCTTTCACTAAATATTTGTAAAGTTTCAATAGTATTTTAAGTTATTTCTAATAAAGAACTATCTCATTTCGTAATACATGTTTTTCTCAAAAACTAATAATTTTGAAGCGCATGCGCGGGCTGAAGATGTATGTTTCTTTATCCGTTTTTTAGCTAAATCTACTTTTTATAGTACACTACAACATAATATTACTATTAGAATTTGATTCATCAACTTTTATTTTTTTCCTAACAAGAGTGACCCACCCTAGTGTCCACCCCAAAATTTATATTCATTTTTTTCTTATTATGTGGCATTAAAATACATACAACCCTTCATTTCCACCCCTCCACGATCAACCCCTATTTTCTTATTATAGTAGACAGTTATTTTTATTTAACTAAAAAATGTTTTCTAGAAATAATATACATGGCAAAACAACGTTTGCCGGGTTAGCTAGTTCTGTATAAAATTTTAATACGGAAAATTAAATAAATGCCTTACAAGAAACGAGCGTACCAATTTGTAAAAGGCAGGCAACGCACTTACGAGCCTTCTACCATATTTACCCTATGAATTTAATGACGTGGAATAAGTGATACATGTTTCTTATGTTCCAAAATAAACATATTTTATTTTATTTTATTTTATGAAAGTAAAATTCTGTATTAACTGAATTCTTCTTCTGGATCGTGCTTAAGTCTTAAACTGGGATATTTAACCTTTCAAACTCAAAATAACTATTAATATAGGTATCCAAGTACACTTATGAACGTCAACAGAATAGATGTTAAATTGATTCTAAATTTACATTTACGAGTTCGCAAGCCAAGGGCGTAGGCAAGGAGAACTCGCAAGAAACTCTCCTCCACTCCTTTTACTCTTTAATTTAGTAGCAATATAATACCATTACACAGCCGAATTATGTATTACGTATTTAATAACTTTTATTGATTAATTCTTTTTTTAAATATTTGAACCTTTTTGTATATATTGTGTATTACATATAGCCAATATGTTTTAGTTTAATTGTTTTTTGTTGTGTTTACGTAAGCTGTTACGAAATAAATATAGAAGAACAAAATTTCGCGTTCACATAACATCGTAACAGCAAAGTTCATAGTTGAGTGTTATGAACCGTAACGCACATAATTAAACTGTTATATAACTATGAAGGTCAATGTACAGAAACAATGGCTGTATAACGCCGAATAACACCACGTTACGCGCTATAGCGTTGGGTAAGTGGCACACTGGGTAATAGACAATTGTATTTTACTGAATTTAAAAAGATATCATGATATTTATTTTGTATGAAATCCCGTATAGTAAATTTTAAAAGTGATATGTTTCGGTGGTGCGTGCGTGGTTAGTTTTTGGGTTTAGGAGAAGCCAGTCCCCTCGTTGTTTCTGATGATGAGTACTCACAATACCAAAGCAGAGTTTTTTTTCTGCATTGAGCTTCGCTGGCAGGTGTACATTTGGTATGGATCGCAGCGGCCTCTGCTACTGTTGCACCGGGCCACCGAGCTTCGTCTCTCGGCTGGGGAGTGCCAAATGTTTGACCTGTCAGAGTCCCAAGAAAGGAAAGGACG
This sequence comes from Pieris melete, assembly GCA_963693345.1. NCBI lineage: Eukaryota > Metazoa > Arthropoda > Insecta > Lepidoptera > Pieridae > Pieris > Pieris melete. The sequence goes on from CAVNZK010000020.1 coordinate 884,305, forward strand.
CGGCGCGACGCTCCGATATTTTTTGTGTAAACACAAATATATATCAGTGATAGGTCGTATAGGTCAGCTAAAACACACTTGTACAGTTAGTTACTACACCAATATATTCTGTGGCTTATATGACTATATATGAGCAGTGTTGGCCTAGTGGTCAACGTGCGACTCTCATCCCTGGCGTCGTAGGTTTGATCCCCGGCTGTGACCAATGCACTTTTTGTTTATGCGCGCATGTAACACGACTCGTACGGTGAAGGAAAACATTGAGAGGAAACCATAGACTCGGAAAGTCGACGGCGTGTGTATGGCACAGAAGGTTGATAACCTGCTTGCCTTTTAGAAATGATACAGAAATCTGAAGCCTAGACCTAAAAGACTGTAGCGACATTAGTACATATATGTCTATATACCGCCAAAGTGTGTATTAAAACGAGACAAATATGTTTAATGGTAAGAACTTTCCTTTCTCCCACTGTACCTCACACCTATTACCAAAGCTGTGCACAAACCATAGTTTTAAGAAGTGAATCATTTAACAGTACTTCCATACCGTGATAAAAACCACGTTTGCGGTCACCAAATAGGTTTTATCGGTCGAGAAATAGTTATGTGCTGTAATTCTGAACTAACTGTTATGAAATTGTTTCGTAAGATAACGGTGTTTGTGGTTGAGGTGATATCAGAAAAATAACACAATTGGGGCATCTCTTTGTACTAACCCGTTAATAAAATTTCTACGCCAAAGTAATTTGTGTTTGTGCTTATTAACTGACGTCCAAAGGAGGTTATATATATTTCTTTATTTAAGTTCACAATATCACATATAATGCTATCTCTACGGTATATGTAACAAGATATATTTTTTTTAAATATTACACTTCCAATTATAGATGTTATTAGTAATTGTTTGCTTAAAAATAAGCAAAAATAGGGGATAGGCACTTATCAATGCTTTTTTTTTAAATTGATCAGCCCACTATCGAATACCCTACTACACTACCTAATTCTTTATTATTAATACACAACCTAAAATAATATATTCACAAAAAATCTCAAGTTATATACAGTATAACGGATTTCCGTCCCCCATATAAAGCGATATTTCCCCTTATAACGCGAGATATCTTAAGGTATATTTCTGTAGTATGAAATTTATAGCAATTTGTCAAGTCCATAATTAGTTTTACCATACCTTTGCACCTTCAATTATATTGTTATAAAATTAAACTAAATAACTATATAATTTAATATATGCTCCTACTTTTTCAATTGTTAAAAAATGGATTTACGATAATACTACTACAACGCGATTCCTACAACGCAGTCCTAGTCTACCGCGTTATAGGGGGGATTACTGTACAATGTAATGATTTATAGTGACCATGACCTTATTTAGATCGTCTAGTGCACTTTAGAAGTCACTGAGAGCAACAAAAGAGCGTGGTCTATCAGTGATCTTAAGCCTTTTTGAGGTCAAGTTGACCTCGAAGAGATAGGTTCTCTTTTATGATGTATATATTTTCCGCATAAATATATTTTTTTAAACGTCTTTAATTGTTTGTTATTAGATATTTATTAAGTAAAAAAGCGATTTGTCTAGGATTTTTTATAAATATTATAATTATATTAATAAGTTTTTTATCTCAATTTCAGATGTGACATAACAATGGCAGCCACTGACGGGCAAGTCGTGGTCGCAGCGTCGCGCTGGTCTGATGAGGGCCATTACCTCCGAGAGTTTGCTGTCAAAAACCGGCTCCCCAACGTCGCAAAGATCATCAAAGGACAGTATGGAGGCCTCGGTGTACCTACATTACCAAGTCCAGGCTTACAGAGTACAGCTCTTATCATATCAGCTGGAAAAAGAAGAAAAATAATCGCCCAAGCTATAAAACTAAAAGATGGACGTCGTATGGTCAGTGTCGGACCCAGAATCGCCATACCAGATTCTTACAAGGGTTATTTTGAACTGCTGAGTGAAGAGGGACGGGCTGTGAGGTGTATAGAGTCAGTAGCGGAGCTTGCTAGACGTAAGTTGGACGATGGGTGCTTAGTAAGAGAAGCGATGAGGGTAATATGTGCTAAAGTAGATTTAGATGGTAATATAACCGCTGATGGTGCAAGAAATCTACCTTTCGGTGAAGTTTTAATGCCTAAAGGTGAGACGTTTTTAGGTAAGAATAAATATTTAAAGTGCACAGATCCGAAAGGCGATATAGTTTTGTTAAGTTTGGATCAGCGAGGAAAATTCTCTGCTATCGCTAAAGAGGACAACATCAGTGGTGTGCATACTGCAAAGACTCTGCTAACTAAACGACTGCCAATAACCGTAAGATTAGTACATGGAACTCCCCCTAGAGGCTTGAAAAGTGCCAGTCATTTTGTACCAGAGATTAGACTCTTATCCATTTTCGAAGAAGATCACGTGTTTGCTTTACCTTTGCAGAAAGAAGGAAATTCCCTTATTGCATTACCTCTAGCAGCGCCGTTAAAAATGCTCAGATGCAAAAACGAAGAACAGATTAAAAACTTCATGGAGTTCTCTAGATTGGTGGAAAAGTGCAATAGATTACTGGTAGATGTAGTGGATAGGATTCATGTATTAGATGGAAAACTTGGGGATCCAAAGAGGCTCCTAAGTGCACCTCTTCATGCTCCACCATTGATAAAAACTGGTTACTTTTTACGACGAAGTGCATCGTCAGATTCAGCCAATCACCACAAGCACATGAATAAACATAATCATATCTACAGCAGTCATAGAGACGAAAACAGCATCCCAGATGAATACGATGAAATAGACCAAATCTATGACTATGTCCGAGGCTTTGCACCTCTCCCGAAGAATCTAAAGGCTTCTTACACTAATGAAGTATCTCGACATGAATCTGCACCATCATCTCCAGCACCTACACCAATTCATATGCCCTTGATAACAGAAATAAAGCCCGAACCACCTCCCATTGAAACCATACCAACAAAGAAACCATTAAACCAAAAAGCCGAAAAGAGATCACGTAAAACTGCCATTAACCCTCCAGTTAAGGAAAAAGTGTTGACACCAGCTCCGAATTTACCTAAACTCTACATAAAGAACACTGTCAGTAACAAGAACAGAATATTCAGTCAAAAGAGTAACTCTCCTACTAAGGAGGCACCTAGTCCTGTTACTAGTCCGATAAGACCACTATCTAAAGGCGATTCACCGATTTTCAATATACGTTATAAAAGCTTATCGAACATACACCAGGCTATGGAAATGGATGGCACATTGGACTCCAGTCATTCTGGTGGACGGACGTCTGGCGATTCCGGTAATGGCCCAAAATTACCAGAAAAAAGGTCAAGAAAGTTGAGTAGACCGAAGTCTTTGACGAACTTAGTGTGGGAGCTTAAAGGTTGCCCAGTTGAAACGAATGAGAAACCAAAATGTAGAGTTAAAAGCGACAATTACAAGAAACTCGGGAACAAACTCTCCCTCGGAGCGCAGAAGAGAGTTCCAACGCTGTATCTTTAGTTATATCGGTAAGTTCTTACAATATTTATTGAACTTTGCGTGACACGCTGTCGTAATTTACGAAGTAATGGCATATTTAGGATCTGTTAAAAGAGATTTGCAGAAATTAGACAAAAAGAAAAGACATTAATTACCAACACACAAATATATAGTATTTACAATATTCTTAACCTACTCAATAGTGTTTAGTGGTTTCCGATTACCCCAGAACTGCTAGTATACTCACTCATTTCATCAAAATACCCAAGAGTCTCTACTCCAAAAGGAACAATATCTAAGTTGATGGAAAGACTCTTATGTTTGAGCCGTTTATTATTTTCCGCTAGCTCTGAGTACGCGCCATATTAATAGATATACAAGAATACCTTTTTAAATTAATAAAAACATATTAGTGTAAATTATATTCTATAATTGATTGATAAAATTGAAAGACAGCAATTTGGCGTGCAATTAAGTCTTTATGACCTTGTCGGGATATCACATCCCAATCAGTAACATTTAACACATGGCATATCACGAAGTCTCATTGCAAAATGATGATACAAACCTTTGATATTTGCTTCATCTATTGGAAAACGAGTTCTATTAATAAACCTCTTGAGGAAACAGAAATTTCATACTAACGCCTGAATATTTTAAATAAAGAATTCAAATTAATCTTAATATATATAAATTGCGTGTCACGTTTGTCCGTTATGGACTTAAACTACTGAACTGATTTCAATCAAATTTGCACACCTTGTGCAGTTTGATCTAACTGAAAAGAAAGGATAGCTTACATCTAAATTTATACCCGGAATATTATTTTATTGCAAAATAATTGTTTTTTATTTGATAGTAACAATTCTAACAGATAGCGCTGTGCTGAAAGTACCAACGTTTCACATAAGCTACAATTTAATGGCATAACCACCAAAAAAGCATGGTGGTCCCCATGACTGGTGTTCTCCTACCGTTTCCCTTTAATAGTTTACTACTATGTAATATAACAAAAACCTTAGCCACGGCAACGCTTGACCGGTTTGCTAGTTTATTATAAAACTATTTCATTGGTTTTTCATGCTGTCTGAGTAAAATAATGAAGTATTTTTATATTTAAAAAGTGAAATAAATATTTAACACACTACGTATCTAGAAGAGAGTTAGATATTAACATTCTTAATATTACTTATGAATTGAATAGAGTTTGAAATAACATATTATTTGACCGATTATTATTTTTTATACGAGTATAACAGGAGGCACATCTGATGTTAAGTGATACATAAACAGTCACATTGCCATAAGCAATGTGCTCGCGTGTTCGTTGCCGTCCTTGAAGAAGAATTGTTAAAGCGTCAATCTCTTTCCATTAGTTGTTGTGTCATTTGGCTAATGTCATAATTTATAAAAAATTCCTTAGCTATAAAAATTCTTGTGATAGCAAAAGTATTTGCACGAAAAACGTCGTTTCTACGTATTTCGTCGTAATTTAAACCATCAGTTATTAGTGCACTAATTACGAACCGTGGGCGCGGCTCCACTCCCTTTGGAACGCGCCAACCACACCTTAGATTTACTTTTTTGCTTTATTTCAAGGTGATAACGACACGATATTGTGATTCATATTACATAGACAAAATATATAGAAATCAATTTTTTATGCGATGTTGATATAATAATAGTAAAAACCTAAGCGATACGATAACATATATCACTAGTTATCAGCAGCTAGTTGTTCAGGTTGTCTTTCAACATAGGCCATCCTTGTTGTTTCTTCTTTCTCTTTCACGGCAGGTCGACTTTAAATTCTAAATTCATTTACTTGACCGTAAATATGAACTAATAGAATCAAGAAAAGCTTGCACGATGTGTAATATCGAATATTATTTTTAGATTTACCATCAGGCTGAGTAGGTTGGAGCCGGCAAACTTTGTTTTGCTACCTACTAGAAATCAAAAAGATTTCTGGTTGATGGTTTTCTGAGTCTGCAACAAATTTTGCCGATAACTTTCCCCTCTCATGTGTACATTTGTAAAACCATATTCTAAAGTAAAAACAGCTAGTTTGCTGCCCACCAACCAGTAAACCTCTTCACCCTCAGTTCATCTTGAGTAAGAAGAGAAATTGCAGAACATTTTCTTCCCACTTTCAACCCATACATGTCAGTCTACTACTGGTTGGAGGATGCGAACTGGATAATGTCAAACCCAACAACATTATTTTACATGCAATTTCAACGAAATTATTGGATTGTAAAAATAATCTTGGATATGACAATTGTAGAGGTAACTTCACAGCCAAAAAATTGTAAAACCACTCATGGAAAACATAGGAAGACACGTAAACTCTTGAAAAGTTCTATATTATTTCTTTTTTTTTAATTATATAATTTCAAACAATTGTTCAAGTCAAGAAACGAAACAGGATTGTACTTAGTCCATTACTAATAATATGCCATACGCCTAAGGCTATCGTCCTCAGATAAAATCATAATTTACGTAACATTATTACAAGCTGTAACAAAAAGTTGTATTTTTTGCTTGGATCAAGTCTCGGCTATCCTGTAGCGATCTATTAATAAGATAGCTATTTGATAGAGTAAAGGACGCTAGTAGAGTTTTAAATTGTATATTAAAAACCAATAATAATAAAAAACCTTTTTAGGTCTGGGCCTCTGATTTCTATATTTGTTTCATGATCATTTGTCAATCTAATAGGTAAGTAAGTGATTAGGCGCCGGTTTCCTCACGATGTTTTTCTTCACCGTTCGAGCAAATGTTAAATGCGTACATAGAAAGAAAGTCTATTGGTGCACAGCCGGGGGTCGAACCTACGACCTCAGGGATGAGAGTCGCACGCTGAAGCCAATATACCAACACTGCACACCAATACTAAAAAAATTATAGTAGTGAAAATCAGAAATAATCGTTCACCATTAAATAATATTTGGTGCTTGCGATTTTCATTTATTTTAGATATTATTAAATTACTAGCTGATCCGGCAAACGTCGTTTTGCCATGTTTATCATTTATAATAAAAAAATAGGGGTTGATCGTAGAAGGGTGAAAATTAGGGGTTGTATGTATTTTTAATGCTGTATCATAAAAATTTTGTTTAAAAAATTAAAATTAAAATTTAGGGGGATGAAAAATAGATGTTGGCCGATTCTCATAGATACCGGATAAGCACAAAAAAATTCATCAAAATCGGTCAAGCCGTTTTGGAGGAGTATGGCAACAAAAACTGGGACACGAGAATTTTATATATTAGATTTCGTTTTCATTAATTTATTAATAATTATTATTATGTTTGGTATCTGTTTACATTAGGATGCATTCCAGATCCTGGTACACTGTTCCACACGGGTCTAAGCAAAATGTACACTGTTTTTTTCTTGCTTGTAGAAATTCACGGGTTATTGTTTGCTGTATTTAATATAACTGCTTTTTGCAGGATATATTTTATGTATTTCGGGAGGTCTAACGGTTTGATAGATTCGTATTCGTATATCCAGTATTATTAAACTTTTTTTTATTTTATATTTGAGAGAACTTGCAGTTGTTTTTTAAAAAAATAAATTAAATGCATGGAAACATAAATTAATTTATATTATACTTTTAATGAAGAACGTCAGTTTTCCTCTTCACTCACCAATGGTTGTTACTTACAAAAATATTATTACGCTCGAGAACACAAGAGAACGTAGTATTTAGCTGTGATAAAGCCGAAATATTGTCCTAAAAATATATTAAAATAGTCTTCACTCCTTTACTCAAATGTACCGTACATTGTTCGTGAACTTTTTACGTCATGACTATTAAAAACATCCCATCTTTTTCCTTAACAAAAAGATAACGGAACGAAACAAAAAATGCTTCATTTTGCATATTATCAACACTTTATCTTTAAGAATAATTTAAAGTGAAAAAAACCATAGATAATCTCTAACTATACGTATAATAAAATCTCAAGTCAGTTTTTATAAGATGAGGGATAATAACGGCAATAAAAATTTATGTTTAGAATCTTTTTCCGATGTAGGAACGCGAGCCAATACTAACGTAGCAAAAGCTTGAATAAAAAAAATACGCGGTGCCCGAAGGACTGCGTTTTATATGAAGATGCTTTTCAGAAGTAAAGATATTTTTTGCTTATCCTTCGCCAAACTGGCACCCTTTTGGACCCTGAATCACTTCGCATTACCATCAGCCTCCGCTATGGGGAGTACATAATATGCATTGCGCAATGCATATTATGTACTCCCGTAAGACGTGTGCTCAACAAGTATCCCAATACAGCGAGGAAATGCTGCCAGCGTTAAAGGTACACTGCCACAGGGACCAAACTTTCTAAATTTGTTTCATTTTTCTTTTTGAAGTTATACTTCTTTAGGCGCGTTATGAAAATTTTATGAGAGTGAAATTTTACGATGCGCGCGCACCTGTGACACAAAATTGGGAGCGTGATTATAGCGTACAAGTAAAAAGAAATAGAATATGCGTGAAGTTCGTATGCCAAGGATTTTGAATGACCATAATGATATTTGTCATTTACCTTTTAAACAAATAAAGGAGTTTTTATTATTTTTTCAAAGAAATTTAGCAATGCTTTTTCACAAAGACCTATTGTTACTTAGTTAAAAGGTTATGAAACATACGTAGTTATTAAATATTGAATGAATAATATAATAAAACAATAAATAATAATTATTAATATTAATTAATAATTGAATAATATACTAATTATTAAATATTATTACATTATTAACGTTAAATATTTGTTATTATTTATTTAATATTTTTAAAAAAATAAAGAAAGCCAAAGAAATATAACTTCTTACGCGCGTACATAAGTACACGCACCCTTTTTTATTAATATTTAATTGTTTTTATTGATACAATGTTGGTTCAGACAATTTTAAATACTGTATAATGTATATTTATTTCATTGTTATGTTTAGGTTTTAATAAACAATTCTTTGTTTTTTGTAAAATATAATATTTTATTTTATTTATGTTAGTTAAATAAAACTTCTGTACCGTATATAAACTCGAAAACATCAGGAGTACCGATTGGTATGCCCATTGCACTGAGTTCCTTTACTAAATTCAACTTTTAGAATACGCAATTCTCAAGACTGAAAGTTCACTATTGAACTTGACAGATATATACTTAGCTCCTATAGACTTAAATACACAACCATAATGTTAACCTTCTGTATGTTATATGACTTAATGAATTATTCATAAAAATGCCTCAGGCGTAGCAGGTGCCTTAAATTGCTCTAACACAAATAATCTACAACTTACATTATATGTTGTTAAGCAACAATAGGTGTGGTCGGTACTTAAACAATATATAAAGAGAAAAGATACTTAGTTGAATATATATATTATGAGAATAGATACATAAATTTATGTGTTGGTAATGTAACGGCTCTATTAAAAAGTCTGTGTTAATAACTGAATAACTGAAAAAAAAAATATAATTATGTAGTATTAAAATTAATATATTTGCAGACATGGACAGAAAGTCGCATTTAACACTCGCTCGTACTTGAAGGATCCTCACGGTGTGCCCGTTTGCCCCCTGTTCTATAAAAAAAAGTGCATGCTCTCTCCCCTTTCTTCGACAAAATCGATGCACATCTTCGTGACGTTTTTTAAAAATTTTACCCTCAAGCGCCAAAAAAAGTTTCTCTTTAAATCAAATGTACCCTGAACTATATATATACTGGAATCTAAGGACCAGACCTTAAAAGTCTGAAGCGCCACTGTTTTTTAAATATATTACTTAAAATGTTTCAGGTCTCCGCAGTCATTGAAGAAGACACGTTTTGACCGACATAACGAGTGCCCGAGGATCAACGAAACGGCTAAACATGACAAACAGCCTACGAACTAATAAATTGTTAGAAATTTTAAGCTACAACGGATAACAGCGACATCTCTTAGACACTTTAAGAACCAGCTAAAAAATCGTGTTTAGGTTTAGTCACAATTCGAATTCATTGAGTTAACGGATGTATGCTTATTTTCTATCAATTTATCAGTGATGGCTGTATGGCCTTAGTTACATTTTGATCTCCTATTAATAATCATTATTTATAATAATGCCATATTAAGGTAATGCTTCGGTGTTCTTAGTGTAAGTTTTTGTCCTATTTAGAATATTTCTCTTAAACGTTCGTATAAACCAAAAACTTGCGGTGCCTTACTATGTAATAAAATTTGAATTCCCTCTTTGGTCCTTTAGTTTAAGTTAAAGTCACAATTTTATCGATAACAATACTTCTTTATGCATTTATCATTGTTTACGTATAGATTAAAATTGGTGTAATTATTTGATTGAATGATATTCACTATTTTGGCTAGTGACAAATTTAATCAAATAATATATATCGAATTAAATATTGTTCTACTCCTTTAGCTTTAAGCAATGATAATTTTCTTGGAGGTTCAAATTTTGTATATTATTTTTTGAATCTTTAACAAAGTTATCGTTTTTTTTGTCTGTTGTATTTGTAAGCCATTTGCATAGTTCAGATATACTTGATAAGGGAATAAAATGTCGATAATATTTTTACATTTGTGTTAGCAACGCCATCTGTTTTTTGTCACTTGCACTACATGTTTATTGATAAATATATAGATGTCGTGGTGATCAATACTATCTATTGAAAAAGATATTCTTGCGACATTTACTCTTTAATCAAAGTTTAATATCAGGTGCATGAATTGAATTTAAAAAAAAAATATTTTTTTACTCCAAATATGCGATAGCTAAGACTAGAATTCCTATTCTCAGAATAGGTTGTAATTACCTATTTTTTATTATTACCTGTCATTAGACTAAGTTTTGAAATTGTAGTCTCGATATTGTAATACTTAAATAAATAAATAAATTTAATTGTGCTTGTTTTTATTTTAATTGTAACATTATGTTAAGTAAAACATCCTTTACTGAAACACATTTATGATTTGAGGGATTCATTTTCTAACATTTCATATGATATAGTCGAGAGAACTTTCAGCGTCGTTCCTTAATTATCGACATAATTAGGAGCAAAGGTCGTTAACTAATAAGTTAAAATTCAAATTAAAAATAACTATTCATATAGGTAACCAATGAACTTGTGAACGTCAACAGAAAAGATGTTAAATTAATTCTAAATTTACATTTTATTTTTTCGTTTATTTTTTTGGACATACAGACAGAAAATGTCGTAATATTTAACTCCTTAAACTTATTCCGTACCGACTCCTTTGGGGAAACCCAACAAATACCCCGAACTGCCCGCTTCTACAGCACAAATATGGATTTCGTAACTATTTTAATATATACTAGCAAACTCGGCGAACTCCGTTTCGCCACCAGATGGCTTCGTTTTATGTAACATTTCGTTTGGTGATCCCGCTTTTCTGTTCAAATTTTTCCTGAATTTTCTTTGCTATTAACCTCACGGTGAGACCGAGACCTTTCCAACGAATGCAAAACCGTGGAAATCGGTTCGTGCGTTCTGGAGTTATAGCGTCAGGAAGGAAAACCCGACTTATTTTTATATAGTAGATAAATTACGTGTCACGTTGTTTGTCCGCTATGGACTCCTAAACTTCTGAACCGATTTCAATCAAATTTACACACCTTGTGCGGTTTGATCTAACTTAAAAGATAGGATAGCTTACATCTCAATTTATACCCGCAATATTATTTTATTGTAAAGTATTTGTTAATTATTTGATAGTCACAATTCTAACAGATGGCGCTGTGTTGAAAGTACCAACGTTTCACATAAGCTACAATTTAATGGCATTACCACCAAAAAAGCATGGTGGTCCTCATGACTGGTGTTCTCCTACCGTTTCCCTTGAATAGGTTACTACTATGTAATGTAACTAAAACCTTAGCCATAGCAACGCTTGGCCGGTCTGCTAGTAGATATTTTTAAATTTACCATAAGAGATAGGTTCATGAATGTCGTCGAACTGATGTGATTGACACCTCAGGGTTAGACATTCTATTTGACGTTCATAAGTTTACATTTTGTTACCTATATGAATAAATGATTTTTGAATTTGAATATGTCTTGACATATTCATATTCCGAAGCGAGCTTAGCGCTAATCTTGATTAGCGCTCAAAGCATTTTCAAAGATTAGTAATCGGATTCATCAGTCAACTGTAGACTTAAGGTTCTATCCCAGCCCGCCATATATTTTTTCCATTCGCCCTATTTCAAGAAATGATGACGAAAAATGGAAAAAAACAATGTAGATACTTTTTTGGAGTTTGTGTCCAAGTATGCCGTGACTACAATTTTTCAAAGCTAAGATTGCCACGGTTTCGTCTTTTGTTTTACGATATAAAGGACCATTTTTTCTGGACAAATCAAACCTGGATACCGCAGTAGGTACTATGTACACGACACAACAAATTTATAAGGGTAGAAGATTCACTGAATCAGTGCGGCAGGGTGACCTCTAATAGGCAACGATGGCGAAACGTCGTGAAGCGCATCACATCTGCTCCTTCTGTTACCACTACTTTATAGCGATCACGACCGCTCTGTCAAGAGTGTACCGTTGGAAGAAGAAGAGATTATTATATAAGGGTAAGTGAGCAGTGTTGGCCTAGTGTCTTTAGCGTGCGACTCTCATCCCTGAGGTCGGTCATCACCGGCTGTGCATTGTGCATTCTGCTATTCAGGACACTGGTCTAGCTAGTAAGATAAAAAAAGAAAGTCGATAAGACAACAAATACATTATGTCAAAAATAAAGATTTACCTTCCCGGAACCCCTCCACTAACATTTGAAGTCTATGATATGGTATTAAAGTTCAAATTGACTTTTAAGTAGTATTACGAATATTTTGTATAGGAATATAGAAAAGTGTTTTTTTAGACTTTTTACTCATTTTTTTTAAATTTTTCTCTCCGTAAGAACCATCCTTGTACTTAAAGGAATATTATAAAAAAAGAATCAGACAAATCGGTCAAGCCGTTTTCATGTTATGTCGTGACAACGGAAAATGGGTTTCATTTTTATATACCTATATATAGATGTGTACCTTAATTGTAAGTAATTCTGTGATAAATAAACGAAATATTGTTACATACGATTTTCTTTGTTATATACATGACGGAGTCGTTGGTGGTGAGGAGACAGGATTATTATTGAGGCTTCTGCTTGGTTCAGCCATATAGGGGAAGATCGTTACCCTTCGTACGCGGGGCACATTACACATTATACAGTCAAAATAAAACTTGAACAAAACAAAGTACAGTCTTGCTTTTGAATGTGTGCATGAGTCGAGGTACCAACTATACATCACCGAAAGTTCGCGAAATTCGCACCGATGAGAGTGAAGTTACAGGCATGGACGTGTTTTCGCGCTCGGTAAGTAATTTTTTGATCAATGTTTTTGTCTCTTGTTACCATAGATAAAATAAGTTTTCGTGTAGAGTATTCTATCAGTAACTAGCAAAATATACTTAAGATACGTCTCCAATACTTCATTTATGATGTTTTCCTATTAATATTAAAAAAAGTTATATTTTGTTGTTATTCAGTTAGTGGGGTACATTCGGACAGCACTAGATGGGGCACATTTGAACGAGTACAATTCGTTAAAACTAAATTTGTATGAAAATTTGTCGACGCGAACTGTAATTTTCATACAAATTAAGTTTTCGACTTTCTACATACACTACTGTTAATCTTGACTAAACCCTCTGATAGGTAAGATTGTGTTAGTGTGCTGATTGCTAATTTTTGCATTCACTTTGTCCTGTGTTGCTATCATTGCTATCGTCGATGTAAATATATGTTTATATACCTATTTTTTATTATCTTTATTAAGGTTGATTTTGATGCTTGTGAACTAGATGCTGTGAATAATTTATCAATCCATCAAATAGTAGTTCCTTCGAAGTCAGTTTTGACACCAGAGGCATTTAGACCCTATCCGCATGTTGTAAGAAGTAATAAAACAAATAAAATGACGACGACGGACGAATTTATACTGCCACACCCGAAAATAAGAAGTGCTAATCCACACCACAGCGTAAAAAATGTGATTCTAAATTTAAGATAGGTACCTAACTAATTAAATTTTGTTTTACATAAGAAAAGCTATGTAATTTTTTTTCACTATAAGATATTTTTGTTTAATAGAAGTTAAATCTTTATTTTTGTGTTTAATTTCATTGCTAATAAATGAATTTTAAATACCCCACGGCGTAAGAAGGTACCCCCAACACTGTACGAAGGTGCCCCGTTGATGGGGCAGATTCGTACGTATTCCAGATTTAGTTTAAATCATAATTATGGTTGAAACATTGGATGAAATCATTTGTAATTTTTTTATATGAATCTCAGATAGTTAGACTATAAATTTAAGCTATCAGGTGATTGATTCATGGAAAAAGAAAAAAATAAAAAAATAATATGTGAAAACCGTACGAAGGGACCCCACCTTCCCCTAATTTGCGGTCTAACCAAGCAGATCCATTTAAACAGTAGACTAATGTCGACATTAAATGGCTGATGCCAACAAACCAATCTATGACGTCAGTATGCTGACGTCATTATCTTCAACAATTTATCGGCAGGTCCTGCTTTTGTTAAAATTCTGGTCGTGCTCTTGACATTGCTCAGGTTATCGACTATCGTTTGTTGTTTTGACAACTATCGGTCCCTGACTCTGTCTCTCTATCCTCTTCTGTCTCCTCCGTCTTTCCTGTCGCTAGACGACAATAATCCTGTCTCCTCACCATCAACCACTCTTTCATACATAATCACAAAGAAAAGAATGAACTTTACAGTGTGGTGGGAACCCAACCTCGACATAGTCAAGTACAGATTGACTATAATAATTATTATTTAGTTCATGCCTCATTAGAGAGACACCAATACAAAAGGAAATCGGAGTAGCAGCTATACTAGCTATAGTATTAAGATTGCGTGTTCAAACATTCACTTAACGTGAATTAAGTATTAAGTAACTTGAATCCACCTTATAAATATTCAAGTTTCATTGCAGGTATACGAGCGTCATTGCACACTTACAAGCAGTTTAGAATAATCTTAAATAGTTAAGATCCTATTCATTAATTATTACCAAAACCTTGAGTTCAAGGTGCGGGGAAAATACCACGAATCATTTTTCTACAAATTGTTGCGATAGGTGAGTATAAATGACTCAATGACTAGGTGATGAATAGCATTTCAGACCGGACTAAGAAAGATTTTCGATTGAAATAAAACAGAAAATTAACAACTAAAACATTTTTAATTATAAATTACTTGCTAGATTTTGGCGTGATTCGGAAAAATACACTATGATTCATAGTTCTTGTACATCAATGTTTATATACGTAATCATAAGTATTTGCTATAGACTAGTTTGGCAGTAAGCATAATATAATGAGAAACAATAATCAAAGTAATTCCTAGTAATCTCCTTAATTACAGGATTAAGACATTGCGTAATAAAAGACTGAGGTTATTAATAAGAATCTTTTCAATAACATAAATACGTTAATATGCATTCAAAAACCACTTAATCTATTTAGGGCTGCAAATTGTTCAAACCTCCCAAATGACCCTCATCACGAATCCTTTGTTGCCTCAACCGCTCATCTTCATAGCCATCGATCCCCAGACCAAACCGCTCTATTAACTTTTCGCCTTTATCCCCATTCAATTGAATAAATTGTTTTCTTCTTCGTTGAGCAACGTCTGGGTCAAATATCCAGGTCTGAGCATCGTGGATGACGGGAAACCCGATGGCGTTCGTTTGGAGGAATGTACCGATCGGCCCAGCGGGAGCAGAAAGGACTTGTCGGTAATACAGGAGCAGAAGACAGATCGACTAAAACAAATGAATTTCGAGATAAATCACTTTGGTCTGCTACAGGAGATTATTTTTGTACCGTAGTCCTGGGGTGGACTTAAGATAACTTAATATAAGCCTTGTGTGCCTGTTCACCCAAAAAAAATATCTTTGCCGGGACGCAGAGAGC
The DNA here is from genome assembly GCA_963693345.1 of Pieris melete. Taxonomy (NCBI): domain Eukaryota; kingdom Metazoa; phylum Arthropoda; class Insecta; order Lepidoptera; family Pieridae; genus Pieris; species Pieris melete. The sequence goes on from CAVNZK010000020.1 coordinate 899,825, forward strand.
TGGTTGAAATGTTTTTTTGTTTTACCAACTAATCTAACTATAAAATACTAGCTGATCCGGCAAACACCGTTTTGCCATTTATAATAAAAAATAGGGGTTGTTCGTAGAGGGGTGAAAATTAGGGGTTGTATGTATTTTTAATGCTGTATCATAAAAAATAAAAAATAAATAATTTATCTAAAAATTAAAAATAATAATTTAGGGGTGGACTACCCTTAACATTTAGGGGGATGAAAAATAGATGTTGTCCAATTCTCAAACATACCCAATAAGCACACAAAATTTCATGAAAAGCGGTCAAGCCGTTTCGGAGGAGTTTAACTACAAACACCGCGACACGAGAATTAATTACTTAATTTTTAAAAACAAAAATTATAAAATATGACGATAACGAATAAAAAACTATTGTATTAACTCTCCAATACTCTTGTTGACCGATAGGTACAATTAAATTTGGTTTATTTTGCTAAATATATTAAAAGAACCGCAAATATACTATATGAGCACACAAACTGTATATTGAATTATAGCGACATAATAAACGTTCAAGTTAATTTAACACTTTGCAATACCGTAAAATTACAATTTAATGGCAATATAATGTTATTTTATTCGATCTTAACTAGGCGTCTGACAGCCTGATACAAACTTAATACGTGTTGAATATAAATGAATTTAATAAATTGTTTGTTTAAACTAAATCTACCCTATTACTTTTTTAGGAATAACTTCAATATATTTTGTTAGAAATACTTTTCTAAAACATTTTATTATATATTTATTTTTTATATACTTAACCGATTTCACAGACACTACACACAAAAAACTCACTCACAATAGCCCTCATTTTTCCATGTCAATACCACACCGTGTCCAACTCGTATTTGTTGCAACTTTTACAGGCAACCCAAGTTTCTTAACCGGCCTATAATTTAGTATGAATTACTTTATACTTGCGAAACAAGCGACTGCCAAAAAACTTATGGACCGCGAACTGGTGTATTACATAACTTGAACTTCGGGGTAATTATAATTTGTTAATAACAATGCTTTGTGCTGCAGGTTAAAGATCATTTGGTAATTGCGATTTAAAATTCATTTAAGCTTTAAAAATGTTGCGTTTTTTCGGTGGAAATTTATAGTAGACAAGATGCCGCGACTTCGTCTGCGCAGAATTAAAATAATATTTGTCCAAATGATGTAGCGTGAAAGATATATTTTATCTACTTTAAATAACAAATGCGATAAAAGTATCTTTTTTCATTTAGGAATCAATTTATTTGTATTACCAAATATGGATTTGAAATAAATTATCAATTTTTATAGTAGTTATGGTTTACTGTTTTGGCTATAATGGCTTAAACATAAGACACAGATATACATTATGGCGTACACAGATATCCTTTTTTGTAGGACTATTTAAGATAAACATTTCCATTATACATTACATATAGGTATGTAACTCTTAGAGGTTTTGGCAGCGCACGCCAAAATAGCTCGCAGATGGTAGATTTTTTCCTACTTACTTTTTATTTTTTTGACATATCTCAGCATATCTTTATAATAGCCTATGGGTTATTCTGACGTATAAGCTATATTATTTTAGCTATATAAGTTTGATTAAAATCCACTCAGTGGTTTTTATGTGAAAGTGTAACAAACAGCGATCCATACTTACAAACTTTTGCGTTGATAATATTTGTAGGATGTATTTTAGTTTTCGTAAATCTGTAAACATGTACCTATAGGGAACGAAGTAGCGACTATTTTGCTAGTAATTTCAAAAGTAAACTATGATGATAAATCTTATACAAGTAGATGGTTTGAACTATATTGTATTATAATTCAAATCACGCAGTATCACAACGCAACATTATTACAGTTGTGCAATAGCAGGTTCTTGTCAAGGACCCAATAAACTTTCCAGTTAAAAAAATATATGAAATTTCGAATTCATATCACTTTATATTTACAGGGGGTAAATGTAAAGTGATACTGTGACTCCAATAAGAACCAAAATCTAACAAATTCAAAATCATTTATTCATTTAGGTAACACAATGTACGCATATGAACGTCAATAAAGAAATACATATTAAATGCTTCTAATTTTACATTTACCACCAGTTCTCAAATCAAGGGCGAAGAACGGACGAGAAGAAGAATAAACTCTCCGCCACTCTTTTTAATCGCCACGTTTTTTATTTCACACAATGTTTGTAAGGAGCTGCAACCATTACACCATGTTCCACATGACATCTTTAAATAGTAAAATAAAAAACAAAGATTTGTCCTCTATCAGCAGTAGGCATGGTGAAATAGGAGCACGCACTTACATTCTCGTGGGAACAACACGTAAAAACATAGTCGATCGGTTAATTATTAATTCCCAATCTGAAAATTGACTTCATGGTTGACATGACATGACATATGGAGTATCTATGGAGTGTGAACCATAAACAAAATGACATATCAACACATTTCAAAATGTTCTTACTCTTCTGTATTGCTATTGGTTAGCGCTGGTCTAACGACGCGCATGCGTAAACACCATCCCGCCTCCCACGTAAATAATAAAAATCGATAAACCTAACAACGTTGGTTTGTATTTTTCTAATTAATATTATAAAGTGTAAAAATGATGCAAGAATATGACGACGACTACTTTTTCGAAGAGGACAAAATGTATGTAAATTGTCTATTTAAAATGTTTTATCTTTTTGTTTATCGCTGACTTCCCTTACAGAACATTATCTCGTATTTGAGTTTGCTGTTTGTTTTGTGAACATGTCCCAAAGAGTGCAAATTCTACCTTTTTATGACCCCAATTATAACCACATGTTGACCATCGGGCACACACTGTTTGAGGATAAAATGTAATTTTTTTCTTTTATTATCTATTTTAAGTTTACGAAACTCGGAAATTTCTCTAGCTTAAGACATTTTTATATGTAAAATTATTTAGCAAACCCAAACTGGATATACCAAATAACTCCCATCTGTTGCTTCCTGTGAATGAAAGGTAATATTTTTTTTATTGTTTACTTAAAATAAAGCACCTACTATTATGGCATTTATTTATGTTTAATTCATTTCTATAAAAACAATTAACGTGCAATTTATTTTTAATAATAATTTAGCCAACCTCAACCGGAGATACCAACCACCTCCAATTTATTACTACCTGTTGATGAAAGGTATTATTATTTTATTTTTATCTTTCTTTAAACGATGTCATTTCCTAACATAATTATTATTTAGTGCCCCAGCGTTGATTGAAAATATACCCGTTGCTGATATCTCGATCCGTCTTGAAATGTAAGTATTTACAAAACCTACTTTAAGTAATGGCTAATTAAAATATAAAACCGACTTCAAAAAATCAGAAGGCCCTTCTAACCATACAAACTTTTTTACACACATACACACTCTATTCCTGTCATTGTGTGACTTCTTAGCTCTACCGATACCAATTCCGTCATTTTTGTAATGACGATGATTCCTCTATATAGATGTCGCGATCTTGGGATTGTGGTATTAATTTTCTTTTAACGTGAACTTGAGATCGCAATCGATATCGCTATTGGAACTACCAGAGTACCGAGTTCGTAATGAATTAATAAACTTAGTATTCAAATCTTATAAGATCATGCCTTTGTGTATTATTGTGGGTTATGATGTCGGAAGTATTTCATAATTTCTCGCTTTGATTGAAGTGTTTTGATACAATATTGCGTCAGTATATTAACTATTAAATTTACAGAACAGAAGATACGGAGAATGCTGATTGTATTTACAACGATTTAAGAAGCAGCCGATATTTAATACAGCATCAAAATCTTATGTGAGTTTGAGCCCTGTGTGTTCCCTGCACTGTGTGGACTTAATGATCGATTAAAAATTTCTTAATCACATTTAAGGATCATCTATATACAGCTAAAATTATTAACACATACAAAGATTTGTATTGTATACTCTGTGCCAGTTGTAATCGATCGATAGCTCTGGCTGTAGATATATACCACATTCTTTGTGAAATGATAATTTTTTTCTTCTAACTGTTACCTAATCCGCTGTTTTGCTAGTAATTTTTATTGAATGGTTTTAAAATTTATCTTTACCATAATTGTCATATATTTTAGAAAAGATAGCTTGTAACATAAACTGTAGATATAGCGTTATGTATGTCGTGTAAACTTTAATAAATAAATAAACATTCTCAATGTATATTCCGCTTTCCCTGTATTGCTAAAATAATAAAAATTAAAAAAAAATGTGTTTTATTTAGTCTATTAAACAGCGCCCGTACTTCTGTAACTTCCAATAGTAATAATACAGATTCCAACGTATTTGTATGCGTTGACGTTAGGATTGCAGAACCAAAACACTTTATTAAGACCGGGGTAGCTATCGGATGTTACAGGCTCTGGGCGTAGACACGTAGGTATATCATCATAGTGATAAACGTGTAGACGCACAATAGTTTTCAATTTAGCAACAAGAGTGAACATTTTCTAGTTTTTAAACTAGGAAACTTTGCTTGTAATACTTCGCATTTTATACGTTTCCATATACAATAAGTTGTACAACTAACAAGATTATATCATCATCAGCCTCTTTATTTGGTCCATTTCTGGACGTTAGCCTCCTCCATTTTTCTCCAGTACTTGCTACCACTGGGAGCCACCCTTCTCTACGCAGTCGTCAGTCCACCTGGTCCTAGGCCACGCAGTCATTTGTTCTGCCGAGGTCTCCATTCAATGAGCCTGCGGGTGCATCGATTTAATTTCCATACGCGCTATGTGGCTTGCCCACAGTTATATATCAGGGTTATATATTTATGATTAATTAAATACGTTATCACTATATTGCAATGAGCTTCATCGGCCCATGGTACTGACATATTGTACAGCCAGGCACTTAAAGATGTCATTACTATCCAAATATTATATCGGAAATGCTTTTCGAATATAAAATAATAATTAGATCATAAAGGGAGATCTAAAATAGTATTCAAATCAGTCCAAGCATACTTTTAGCAGCAAGATGGCTGCGTTACCCACCAGAACTGTCCACATTTGTCCGGACGCAGGCTTATTAAACGTCAAAACTCATAATTACTGGTTATTTCAGGGGTATGACAGTGACATCGGGCAGCGTTGTTTTAACAAAAGATGAGAAAAATCTTATTGGTATCAGTATAGGTGGTGGAGCGCCTTTATGTCCATGTCTTTATATCGTACAGGTAATTAAATTAACGTATACGTATATAATATCTAGAGCAGTGTTGGTCTGCCTTGAGTGGCCGACTTTCAACCCGGAGGTCATACAAATCACGGACTTTTCTTTCTGTATGCATTTAAGACACGCTCGTACGGCGAAGGTACGAAAGGTATTATCAAGAAAACAGCATATCTTTGATCTAAAAATCAACGGTGTGTGTCAAGGACAGAAGGCTGATCTCCTACTTGCCTATTAAGAAATTAAGAAAAATAAAATTAAGCTTGAGGCTCTTGAGAAGAAATAAAAAACAAAACAATGTTAGGATATTGAATAGAAAGAAAAAAAATACTTTATTATACACAATAAAAAGAATTTTTAGCTAAAAAGAAAGTGCACTAGCCCCCACACTAGGATTCCCTGTGTTGTGGGCAGCCAGTCTTCCTTGTGACATGTTAACAGTACTTGACAATAGTATCATATTCTACCGTACTCTCAAAGTGAGAGAAAGAACGTTCTAATTCTAAGAGATATTTTCACTGAAAAACTTCAATAACTAACTATTAATTTCAGATATTCGATAACACACCAACAGCTAAAGATGGAACTTTGCAGAGTGGTGATGAAATCGTTGGTGTTAATGGTCAAAGTGTTAAAGGGAAAACTAAGGTTGAAGTAGCTAAAATGATACAAGCAGCTAAGGTATGTATAAAAATATCGAGGTCCCCAAAGTTTTCGCATTTTGATAGACTCACTTTGGAATCCATACTGTTTAAGAAAACACTCCGAAAACAGCTCATATTTCTATTAATGATTAGGGTTTATATCTAATAACCATTGGGGCACGGCAGTGCGCCTGCCAAATCGAGCAAAAATGCGATCATTTTCTATGCTATTTCTACTATCCATTTCATATCAATTTCTCGAAGCACTTTAGGCCATTTTCGACCCCCATAACATCTTATAGTAACCATATCAGAATTACAAATCTTTTATGTTTTTATATGGATTGACTTGGCAATCGCATTAAACAATCTAATTTAATATATTGCCAAGATATCCAAGTCAATGTTTATTTAAACCAATAAATATTTATAATATTGATATGGTTACTATAAGATGTTGCTAGAATAGCCAATTACGTAGTATTTTAAGTCAGAAGATCCATTATTTAAGGAGTGAATAAATTGACTGACTTGGTATTATATTGATCTCACAACTATTACGGTAGAAGAACGGCGTTGCGGGACTTTGTTTTTGATGACATTTATATTAGTAATAATTGGAAGTCACTCTTTGAATATCAGTCACATTTTAAATAAATCCTCCAAATTCTATTCTAGGACAAAGCTAAGCACACAGAACATTCTTGCTGATTAGAAATTGTCATTTTCAGGACACGGTTACAGTAAATTACAACAAACTACACGCGGACCCTAAACAGGGCAAGACCTTAGATATTATAATGAAGAAAATGAAACATCGCTTAGTGGAGAACATGTCGTCTGGTACAGCAGATGCTTTAGGATTGTCGAGGGCTATTCTATGCAATGATACGTTAGTTGCAAGACTAAATGAGATGAGAGAAACAGAGAATACGTATAAGAAACTGGTGGAATTGGCTAAAAGGTACACTAATTGATCAAAGTTATAATGATATAAGAATTAGGTATTAGATATAAGAATTGAACAGTTATAAAGGTTGGTGGACTCAGTGTCCGCACTTATACTCTCACTAGGTCCGTTTTGTGTAAAGTCGTAGCTAACCAAGCCTAGCTCCTTAAAGGTGCGCTTACACGGGTAACTAAAATTGCTCAATTCCAGTCAACTCGTCAACTATGACGTCACGACTACATCAAGCAATTTACGGCAACGGCAACAAGCATCAATACTGCGCAATACAATATTGAGCGATATGGCGCAACTTCATGAACTAGGGAATACAGTAATCGCTCGCTATGGACGACATTGTTCTTGCTGCGGCTGCTTGTAGCGCTTTTTTTATTATTAATCAAAAACAAAAAGAAAGAAAAGGAATAGGCGTATCTGGGTATGATCGTTTTTGGCAAAGAGGCCGCAATTTTCATTGTGTAAAGCATTAGATGATATATTATTCAAAAACTTTACTAGAATGTCACGAAGAGACTTTGAATTAATTTTGAATAAAGTAATTAGAAATTATTATTATTTAGACCTCTAGCTTTCCCCGCGGAAGCAAGACGGCAAGCCGCAAAACAAACAAGAGCAAATGAGATATATACAAAAATTGCTAGAAATTTCCAAGTCCATTGGATATTCGTCAATTCGTATCTGCGACATTGAGCGATATGAAATACCTGGAGAAATTAGGAGCAATATCGCCGAAATAATTTAATGAAATTTATTTAATTTATTGAAATTGCTCCATTAATTGCTCCACATCGGTACATTCGTGTCGCCGAGTAATTATTGCCCTCATGTAAAAGCACCTTTATACAAGCACAGAAATCTCCTGGGCACTTCACATGCTTCACGGAGTGACCTCACTGCTCCGAGGATTTCTGTACGTTAGTTAGTACACGCATTCCAGGACTACGTGGGTGACTGATTCCTCTGCGCTGATACAACCTTTTACCTCAACCAAGGCACTATATTCCATAACTATGTGACACGATTGACGTCTTAGAAACTGACAACTGAACGCTCCTATTGGTGACACTGGACCGTTTAAACGCCGAAACATTTCTGAATTAGAGCTACAGTTAAATATTAAAAATAAATTGTGGGTTCCGGTTTTGAGCCCGGGAATTCTTTAACAATAGGACTATGCGTTACGGAAATGTCAATGGTCCTTTAAAATGATTAACTCATTTATTTCAGAATGTTAAAATCATATTTCGACTTACTTCAAACATTTAAGTCTCTTGGTGATGTTTTCGCTACAATCGGTGTGAGAGAGCCTCAAGCGAGAGCCTCCGAAGCATTCACAAAGTTTGGCCAATATCACAGATTATTGGAACGAGATGGGATCAAAATGTTGAAAACTTTAAAACCGGTAGGTAGCATTGAATTGTATAAGTAGTTTTATTAATAACTATTTACTTTTACCCATGTTAATTTAATTAAAGATTGATGTTACATGCCGCCGAAAATAAAATTCGACTCCCCTTCGTTCCTGCGTTCGAGATATGTTCTGCCAAGCAAACTGAGGCTAACTTCCGAAAATCTATAAAATGCTTTTTGATTGTTATCTCACCTTGTTACTCGCTTATGAAGTAATTTTATTAAAATTAAGTAGTTTTGAGTTTATTAATTATAAACAAAACTCAATCTTTCCTTTTCCATATCATTGCTTTTCGTACAAACATATGTGTAATTATATGGAAAAATATTTTAATAAACTAATGCAAAATAATAAAATCTACGCGAGCGCGTACACCGCCGAGGGTGATTATTTATCGTCTTTTTTTTTCTTTTTTATGGCTCTGGCACGGTTTTGTGCATTAGCCAGTGCCAAGTATAAGATTTTTATAATTCGTGCTTTTTGCCTTAGAAATTCGACCATGTCTTCCATGTACGGTTTAGGCACTCGCCTGGTACCGCACAACCCTCCCAAAGGCCGAGAACAAATTTAAATTAAATTAAAACTTGCCCTCGAACCGGGAATCGAACCCGGTACCCCTCATCTAGCTGCCACTTAATAAGACCGCTAGGCTATGAGGCCCCTAATTTATCGTCTTTATTAATCTATTTTGTATTTTAATTACATTGTGTCTTTTTCAGAGACAATGTATTAAAAAAATATTACATTAATTTCTAGATATTAGCAGATATGGGAACTTATCTACACAAAGCGATACCGGACACAAAACTAACAATTCGGAAGTACGCAGACACAAAATTTGAGTACCTCTCGTACTGTTTGAAGGTTAAAGAAATGGATGATGATGAATATGGCTATAATGCCTTGCAGGAAACACTTTATAGAGTTGAGACTGGAAATTATGAGTATAGGTTTGTGTTTGTTTTGCTAAATTGCTTATTTAGGTTTAACGGGTTCTTGATTGGGAAGTAATAGATGTTCTTACTCTGCTCTACTAGTAAGGCTACTTGGCACCACGCCATATTTTTGACAAGTTACCTACTACAAATCGTAACCATTAATCAAATTATACGCATACATACCCATTCTCACACTCATACATTCACGTATACTTAATGTATACGACTTGTGTTTGATTAGTTGTAACACTAAAACTAATTTGTTTTAAACATGCATACACCACGGAATAATTGTAATCTAACAACACCTAGGATTAGCGTATTGCGAATATGAATTTAATATGCAGATTGCCGTGCGGCGACCGCATGTTGCAGTCGGTCTTGACTGCAACATGCGGTCCGACTATGGCCCGCTTTAGATCAACTTTGTCACAACCATATAATTATTATGTTTAAAAAAAATATATAGTGAAAACAGACGCCGAAATGTTTCTGTCGTTGAGTCACGTTCTAAAAGGTAAGTTGATCACTTCAAGACTCGCAATATCTCATGTTCTAAATGCTAGAAAATCAGAGATGTTTCATATACGTAAATAATAAAATCATATCTTTCTTGGTTATACATTAAAATCGTGCATTCTTCACGCAACATTCAGTGCTTTGTGTGATTTAACAAATAAACTGATGATTCACCATTTGCAGATTAATACTCCGTTGTCGTCAAGATGCTAGAACGCGTTTTGCACGTCTCCGTTCAGATGTACTCGTCAAATTAGAGTTATTAGAGAACAAGAAAACTCAAGACGTCGCCTATCAGCTTAAACGGTTCATACAGGGATTGGCTGTTTATCACAAGTACGTAAAAATCTTCGTAGTAAGAAGCTATATAGAGGAGAACAAATATTTTTTAAAGGCTACACTGCAAATAAACGCCAAAGAAGAAACTTAGGTCCATCTAGTGATTTCTCTTACTATTAGGCAAATTAAATTACAAAGCAATAATATCGTGTAAAAAACATAAAGTCGGTTTACGGGTAATGGAATAAGGTGACAATGTCAAAACAAAACATTGATGAAATGACTTTTATTAATAATTCATTTTTATTGAATTTTCACTATTTTGTATGGATACAAAGAAGGAGTGAATCCTCGGACGCATACGCCAATGGAGTGGAAGAGAGATAGATGCGGCGCAAGCGTACAATGAGCGTAACGGGACAATGTCATGCTTTTTTGTGTGTGCAGCGCTTTCATCGATTTATTAGACGTTGTCACGTCAAAACTTGCAATGTTTAAATAAAAAATATATTTGGTAACTGACTTAGGGACGGTAACAATTTATTGGATTAACATTATTTAAAGTTAATTTATTTTCAGTGAAACAGTTGAACATTTAAAAGAAAACGCCAGTCTCTTCCCAGTAGAAGTGGATTTATCGCAAAATGCATTCCAATACAAGTCTACATCGCAATATATTCAGGTAAGGCCTGTTTAGTTTTCAACAGCTGTACCAATTAATGTTTCAAAAAAATAAGTTAAACCATAACAATTATTGGATTAATTTTATAATTAACGTTTATTATGTTAAACATAAAATTATTTTAATTATAATATTTATTATTTGCAGGATAGTCAAGAAGATGACGAAGAAATCGAATTTGCAAGGGAATTAAAAGAGTATCATGATTTGTCAGACGAAGAAATTAAAAAAGCGTCAAATAGGCGGCAAAATAGTGACACTGACGCTGATTTGTCGGAACAGCTAATACCTAACTTGACAGAGGCAAAAATTGATAATGATAGAATTGACAGTGACAGTTTGACACTGTTAACAGAACTGGGCCTCGCTGACACAAAGGATGATTTTGGCGAATTTCAAAATGGGTCAATGGACTTTACGAAAAGTACAGATGACGTTTTTGATAAATTATTGAATGACTTGAACATACATTAATGTTAATATTTGTATAATTATTTTAAATATAATTATGTTATTCCAATTTCAACCATAAACACTTTTTATTTCTTACCTATTTTGTCAAAAATTATTAATTAATTGAATAAAACGAAATAAGTCTTCGCAACGCTTGAGTAGGCCCGAAAAGTTCTGCCTTGCCTGTTTTGTTTTGTATTTTGGTCATAATTTAGATGAAACTTTGTTACGCATATATAACTCATTAACGTTTTAATATTAAAAATCAAGGATAAAAACACAAAATCGGTATTATTAATTTATTATTACAATCACTTGGGCATATTAACAACAATTGTTTGTACATAAATGAACATTTTAAAACTTTTTATCCTACAGATAATTCGATCTATTTAATTCAATAGAATATTTTAAAATTAATTTGAAAACGCCGATTACGATTATAAATTACAATTAATAGAAAGAATTTTGACATTAAAAGCTCTAAGGTCCATAATGAGGTATATGATAAGGTATTGGCTTGTGAGGTTCAAAATAGTGCTTCAATCGTTCAATTTGATAAGGGTCCACAACAAACGGAGTTTTTCTCGTGTAATGCTCTTTTACATAATGTTTAGCATAGGGTTGTATTTTATGTCCATGCTTGTGTAAGTCAAAATCTGCTGTCAATTTGTGAAGCTTCGAAACAGCTTTTTCTGCAATGTGCTTTATTCCCGATTGTACCTTTTCTGCAACTTTTTCCAAGTGTAAATGAGCTGTTGCTACGTGGAGGATCAAGAGAGATATCTGTAAAAAAAAAAAAATATTCACAAAACTTGAACGGTACTAACTAACGGTACGGAACTCACACGCTTAGTAAACAGCTTAAATATTATGTGTCGTTATTTTTACATAGAAATAGATTTACAAAACCACCTGAAATTCTTTTATAAATTTATAAGAACGATATCCATTGTATTTTTTAATATAATACAGTTATTTAGTTCAATTAAAAAGCGTAATTAATAATATAATTTACTACTAAACTCCCTTTAGATTATTATAAAATAAATGAATTGGGGTCGTTCAAGAAGCAAGATTCACTGCAATTTATCCCCCCTTCCTACAAAAAATTTGTACATAAACGTATTATTTTTTTGTAGGAATCCTCGAAAATGCATTACGTTTTGAAGCATAGACAATGTGTGGGTAATTTGTGTAAAAAGTGCCCACCTATATGGTGCTTTAACGTAGTACTTGAATGGCCCAATAGGTTTACTATTGACATTCCAGTAGAGCAAGGTTCGCCAAAACTGACCAAGCTGAACTATAAAGGACCTTCAGGTCAACAGCGAGATTCTATTAATAAAATCCCATCGTCTAGAAATGTCATATACTTTTGACTTCAAATCGGTGGCGATATTGTGAATGTACTTACAAAAATATAAGCCCTCATGATGCGTGATATCCAATCGTAGGTAGTATACTGCTTCGCACCAAATCATTCACCCTTCATATAAACTAGGGATCTAGTGTAAATTATTTTATTACGGCCTTATTCTGATGACATGATATCATACGCCCGTCTATATATTAATATCGTATATCGTAGTTAGTATTAATCGGAGATACAGTATACAGTATGGCAGGAGGCTCACCTCATGTAAGATCTAAATATTAGGTGGAGACGGATGCTTAGGATTCCCTGAACAGCTAAGGAAACAAACGTGTCCATAATACTGTTACAGGTAAAATACACTTTGTTACCAACCCATTCTGTGTTTTTTTTGGACATGTATAATACGCAGAGATCCAGAAAGTTTAGAAAAACTTATCGTGACTGGCAGAGTGGAGTGCACCAGACCTAGGCTGATCCCCTACTCGCTGGACCGATAAAGTACCGTAAGACCCTTACAGATATTAACGTCAATCAAGAGCAGGGCTGTGCCGAATGCAGGAGATATTTGAGAGATCCAGCGCCACTAGGTCGTACCCTTCAGAAAAGAAGAGTGCACGAATTGTTTGATAACGTTAAACTTACAAACTAATCGTCTCATCTAAATAAGTTTGATCACGAAAACTGAACTCCATTTATTTTTAATAATGTATTAATTCACAGCAAAAGTGAGCACTGTTGGCCTAGTGGCTTCAGCGTGCGACTCTCAGTAGGTTCAATCCCCAGCTATGCACCAATGGACTTTCTTTCTATGTGCGCATTTACCATTCGCTCGAACGGTGAAGGAAAACATCGCGAGGAAACCGACTTGCCTTAGACCCTGCGACGGCGTGTGTGTATCAGATTGACATTGACAAAATAATGATCATGAAACAGATACAGAAATCTGAGGCCATAGCCTAAAACAGTTGTAGCGCCACTGATTTATATTTGTTAATAATTCAAAGCGTAAACACGATTTGGCAGAACAAATCATTTTACAACCGCAAAGTATCACGAGAATAAGGCCTCAAGGGAAAGTCTCGATCGAAATTCAACTCGCAAGGCTGGTGTTGTTTTTCGCATCCTAATCATTAACTTATTATTTTACTCAAACTTCCACAAGATGAATGACTCTTATTACATGGTAATACGGTCTACAAATGACGTTTGATAATTGCATAACAATGATGTTACGGATGCTTATGAAGTAATCAGTATTATAATCGATACAAAATAAATGGTTGAAAATTTTGACTAACCTGCTTTATAACATTGATCCTGATTTAGTTTCTCGTGTCTTGACAGACTTGTCAGACTCTCAGTGACAGTTTTTTTGAAGTTATACTTCTTTTAGCGCGTTAGAGAAAAATGATGAGGGTAAATTTTTACGATGCGCGCGCACACCGTCACAAAATACCGACACTCGCCCACTGTCACAAAAAACCGTAGTTAAAATTTTAGTTTTTTTGAAATTATACTCCTTTTGGCGCGTTAGGGAATTTTTTCTATTGTTAGTGTCGTTTTTTTCTACAAACGTGGAATTCGGCGAATGATATAATTTTTGAAATTATTTTTATCTTGTTACGCCAAAGAAGTATAACTTCTAACGCGTGAACCTACATAAGTACACACACGTTTTTTTTCTTTAAAGGACTCCTAAATAGTAGCCTCAAGGACATTTGTAGGAGCTAGGCGGCAGGGGAGTGTCAAATCTCCCCTTTTGTAAGGGACTTTATTTCCTAAAAAGGCTTGGCGTCTCCCGCACTGACGGTCCCGGGCGTCAACTACTCTGGATATATCCTCATGATATTTATGAGCGAATCGACCGACCCGCGTCACCTCTTGTGATATTTTACTTATTTGACAATTTTATGCCTGAATTCCCGGGATACCCAAGCCAGTCTCCAGATCGCACCTGGCTCTTTCGAAAGTCGGACAAGTAATTGAACCACCGTATGGACAGTTCTTTCATCATTTATATAATAATAGCTGTTTTATCATTACTTTCGGTTAGATTCAATAACATAAAATACGCGTGTCTGGCGCACCCTAAACACTATTGCTTGTGAGACGGATATATTTAGTAGCACACTGGCTGAATTCACAAGAATTTGCTTATTTATAATTACTTATAAAAAAGGTTTAGGTTTTAAGTTTTTACTTGTAATGTTTTAGCAGTTTCTTATTGTATTAGTATTAAGTTACTGTAAAAATAGGAAATTAGAAAAATAAATAAATATGAATAAAAAATGCTTTACGGTAGTAGAATGGTGTTTTAAAAGATACGGCATTATTAGACTATTTTAATGTTTATGCTTCTAGTATCTGTAGTATTTCATTGTGTTAGCCATTACTGATCTGTAATTAATATTATCCTGACCTACATCTGACGATAATGATAGGATAAAACATCCTCAGAAATGAAGCCGTGATTTAATCAAACAGGAAGTAAATTGGCCGTAATTAATTCAATAAAATTTTTTTGTAGTTGTATTTAGAAACTAGCATTGCGATTCATGACTCTTAATATTAGCTTTTAGTTATGTTATTGTGTAAGTCTTCATTGTTGTCTGTAATTTAAAAAAAGTCGAGTTCGATCGCATTCGTCTAAATTAGAGTGGTCCCTTTATCGTCGCCGGTTTCCTCACGATGTCTTCCTTCACCTTTTGGGCGAATGTTAAAAGCGCACATAGAAATAATGTACATTGGTGCACAGCCGGGGATCGAACCTACAACAACGAAGCCACTAGGCCAACAATGCTCTTCTTTATATACTTACTGCATTTTATTTTTAATTAGTCTTAATGCTTAACACAAATCGTCCATGTTTGGTTCTAACTTCTAAGGGTAAGTTCAGAATCGAGACTTAGCCCAAACTAAGACTTTGTCAAAATCAAAATTTGTCAGGACATTTTAGAGCAAAATTTGGACCCAATATAATCCAGTTCCCTCACAATGTTTGCCTTGAGAGAAGCAGGTTGGGCACAAAGATATGCCATTTTTATTCATTCAATTAAATTCCTACAAACAATTTAACGCTTCCTTTAGGAAGCTTCCCTTGATTTAAGAACTGGCTAAAAATGTAAAATTAGAAGAATTTCATATACTCGTATATATATTTTTTCTTTTCTTTTGACGTTCATAAGTGTACATTGTGTTACCTATTTGATAAATGATTTTGACTTCACTTGACTTGAGGACACATTGTTATAAGATACAAATATACAATTAAACACATTAACAGCGCCATCTACCGATTTGACACACACTGGATTCAATAAAACACAATTTGATTTAAATAAAGTATATTGAACATAATTATAGCTTAAGAAATTATTACATACTTGGGACTAATTTATTTATAAATAAATAAGGCTGATACAAAGTTCCAATTACTATTCGTTATAACACTTTCAACTGTTACAAATTCCATTATCAAAACTTTCATATTTTTAAATTCCATTTTCAAAATGAATTTTACATTCCAATTCACGCCAATAAATTTACATTATAAAAACGCTATCAATATTTGACCTAAAAATCATAGGCTGTGCGAGCCTTTTTTATAAAGGAGAAAAACTTTAACTCCTTAGAAAAACTTGTTACTCCCTTATTCATAAATACTCAATCATGCACTCTTTCAACGTACTGTATTGCCTCTTTCTGTCAAACTGTGAATACGCCGCGTTGGAAAGAAACAGAGTACTTTTATATAGCCGGTAATTCGACTGTATTTTAATGAATAAGGTGCTTAAGACATTTTAGATCTGTAATGTTTTTAACGTGTAATAGATTTTTAAAGATTTTTTTTATCATCTCGTGTTGCCGGATAAACTGATGTGAAACAGTATTAAGACTGAGTTAGCTATTAAGGTTAGATTTTACTACATTAGTAAATCGTTAATACGCACATAGTTAAAATATTTTGACCAGAATATTTTTAATTTTTGATAAATAAATTTGAAAATTGTACACAAATTCGTTAAATCTTAATTAAAAGTAAAACAAAAGTTAAAAAAATATTTTATTAATAATAATTCTTAACGACAAACAATAATGTACAAACCCTACTCAACATTATGCATAGAATACAGTATTCATATTTATTTTTTAGTTGCCTTGTCAACCGGAATCCATTTCAAGCGGACTATAGATAACGGAGACGCAACCAAAACTTTTTGAAAACACTAATTATTTCTAGAAAATGTCAGCTTTCAATGGAAAATTTGCATCTCTCGATCTTCGAGAAAGGCTGTATCAATTTTCATGCAATTTTTCATAGAGCTAATAAATGTTTAATTTTCAATATCATAAATTCCAAATTTAAATAATCATCACAAATGTTTTAACAACTTATCCGCTACCAGGCTATAGGTTCACTTTCCGGCAAAATAATCGGTTCGTTACGCACACTTACATGCCATAAAAATAATCACATAGATGCAATATACATCTGCCCCATGCGTATATCATAACAAATAAAAAAAAAACTTTGACATCTCCAACTGTCAAAATCTATAGATAAACTTATTATTTAGTCTGTGTTAGCTTTAATAAAAACACCTAAACCTATAATCTATGTATATCATTGAGAAATAAGCAATTATGAAGTACAAAACTAAATTTACAGTTAATTGAACACTTATTTATTCTGTACGACATAATTGTTAGAAGCTATTATCCTATGCATATATATATCACAAGCGTTATTAACATTCTATGTAGCCCAGGACTGCAACATTGCAAACTCTTTGTCGTCTTCTGAAAAATAAATTAATTGTACCCTTTATCGCTTTACTTATAAAAGTAAGAATGGTCTGGAAAATAGAAATGTGGACTGTTTCCTACGATGGAAACGACCTGATGAAATGTATTATAATTATGATATTTAATGTTTGTGAACTTTGCGGACACACACTACTCACATGCTTTGAAACCTAAATAGATCATCACATGACATCCATTTCTTATTCTATTTGTTTACGAAACAAAATATAAGATAAATAAACAACACTTAGGATTTCCCAATTATTACCATTGAATAAAAATAATTTATGGCTGTATAGACATTGACATAAAAGGAAATTTTGTGTTTGTTACTCTATTTTTGTCACATCTAACGTCTAATATCAAAAATAAAACAAGAAATATTTTATTTCTCCTACCACAGTTTAAAACAACTGAGAAATTAATGTATGTTTAACTTTGACTAACCAGTTTCCCTGGATTTACTGGGTTTGGGTTTATCGGCCAACTCATTGTCGGGTACTTCAGGCAGGTTGTCAGCTGGGACACTGATACCGATCATTTCCTTGTCTAGCTCCTCCTGTAAAATATTTAAAAAGATATTTAACGTTAATAGAAAGGACTAATCAATTACAATAGAAGGAAGTAAAAGTTCATGAAATCAGGATACAAGTATATGTATAATATAACCTTTATCCATACTAGTTTAACTGGGTACAGCAAAAAGGCTTCAGGCAAAACCCATATTAAATTTAATCATATATATAATAGACATCAGAAAACTAATTCTAGGCAAACAATCAGTCTAGGGAGTAAGGTTCAAACCCTGGATGCACCTAAAAATAAGTTTTGAATTATACCTGTTCCAACTCTTCTAACTCCTTCTCCAACTCGTCCTCATCTATGTCGTTGGGGAAGGCCACATTGCTACTGATAGCTTCCGTGATCTCCCGTGATATGTCGTGTTGCTCAGCAATATCATCCATTATATTGTGCACCTTGTCTACATCACTGGAAAAAAATTAAAATTTTATTTTTATCATTTGTAAGATTTTTTTAAATATAATTATTAAATATCTTACACAGAATAGAATGAATAGCTCTTGCTACTAGATTTCATATTACATTGACCTGAAACTCTTGGGTGATTAATGTATGACTACTTCTCTTCTTACCTTACCCAACATTTGAATACAATATTTTGTTATACAACAAGTATTATAATATTAATAAGTGCCTTATATTTCTGTAACTATAAAACAATCAAAAATCTGATACAACACAAAACATTTGGTCAACAGAGGGGAACAACACACAGGACTCTTTTAGCTCTCTCTACTTATTTGTAGTAGTAAGTTTATAACAGAAATATGATTTTTGTCAAAAAAATTATTAGGTGGCATTTTGTGTGGAGACAACTATTGGCAATAAAATATAAATAGATGTAAGTTATGTATATAGTATATATGAATCTACAAATCTCCAATACAGTGTAAACTCTTTATAACATCATTCGTTTTAATGCAAAAATGAGTTAAATTTGTTTCGTTTAACACAAACCCTATATATTAATTCACTCTTTAGAATGCAATAGCCATTCTCTATTACGAAACATCAACAACACTACTTAAGTGTAATTGTTTTCATTATTAGCTTACAAAACTAACCTATTGAATGTGCCGAAACTTCTATGAAAGATACCTGAGATCATAAACAGCCGCAGTAAAAGTACTTTAAATATGAATTATGAAACATTCAACAGAATAATGAAGATGATTTCAATCATCTTTAATTCTTAATTACTTACATATCTTTGTGAGCCAGCTTCATAGCATTAGCAGCATCTCTCATT
Organism: Pieris melete; assembly: GCA_963693345.1. Lineage (NCBI taxonomy): Eukaryota > Metazoa > Arthropoda > Insecta > Lepidoptera > Pieridae > Pieris > Pieris melete. The sequence goes on from CAVNZK010000020.1 coordinate 918,973, forward strand.
GTATTCAATACTTGAGCATTGGTTGTAGCACCTTCCAAGGCCTCCCTCTGAGCCTCAATTTGTGTGAGAGTTCCATCAATTTGAATAAGTTGCTTTTCATAACGCTTTTTACGTTTTAAAGCAGCGATTGCGGCTAGAAAAAGTGAACACTATAAAAAATTTTTCTAGCCTACATAGTTTTGAAACTGTGTTAGGAGAGCTAATTTAAAAATGTGATATATGTATTTGCAAAAGGCATAAAACATAAATACATAAACATCATTAACAGTGTTTTGGCCTTAAGGTTTTGCATTTTATTTGATTGTGTTCAGTCATAACTTGGAAGTAAAAGTAACACACACAAGATTATTTATATTTTGATAGTAAGAATGCAAAGCGATCTAAAACCATTGATTGTACTCAATTACTACAAAACAAAGATAATACATTTATTATATGTATTAAGCATGAGTCATTCTGTAAGTATTGTAATAGGTATGAAAGTTAAAAATATTGCAATTATTCAATGAATATATTAACAAAACAGCAACTTATAGTTTAAAATGTACAAAATAATGAGTTCATGCTAAAACTGTGAATCTCTAAGACAATATAAATATGCAATAAAAATAAGTATACATAATATAATATGTAGTACAACCTTCAGAGAAGTTAAAAACTAGATCACCAATTTACCTCTTTTATTCTTCGTCCCATTTTTCTTAGCAACTTGTATCTCAGTTTCGACTTTCTTCTCTAGAAACTCCGACTTTTTGATCAGCAGCTCCTCTGTTTCTCGTAATTTTTGGATCGCTTCATGGGTCGTTGGCCCTTTTTCCTCTTTCTTTCCTCCAAAGAGTTTCCCCAAGAAACTCATGATATTTAATTTTTGATATTGAAATTAGATTTTAATCACAGAATAACAATTATTTATTGCGTAGAGAAGAAAAAATTGCATAAAAGTAAAGGAACCACTTTTGTGTATGAATGCGTCATGAGTCATCCAATATCCATTATCCACAGATTAGTAAGAAATAAGAATTATGTAAAAATAAATTATAGTACCACTACCAGCTGATAGTAAATACATATATTATAGATATAATAAAATAGAGTTTAATAATAAGTTTGAGCTTAGAAGTAAATTAGTCATATAAGTAAATTAGAGCCACGATAGTAACCAAACTATCATCAGTAGGTATATTGTGTCTAGATTTCCCTGGGGTTTGGGGTATAATTTATTAATCGTTTCTTTTCATTCTATTAGAATACTGTGCGTTTTCCAATTACAGAGCATTTTGCGACTCAGTGCCGCACAATGCCGCATAATGCTGAAGCTTAATTGGAACGTGAATTAGTTTTCAAATGCATCAGCAGAGTGCGCTAAGTCAGTGTTGTAAAAAAAATGTTAAATTTGTATGAATTGAGTTAACAACCTCATTAATGTATAAATATTGTGGTAAACAATAATAATTGGTTGAAAACTTTTTACGCTTATTTTAATCATCAAATTATTTCATTACAATTTTTTTTATTGAAATAATAGAAAACCTTTAGAAGAATATAAGGTTTTAACAAGCTAAATTAACAGTTAGTTTAGTTTCATGTAAGAAGTTTACATCATTTAGGTTTTGAGTAATATTTTTTAATTATTTCTAAAAAAATTATATACTTTTTCAAAACCATTGCAATTTTTTTCTAAAGTATAATCCTGTAAAATAAATTTGTTTACAGATCCGAATTTAAAAAAAAAATTGTATTCATATTTTAAATGTGGAATATAAAAAAAGTAACTATTTATCATCCATACTAATATTTACTTAATGAAAAATACTGGTCAATTTTCTGTCACTGTGTTGGTATTGTTTGCGAGAAGCTCGCGAGAGCATTCGTTTTGAGAGGGCTCAATTGTGCGAAGCGTTGCTGTAGTTGGAACACTCGACGTTGAGCATTATGCCACAAAATGCGTTCTAGTGCTGTAATTGGAAAACGCACATCCGCTATCCACTTGTTAGTAACAGCCAACAGGCTATAATAAGCTTTCCCTTAGGCCTTAAGTATGAAGTATCTATTTGGCCCGTAAAATATAGATCTTAATAGTCTGTGACAGATACTTTATCAAGTATCAACAACAAATAACAATTTTAAATTCCCCTAAGTATTGAATCACTCCGGCTGATATTATTTTTTAAAAATTCCACGTTTCCATTATTTATTTGAATTCTAATTTTGGTAAAGATAATAGAGAATTTTAAAAATGGTGCGTATCATAAGCCAGGATACATATGATGAAGTAGTTCGTGAAAATATTGATGAATTTGATATGAGCCCTGAAGAAGCAATAAAAGAAGCTATTACTCAGTTTGAAGCACAGGTATATTTGTATTCTGATTAAAAAAAAAACAATGACTTCAGTAGAGTTATCACTACTAACTCTAGAATAGTCTTTAGCTTCATGCGCAACTTATAAAATCTTATTTAAACAGTCAAACCTAACACATTGGAAGTTAATTTTGATTATTTCAATTAAATTAATAAAACAAATAAAATGAACTTTTTAAATCAATATTGCTTGAAGAGTTATTGTTAGAAAACTTTAAAACATATAATTTATTACGGGTTCAATATTTTTTCTAGGGTGTTGATCTATCAAACATAATAAAAGATCTTTCCTTGGGATCTAGTGGTAACCACTTGGTTAGCACAACTGTGGAAAAATTAAGAGAAATCTCTAATGGTAATGAAGAAGAATTACTTAAAGAATTAGAAGTTTTAATAGTAAGTACAGGATAAGGTATGCTAATTAATAGACAAATAAAATAAATCTGCATTTATATTTATACTATATTTCAAGAAAGAGCCTTCCGGTAGTGTAAGTCTTAATAGATGGCAGGTATTATTATAACATCAGATAAGCCTTCGCATTTTCCCTCCGTTCTATTAAATAAAAACATAAAATACTATTGCTATGTATGATGGAGCTTTTATTGGTGAAGATTTTTTTGACAAAAATTTGTATAGCTATTCTGTACTATTTAGTAACTGTTCCATTAAAATAATAGAGAGAGAGAGTTAAAATATACAATTCTTTTTCAGAATGAATGCAAAAAAGACTTAGCCCACCGAGTCAGAGCGGGAAAAGATGGAGCATATAACATTCTTTTAAGTATTCTAGAGAATTCTTTCTCACAGGATAATCAGAGACAGATGACAAAAGCGTTGTATGGTTTAATAGCACTGATGGATGGACAACCAGATTTATTGGACTCTAAGGGAGCAGATTTAATGAAAAGGTATGATTTGCTCTCTAATACCTATTTATGAAAAAAAACTTGGTCAATCCAGTTTAGTTCCCTTCAGATTCTTTGATAAAAGTCTTTATTAAAAGGCAATTAAATACAATTATATTATTATTATATGTGTCTTGTATGTAGAGTAAAGACTTACAGCTAAATTTGACTTAAGTTAGTTAAAAACATGTATGATTTTGATATACACTATCCATAGAGAGTGCTATCTATGTCTTGTCTCTGAACCCTTGGACTGCTAGCACAGCAGTGAAGTTTAATAATGGAATACTACATAAATTTCTACTGTTGAATAATTTTTGTTTACTAGAAACATTCTTTAGAATACTTGAACACTTGTGACATTGTTCTATAGTAAATGACTTCTTGATGTATCTATTTTGTTTTCCTGTATTATAAATAAATTAAATCAACTTATTTCACACTATTGGAATATCAGGAAAGAAAACTGACAAAGATATTTAAGTATCAAGATGATTACCATCTGACTAATCATGTTAACATAAAAAAATGGTAATTTAGCAGTGCAGTTTCCTTAATTCCCACAACAATTCTCTTACTCCGTCTATCATAGTCTTTCACTCTATCTTAAATGTGATCAAATATTCATGAAAATCATTTCATTTAATAGGATATTGAATAATACGAAGAATGACGATATTCTACTAGCAAACCTGAAATGGATCAATGTCTGTTGCTTGAAACATGAGATGAACAGACAAAGGATTTTTGCACTTAACATAATAGATAAGTTAAAGTCACTTTTAAAAGTACAAGGAAATACAAAGGTAAGAATTGCAATAATTGATATTTGAAATACATTTTAAAATCTCATTTATTGTATTTGTGTCATGAATTAGGGTTGGTTATAAAGATTAGTACTCAGTACTTAGTAAGATGCATGGAACAAATATTTTTGAATTCTTGCTATGATATTTTGTACAGGTGAAAATTTTTCAACATCAAACATATGGCCTAATAAATAAAATGTGAAATTGCTTAGCTTATATTACTATTAGTAAGGAAAGCTACACATGCACTTAATAAATTATTTTTTAAAATACGTTCAATATGTGACTTAGGGAGCGTTCAAGTATTACGTAACGAATTTGGAAGGGGGTAAGGGGGTCCTTTTGTAAAACGAAGCCAACTGACAGTAGCTAATGTCACTTTGTAAAATAATGTTGCCATATTTAAAGTAATAGTGATACATTCATATTTCGAATTTTAATAGTTCAAATAGTTAATCATTTCAAACTATAAAAGAATATTATTTCTATTACACAATTGTATAAAAGTGCTCTGATATAAGTTTACCTAGTACTATGTAATTACAATCAGATCATTAATTCAGGAGTGAGGGGTTTTTACTTTGTCACAACACTATTTTTATTTCATAAAAAACTGACAACACCGTAAACGTCAGTTGACTTCGTCTAATTAAAAATACGACTATACTCTATAGTACTAGTATTAGTAGTTTTGTTCCAATTCCTTAGATAACACATAGATTACATATACTCCATGAAAAATATAAAAAGCCGTAAATTTATTAAAATAAGTATTTATATACATTTTCTAGCTTTTAAGTGAAACACTACAAGTTATTCGGCGTTTAACTTTGGACGATGATATCCGCATGGAATTTGGCAAAGCACATGAACACGCAAGGGAATTGGGCATATACCTATTGGAAACTCTTACAAACTTACTTGCTGGTAAGACAGTAGGGTTAAAATTGATTGTAGCTATCAATACAAAAAATATATCATGTGGCGTCACATACTGGCTCATGATTATACTTTAATTAATAAATTCCTTATGTATACCTACTTCTTTAAATATAATGAAAAATGAAAATAATAATTTTGGCGCTACAATACCATAGATACAATTCTCATCCAAGGGACACAGATTATACATAATAAAAAAATGTTAGTACTACGGTGGAAATACAATCGCATCACATCTTTTTTACGGTCTACTAGGTCGTCCAAAGTATTTATTATTTTTTATGGTATATTGTATTACATTATTTTAATTTCTAAGGATTGTTGTCTTACAGAGAATACAAAACCACCATTAGTATCAGAATTGATGCTCACAATAGCAACACTGCTAGTTAGAAATGAGCTTTGTGCCAAAGTAGCAGAGAATGGCAACAATGTTTTATTTACTGTATTGGCGGATAATTATGACAATGCTACCGTTATACATCAGGCTAATAAACTGTAAGTATAAATATTTCTAGAATAATTTGTAGGGATAAGTTTGTGTGAAAATGACCACTATTTAAGCCTTGACTTGTTTAAGCTATCGCGGAATCTTAAAAGAAGTATTAAGAATATCTATAGCGCTAAATCACCTGCATCATGAGCACACACCACATACACACCCAATCGTACCTTCTCTTTCACACCATCACACAACACACCCGAATTAGATATTACTTAGTTTAATGTATTTAATAATTTTTACTTTCTTAAATGTTTGAACCTTTTTGTTAAATATTATATATTCCATATTTGGCTATATGTTTAGTATAATTGTTTTTGGTTGAATATAATTTATATTAGCTGAAGGATTACGAAATAAATAAATGTAATACTTCTAATTTGTGAAAAGTGTATTGTAAAATATAAATGTAGCATATCTTGTGTCTGTGAACCGTGCAAATCTACTTATATCATTAGATAATCTTTTTATGAGTAAAATATTTGATACAATTAAAATCCACAAAGCTTTTCAGCTGATTGATAATGTGATCTTAAAAACAGACACCGCTGATCGTCTATATAAACTGTCTTTTTCTTAACAATAATTTCATTTTCCAACATCGATCTCTCGTGTATTAACTTCGCTCTTAATTTCTCAGTCTCCAAACTACGTGTTTGCAACAAACTCATACTGTTGTTCAAATCTCTCACTTCATCGATTAATCCTATGAGCGACCCTTCGCGGCAATTCTCTACGTTCGGCCGGCAATTCTTCACGTTCAGCCTCGTTTGGGCCACCTGAATTCTTTGTGTTACCTTCAACATTTCCTCATGCAACGTCTCCATAATATTTTCAGTTTCAACAATTTTCTGTAACGTCAATTTCAACTGATTTTCTAGTTCGATCCTAACTTGATCCGTCCGGGCGATTCGCTCGCTCAACGCTTTATTAACTGCTATATCATGTGTACGTAGATCGCGTGATGAATTGATCAATGCTGCATCTACTCTTTGCCGCAGCGCTTTAGACTTGTCAATAGCGATTTTAAATTGGTTTAATGCGTTTATCGTGTATTGTTCCCATAACTGTACGTCCGATTGTCCATCCGATAGCCTGGTAGCGCCAGCTGAGTCTTTGACATTAACGGATTTTGTTGCTAGATCGGAATTATGTGCTTCATACTTGAATGCCAGAAACTTATCGCTCCAGTCGCGTTCTAGAGAGTTCTTCGCTGCTACATTCATTTTGATTTGACTTTCGATTTCGTTTAGCATGTCCCTGTGAAGTTGTTTGATGTTTTGTATTAAAACAGACTCATTAAACAACGCGTCTTGTGGTTCATCGTACACCGTATCCGACTGCATTCTATTGCGTCTTAAATTTAAACATTCCTCAGTAATATATTCTGGGATTTTTAATGTGTCCATTGCGTTTTTCAGTTGTTGTCTCTGAGTTTCTGTGACACTTAATTCCGAATCGATATCTCGTATCGCTCTTTCTAATTCGGATTTCCAATAGTTAATGTGCCTAGTTCGATGTTTTAATTGGTCAGTGCTATCGCTGAAATCGTTGCACGATGTTTGATTGACCTTTACGATGCAATTTTTCGTTATTGATGTGTTATTGTCCGTTACGCCGATAATGTCTCCTTTTAACACATGGTTGTTGTGATTAAGCCAGTGATTGATTGTGGTTAATCCGATATTTCTGTCTCCGAATGAGAGATGGTCTCCGTTAGTTGGCAAAGACATTGTGTTAACTATTTTCTTAAATGAAACAGTATATACAAAAGAACGTCGGTTACAAGGTTATTATGTTGTCTTAGTTACTAACTTATTGACATAACAAAGCTTTACTTGATAACGATAAAAAAATCTAACCTCTATTATTTTTATAGTAGACAGATTAAACTCAATCGAATTTCAATTGCTAAAGCGCAATCAATTTAATTAATTCCTATAAATTAAACATTGCGAATTAAAATATCTACTGAATCGAGTTATGTAACCCAACATTAGTTAAGTTACATATATGTTTTAGTTAATAATTAGAAGCGTAAACAAAATGTAATGTTGAGCCAGTGTTGGCCTAGTGACTTCCGCGTGGGACTCTCATCCCTGAGGTCGTAGGTTCGACCCCCGGCTGTGCATCAATGGACTTTCTTTCTATGTGCGCATTTAACATTCGCTCGACGGCGAAGGAAAACATCGTGAGGAAACCGACATGTCTTAGACCTAAAAACTCGAGTGTCAGGCACTGGAGGCTGATCACCCACTTGCCTATTACATTTAAAAATGATCATGAAACAGATTCAGAAATCTGAGCCCCAGATCTAAAGAGGTTGTAGCGCCATTGTTTTTTTTTTAATAAAATGTAAACAGTCATCGCACACTTTATGCGCAATGAGCCCTTTAGTTTTTACCACACTCATAAATTCTAATTTAACATTCTCGTCTCCGACAATGTCCAATAACATAAGTGTCACTTAGATTTACGAACTCTTCAGTCAATTTAGCAAACGAAGTGTTTAATTTAACATATATCTGAACATAATCTACAATAACCGCCCGCGAATTTAACAATCGTCAGTATGAATAAGTACTGAATTAACCTTTTGGTCTCAGGATAACAGCGTTAGCCGGCAATGACGATGTGAAAAGGCAGTTAGTCAATAGTGGAATAATACCCATTATTGTATCAGTTCTTGCTAGACATTGCGTAAGTATGGCCTTTGAATTCATTCATAATTACGGTAAGATTCTTTATATAGAAGTTTTACAATATAATTTTTTCTACTCTCACAAATTTTATATAACCAATGTTGATACAATAGAGCAGTGTTAGCCTAGTGGTGTAAGCGTGCGATTCTCACCCCTGAGGTCGTAGGTTTGAACCCTGGCTTTATTTTAAAATGTTAATTGTATGGTACCCGCCAATTACAATGGCAAAGTTTTAATTATAGAACGGTTCTGATTGCTAGGTATATGAAAAAATATTATATCAATTTTTTTTTTAATTTATTATTTTTCAATTGACGGCTCATTGGTCTAGTGGTTAGTACCCCTGAATGCGAATCCATAGGTCCCGGGTTCGATCCCCGGCTGAGACAAACATCGATGTGATGAGCATTTGGTGTTGTGCTTAGGTCTTGGGTATTTAAATATGTATTTCTATGTCTATCTATCTATAATATGTATGTATATCTGTTGCCTAGTACCCATAACACAAGCTTCACCAGCTTAGCATGGGACTAGGTCAATTGGTGTGAATTATCCAATCATAAAAAAAAAAATATCGTAGTCTGTAAGACAATTTAATGTACAAAGAAATCATAGCAAAATCATAAAAATGTGATAATTAAGTACGTGTGTTTATTAAAGTTTTTATTCTCAGAATAATCCGACATCAGCAGCTTTGACATTAAAATGCATCGCGGCACTGGCCCTAAGAGAACCAGAACACAGTAGACAATTTATTGAAACGGGAGCCGCCGAAGCTATCACAGAGAGTTTGAAGATCCATCAAACGCATCCACAAGTACAGGTAATAAGTCAATGTGCTTTTTGCAAGTATTACGGTGCGTACAGACTATATAACATAACATGTTATACAACATGTTTCAGATAATGTGGACACTGAATGTTATAAAACATGTTATAATAACATGTTATAATAACATGTTAACCCAGCATCTAAGTTTTTTTGTTTTTCTTTAGTTATTTAAAATGGTTATATAACATTGTTATATTGCATTGTTATTCTAATGTGTACAGTATTGTTTTATGTTATAATGTTGAATAACAAGGTTACATAATGTGGACGTGTTATAAAACACAAGTTATATAATATGTTACATAGTCTGTACGCACCCTTACACATTAAAAAAATATATAAACCTGTCTTTATTATTATGACGCCTAAAGAAGGGCCGTGTTGGCCTAGTGACTTCAGTGTGCGATCTCTAAGGTCGTAGGTTTGATACCCACATATGGAATTTCTATGTGCGCATTTAATTAGCTCGAAAGGTGAAGGAAAACATCGTGAGGAAACCGAATTGCCTTAGACCCAAAAATTTGCGTGTGTCAGGCACAGGAGGCTGATCACCTACTTGCATATTAGATTGACAAATGATCATGAAGCAGATACAGAAATCTGAGGCCTAGACCTAAAAAGGTTGTAGTGCCACTGATTTATTTATTTTAAAGAGAACTAAATATAGTGTCAAAATTCACAGGCCACTAAGACTGTTAATGAACCTTAGTTTAAGCTATTCACTAGTATTGTAGAAAATTAAGTCAATATAATATTACTATTTATACATAATTATTGTATGGGCTAGATTGTAATTCGTGTAAGTGACTCTCTTTTTTGTGACCTTATTGTAAGAAAAAAAGTGCTTTTCCCTCTCTCACTGAAAACGATAGTTGCAAAAATAATGTAAATATTTTTGTATAATAATCATTCTTGAAGTAAAAGGCCAGTTACTAGCCCCTGTTCTATAAAAACTTAATTCGGACCAATCAAATTTACACTAAATTATTTAATGACTGTTTAGTATATAATAAATTAATAAAACACAAATATGTTATAAGGAGATATTAAAATTGTTTTTTTTTTAGAAAAACGGATGCTGGGCAATACGCAACATAGTAGCTCGTTGTCGGGATCTAAACACAAAGTTTCACGAACTGGGAATCGAATCTATACTCAGTCGTTCCTATGAACTATTCGAGAAGGACTTTGGTTTTGATATCAAATCGGCTTTACGAGATTTGGAGTGTGATATTAAATTAGACGAACAGTGGACTGGAAAGGGAATTCACTTGGAAGATTAGCGTCTTGAGGGCGGATGTGGAATCACTTATTTGATTCCGCTATTTACAGATTATGTATAAAAACCATAAACGTGAGCAATGACGCAAAAGCAGGGCGTTGTAAAGTTTATTTATTTATATTGCACAATAATATGTATGCTTTAATAACATTTTTATTTAATTAAACGAAAGTTAATGTCTTTTCATTATTAATGCCCAAAGCGACTTAAGAAGTTTACAGCAGAGAAATGTCACCGTGGTGTGATCGTATGTCCCATTAAAAATATTAGTTGATGCGTACACGCAATATATCTGATACATATAGTCTAAGTCGCCATGAATATGTCGCAGCCAACTAGCTTAATAAGCCGTTCAATTAACAGCCTAGGCTTTTAACTAAACAGCGCCGTTTAGTTAAAAGGCTAGGCTAACAAATATATTGCAATGAATGAATGGTCCTTCATGTGTATTTGGTCACACAAAAAGAAATGTTCAACGCTACGCGCGTTGTAACCGCTCATACATATCCCCCTATAACGCGGAGATATTTCTGTAGTGTGAAATTTATAATGATTTGTCAAGTCCATAGTTATTAGTTTTGCATACCTTTGCACTTATTTCAATTGTGTTATAAAATTAAACTAAATAACTTTATTAAATTCGTGTTCCTAATTTTTGAATTGCTAGAAATAACGGTTTTACGGGAATACTCCTACAACGCGGTCTGGGTCTACCGCGTTATAGAGATATTACTGTATTGTGGGTGAGACATGGATGTAACCTGATTTTGATTTTCGATGTAACAGTTATTGGTAGCTAAAAACGGCTGATCGCTTCTTAGCAAATCAGAGGCAAGAATGTCTGTCCCATTGTTGAACTTCAAACAACAGTAGTTTCTATAAATATAACGACTCGTTCATTGTACATACTGGTTTGTTTGATGGTGTGAAAGGCCTACTTAATTAGCCAGGACTTGACAACAGTCCGTGTGGTGTCCACGCTACACTCTAGTTAGAGGAATATCCAAATAAAACAGTAAAATTAAACAATATATTATAAAATATACAATAACGTCACAATTTCGTAAGCACTTAATACTCAGGTACAATAGTATGTCATTTACAATTGAGATTTCAGAATTAATACATAAAAAATGCTATTTCTATACAAACAACAGTTTTATATAAAAATATATGTTTCACATTAAACCAAATTATAAAACATCGCGTTAACGCACACAGTTTTGACTTACAAAATTTAGATTGTTTATTAAAATTAAGTTATACCTTAATTTAAATTATTTTTTAATATCGCAAATGAAAAATGAAATCCTTGAATTACGTTAATTTTAAATTAAATTTTCATACTAGGTATGAATAATCTACAAAAATATTTTTTTAATTATTAAATGTGTGCGTGTAAACCTTCAAAATGCTTGATTTTGAACGCCTTCATCGTTAAGGTTTCGTTTCACGTTATTAACGATGGTAAAATTAAATTATTTATTAATAATAAAGTTATAAACTAGTATACCTAGTATTTGGAAAAATCTGGAGCCCTCTACCCGTGTAGGGGTTCCGATCAATGGCACTGAAGGAAGTAAAGATATTAGGATAACTAGAAAAAAATATACATAATCAATTTAAACAGTAGGTACAATTATTGTAAACATTAGATATAAGCCTCCAAATACGAAGAACACAACTTTTTTAAACCTAGTTATATAAGATAATTAATACCCGTTTTTGAAATAAAATAAGAAACATTAAATCTATTTTTGAAGTTATACTTCTTTAGGCGCGTTATGAAAAATTTATGAGAGTGAAATTTTACGATGCGCGCGCACCGTGACACAAAATTAACAGGATGAAGTTGCCCACGGAAGATGCTACGGCATTGGACTAAATTAAAAACAACATTCAAATAATAATAGAATTTATGTTACACTTAATGTATGAGAATAATAATAAATATTTATTTATTTAATTTTTCAAATGTAAACTGAACTTTATTGACTATAATGACTCCTTTTCCAGTCTTTGATTATTTAATTGTAATTCATTATTTGCATGCAATCAAAAACTATTTTTAATAATGCCAAAGAAGTATAACTTCTTACGCGCGTACATAAGTACACGCAACCTTTTTTTTTTTTAATAACAATGATTTTTTTTAATTTCATAGTTTTTTTAAGACCCGTTAGATGTCACTCAACGTAAAATTGCTTATTCAAAAAATTCCACATCATTTATTCATATAGGTAACACAATGTACTAATGCACTTACATTCTCGTGGGAACAACACGCAAGAACTATCCGGCACTCTTGCTGTGCGTACTCCTATTTCACCATGCCTCTTGCTGATAGAGGACAAGTCTTTGTTTTTAATTTATTTTATTATTATTAATTACTTAAGATGTCATGTGGAACATGGTGTAATGGTTGCAGCTCCTTACAAATGTTGTGTAAAAAAAACATGGCGATTAAAAAAGTGGCGGAGAGTTTTTGTCAGTTCTTCTCTTCAGTTCTACGCCCTTGATTTGAGAACTGGCACTAAATGTAAAGTAAGAAGCATTTCATATACATTTCTTTTTTTTGACGATCATAAGTGTAATTGTTTACTTATATGAATAAAGTGAGTTTGAGTTAGAGGAGCTGCTTTTACAAGCCTAGTTTTGCAAGTGTTTTCAACACATTTAATTAAAAATTAACAGCCATACAATTGTGTACATATCGATATTAACTTTACATACTGCTTGTGGCCTGCGATAGCCGATAGGTCCGAGCCTTTTGTAAATGTTTATCGTGTTTCCATTTTTTATAATTCATCAGTTCTTTGCCATTCATAATTGTGTGGACCATTATGTTTTCGCCATATTCCAGTTGGGGTAATAGCTGAAAAGAAAATCATCATATTGCTCTCGTTATATTAAAAATTAATTACAATTCAGCTAAAAGAATTTACTTATATAGCATAGGAGTATGGACCTAGTCGAATGCGCATTTAATAGCGAACGGTGAAGGAAAACATCGTGAGGAAACCGGCTTGCCTTAGACCCAAAAAGTCGACGGCGTGTGTCAGGCACAGGAGGCTGATCACCTACTTGCCTATTAGATTGACAAATGATCACGAAAAATACAAAATCTGAGGTCCAGACCTAATAAGGTAGCCACTGATTTATTTAAATAAATCGCATGTTTCTTATTTTTATAATGTAATTAAATAGATTATAATTTATGGATAATATCTAAGATCATCTAATAAAAAAAAACTGAAAATATTTTTTTCCATTGAAAGCAAATACTTACTTTAGGCGTCAAAAGAAAATACTGTCCATTTTCGCACTCTGTGGTGACTTTGACAAGTAATTGGAACATTTTCCGCTCATTTATCGCGTCCATGCCTTGATTTATTTCATCCACACACCTGTTAATAAATACATAAAAACATTTAAAGTTGGTTTTATATATGTTGTTTATAGATAAGCCATAAACTACATAAATTGTAAAAAAAAGGGTGCGTGTACTTATGTACGCGCGTAAGTTATACTTCTTTGGCATTATTAAAAATAGTTTATGATTGCATGCAAATAATTAATTACAATTAAATAATCAAAGGCTGGAAAAGGAGTCATTATAGTCAATAAAGTTCAGTTTACATTTGAAAAATTAAATAAATAAATATTTATTATTATTCTCTTACATTAAGTGTAACATAAATACTATTATTATTCGAATGTTGTTTTTAAATTATGTCCAATGCCGTAGCATCTTCCGTGGGCAACTTCATTCTGTTAATTTTGTGTCACGGTGCGAGCGCATCCTAAAATTTCACTCTAATCAATTTTTCATAACGCGCCTAAAGAAGTATAACTTCAAAAATAACAAGTCTCACAACTCAGTTCATCTACCGTAAAAAAATTGAGATTCATGTAATACCAAGTCGGTTAATTTATTAAGTCCCTACTTGAGGGACTTCGTTTAGTGGTAAGTTATTAAGAAAAACGTCGGGTTGCACTCCGGGAATACCGGCAGAAGTGAAAACTTGAATAATAACGTAATTTTGCACGAATTGCTTTAATTATCAGTATAAATGTACTATCATTTATGTGGTAGAATACAATATTTATTTATTGCGCACAAACACACAAACATGACAATTTATATTATATTAAATACGCCGCCCTATCCCTACTAACATCCCTACTTATCGGCAAAGAAGACAGAGGGTGTATGCCGAGAGAAAAAGCCGGCGTAAAAAACTCTCGGTACTCTCTTTTTTCAGCACAACTCATCACAACCATATCACCCGATTTCAACCTATGGAACCTGTATAAAAATAATTAATAAGTACCTAAAGGGCACGGTCGTTAAAGCCTGCAGCGCCATAAGGTACAAGGCAGTACATAAGGCCCTTTCGCCACCACTCTGCGCGTGACGTGTTAATTGCTGCAATTGTTCATCCGCCCGGAATCGAATGTATATACCCACACCGTATTTGTCGTAGTCTTCCTGTAACAATGACAGTTTCTTACAGAACAGAAGTAGAAGAAGAGCAATCCGGCAGTGCTCCAGTGCCGTTACTATTCCTGTATTGAAATACTAAACGAATTCCATAGACTAATCTTTTTGATTGTCCGTTGACGCACATTTGGTATGAACGTCTAAGTGCGGAAATTGAGATCACACGACATACATAATTTATTTAGAGCTTGCCAACGGTAGGCACACCGATACATTGGTACAAGAACAATGAAATACTATTTTTAATGGCACAAACATACGAAAATCTATTTTAAAGTGCGAGCTACTGGATATCCAGACCCAGCTTGTTTACCAGAATGCTTAATCTGGACATCCGGAGGTGGCCAAAACGCGTTCTCCGGAAAGGAGGGACAAATGGAATGATGGACGGGTACACGAAATTTAAATCGTTTTACATTGTCTATTAATGAACTGACAAAAGGTTATATTTTATTTTAACTGTTAAATGTCTGTAAATATTTATCTGTATTGTTTTTTTGTTCTCTTAGAAGGTGTGTGTATTGTATTGTGTGTACATCCTAATACCGCAATGGGCCTTGCTGTAATGTCAACTTGATCAACTAAATACAATTTAAGAACAGCAGACTACTACCAGAAGACTCGCATAGGCGTTGCCGGCTTTTTTATTGCCGGCCTTTTGCTTGCTATTTTAAAAAATATACGGGTTACACGAGAAAACTTTCTATTACCAAGATTATTATTAACAAGAATTGATTTACATTCATACTTCAAGAGAAACAAAATCCTATTTTTTCTCTTTATATGATTGCTTAATTTTTTGTCACGAGTTGGAATGTTATATGTATATTTAAACAGTTTTGCCCCGTCGTATTTATTATGAAATGGAGATGGACGGTTCATATGTTACGGAGCCCCCATTCAAAACGGAGCAAAATATTGACGGAAAGGTACCTTAAAGACGGAAAACGAAGAAGATGCCGACAACGCAAGAGATGAGAGGACGAACTGAAAGTAACAGCAGGCTCCAACTGGAGAAGAGTCGCAAAAGATAGAGAATAGTGGAAAGGGTTAGAGGAGGCCTCTGCCAAGAGAGAATTAAATATATATATATATTCGGAATATAAAGGCTATAATGTTATTATTATAACATAAGTAAAATAATAAATATATATAATATCTGAAAAACAGCTGTTAAAAAATATATATACTCACATCAGCCCCAGTTTTGTCCAATTTAACTTCTCCGGCGCATCCCATTTTGGCGAACATAGATCCAAATGCACGGTCTATGTTACGCAGCAACGATTCTAACGACGGCAGCCATTTTGATCTGAAACCCATACAATGCTGCGAATAATCCACGACCGCTAAAACCCTAATTTTGGCTCTAAAACTTCACCTACAAATATTTATTTCGGTTACAGGAAAGAGGAGATTGATGGCTATCATACCTTCATTTTCAATTTTTTTTTAATCATTTATATACTTATTACTATTTAAAAGGCATAGACATAACATTTATTACTTACACAAAATAACAATAATAAGAAATGAATAAAAAAAAACGTGTGGCACTCGGGGCTGCCGCGGTTAAGCTATTGCATAATTTTTTTTTCAACTTATGCAATTATAATTATTTATTTATGCAGTATTTTTTTTCTTTGATAGTAATTCAAGTTTTTCTTTGAGAAATTAATTCAATCTACCAGTCTACCAGACTCAGACTAACTCGCCTATATAGTTTGTCTCACTCTAACGCGCACCGGCTGCAGCGATCTCGTCAGAGAGATGTGAATACGCAGTATGCGTTCTGTCCTGCTCTAACGCGTAAGGTTTTTGTCGTTACGGAATTTCTGGATTCGGTCTCCACGCTCGAGGCCCGCGATAGATGCTTTGCAATAGCTTAAAAGAATGAGAGATGACAATTTTTTTTTTATTTTAAAGAACAAGGTTCGTTTCATGTCAGTAATGCGTGTGTGCTGTGGTTTTAATTGGTCCTGGCTCAGCATTATGCTGAGGAGCAGAATGTTCCACAGCGCTGGTCCGTCTACCAGAGACCACAGCAGCTAGTTTGCGCCTCAGTCCGCAAAAAAAGAAAAATAATGTGATAATACTAATACAGAGTAGAAAAAAAACTATATTAGTAAAAGTTAGCAGTGCAGTATAAATTTTATTTACACACATTATCTTTTTATTATATAACAGGGGGGCTCAACCGATGTTAAGTGATGTGACCCGCAGCCGCACATGCTAGAGGGCTCGTTTGTAAGAATTGGTAGGCTCTTTCTTGAAGGACCCTAAGTCGAAATGAAAATACTTCAGTGGGCTGATGGTTCCACATAGCGGTGCTAAGCGGCAAAAACTGCCGGACGGATGTCGAGGTGATATGGTTCTATCTATCGGTTTGTACGTTCCTATTGTGTAGTGTCCACTGCGAGAGTACAGTACGTGTACGTAAAGCCACGCCTCACAATTTATTTTTTCTATTTTTTGTATTGTATTTAATTAACGATTTCTGCGTTTTAATGAGAATTATAGAATAAAGAATCATGAATCTTTCACTTCAATTTATCAGAGCTCGATATGTTTATACAGTTAACACTAATCCCACGTAGTTATAGGGCGTTATAGTAAAATATATTGAGCTTGGCTATGCACGAATCAAAGGCCGGCAACGGACTTCCGAGCCCAAGTATTCAAGTCCATCCAACACGATTGGTCTATGTTCTATATTCACGTGTAGATCAAAAAATAAACACGCAGGTAAAAATTTTTTTTTTTTTTTTCTTTACTGGAACTTACTTGAGTTCATTCATTTTGTCTTCTAACTGTTTGTTCTTATCCGATGAGTTTGAGATATCAGACTGAAGTTTTGCAATAGTCCTTTCCCGTGTTTTGTATTCTTTTAGTACCTGAAAAAATCAAACTCGTAAAAATAACGTGAAATTTAGCATAGTAAGAAAATTTACGGTTGCAAAAGTAAAACCAAAATTTTAAGTCAAAATAACTATACGAATGTTTAAAAGAATTCGTTTTTTTTTTGCATCGAACTTAAAATAATTTTTGAAATTGTTAAAAATTTCTACATACAATTAATGTTGTTGTTAACTATTAATATCGTTTATTTTTTCTGAATTAAATACCTGTTCATCCCTAGTATCCATACAATCTATCCGTGTCTGCAAATCAAAGCAGTGTTCCTGTAGAGCTGTCAAATCAGAGGGTAGTTTCTCAAAATCGTCTTTATAAGGAAAATCTGGGTCTGTGGGTAGTTTGTTATTGCAGGAACGTTTTGCTGCTGATAGTTTTTCTTTTGCTTTTGAGACGGCACAGGTTAAGCAGTTTTGTATGTTTTCGAGAGTTACCTAAAAGATTTAAAATACCAAAATAAATAATAATTTTGCATCAGAATACCTAAAGACTAAAGTGATGTCTCGACTGGGAACCTCACTTCAAAATATGAATAGGGAGCGTTCAAGTATTACGTAACGAATTTTGGGGGGGAGGGGGTCCTTTTGTAAAACGTTACGGTGCGGGGCGGGGATTGAATAACGCGTTATTGTTAATATTATTTTCGTCTTTACAGTACTTTACACCACATAATGGTAACTTTTAGGTACAAACAGGTGGTGTAGTTGGTCACGAAACGTTTTACTATTGGGTACAGAAAAACGTTACGGCGCGTTATGGGGGGGAGGGGGTCAAGAATCTCCATAAATTGCGTGACGTAATACTTGAACGCTCCCATAGCCAAAAATATATTTTCCATAAAAAACTGTGTCTTACTTGAACATTTCGTAATTCACTCTTCAGTTCTCTCAATTCCGATTCATGCTGTATTATAGCACTTCTGCTTAGATCCAGTTTTATCTATAAAAATATTTATTCAAATTAAAATCATACTAAAATGACTTTTATATAGGTAACATAAACGTCCAAATCATAAAAAAATAAAATATGTTTATTAAGGAACATAAGATACATGTATCACTTATTCCACGTCATTAAATTTGAATTTGTAGGCATCCCTACTCATCGCAAAGAAGACAGAGGGTGTAGGCCGAGAGAAAAAGCCGGCGTAAAAACTCTCGGTACTCTTTTAAAATATCAAATCATCAAACAACACTTATTTTAAAACAAATATCGCATGGAATTTACATTCTTCTAAAATAAAGGACAAAGTAAAAATAAGATAAGAGCTTTTGGGCGCTTAAACAAGTCATGAAAAATAAGAAAATGAGCTCTTCAATACTTGTATAATACTGTACTAACATATGGGCCTCAAACTTGTCCCCACTAAAGCGCAGCATACAAATAGGTGTATCAAAGATCGTTGGAACGATGTTTGATAGGGAAGAAAAGAATAGACAAACTAAAGAATACAGCTTTAAGAAAAATAACTAAGGTAACAGATGTTACATAAAAATTAATAAACTAAGGTGGAAATGGGCCCCACTTGGCAAGAGGAATAGAAAAGTGGAGCAAAAAAGTACTAAATTGGTGCCCAAGGAAACAGAAGAAGACAAAGTAGAAGGTGGAGACCAAATTAAAGAAACAGCAGGTGTTACATGGCAGAGAGTGACACATTACAGAGTGGAATGGCGGGATTTGGGTGAGGCCTTTGCAAAAAAAGGCACACAGATACACTAAAAGAAGATTGAAATAAACACGTGTTTAAATGTATCTGAATTAAAGGATAAAAAAATATACAATTAGGCAACCGATATACTTATTTCTAATGTGAAATGCGCTGTTCGCACGGCTGTTATATATTTGCTTTGAAAATAAAGATAGTAATAGTGATTTTTTGAATTTGGGAAGTACTAGTTTTGAATTTATTCATTACAAATATACATTATTTTCTTTATCAACCGAAGGACGTGGTAATCAATTCGACGAGGTTATTATTTTTCGGTATTCATGTGTCATATAAATATAATCTCACGAAAAAAGTTGAAAATTTCTAAAGCTTTATGAAAAACCATTGATTCTAGCTCAAAATTTGGGCTTACACATACAGGTCTTATGTATATGCGATAGCGATTAATAAACTGTGCAATAAGGAATTAGTGGAAAAAGTTCTGTCTAAATCGAATCGATTGACTTGCCAAAAAAACCTTCATCCGTGAATAAATTATTAACCGGATTAAAGTTATGTATTATTATAAATTTACGATTATTTAACATAATTTTTAATTTAACCGACGTTTCGCGTGCTTTACAGCGCGCGTGGTCACGGTGACTGAAGACAAAAGGTGTTGGATGTCAAAAAGTATCACAGCTGTAGAAAAAGTTGTATTATCTGTATTTGTTTCCCCGGAGTTGGTATCGCCTAAAAGATGGAGGGTTTTGGCAGAAATGGCTCACGGTGTCCTCTATTTTCGTGGATTGTTTATCTTGAGATTTTAATTTGGATATTATTGGATTAATTGTAAATTTACAATAATACATAACTCTGATCCGGTTAAAAAGTTTTTTCTTTGAATTGAACCTAGTTTTGTTTTGAATATATCTACTATATAAAAATAAGTCGGGTTTTCCTTCCTGACGCTATAACTCCAGAACGCACGAACCGATTTCCACGGTTTTGCATTCGTTGGAAAGGTCTCGGGCTCCGTGAGTTCAACAGAAAAGCGGGATCACCAAATGAAATGTTACATAAAACGAAGTCATCTGGTGGCGAAACGGAGTTAGCTGAGTTTGCTAGTCGTAATATAAGACTCAATTAATGCAATCCGAAGTATACAAATTTCCTCAAAAATCAGTGTAAACATAAAAAGCACACATTAACCGTTTTGAAAAACTTACCCCAACCAATTCTTTTTCTTCCATCTTTTTCTCCAATTCCTTTAAAAGGTCTTCCAATTGCGAATGAAGATGACATTGCTTAAGTACACTCTCCTTTTGTCTCTTCCGACAGTTCTCTTTCTCCAACTGTATGTTAAGGGAAGATTCATTTTGTATTTCCTCCATTTTCTTCGTTTGTAAACGTATTTGTGCACTTAGTGTTCGTATCTAGAAACAGTAAACGGATAAAACAAGAGTTTCCTCCAAATTTTCTTCTCATTTCAGTAGACTCTTGGGCCGAGGGGTTCAAGTGCAAAGGCGCTATGAAAGATTTACTACCGGTGTCCCGAGAGCTGGTGCTTTCTTCGCTCAACGAATAAGCAAGACAGCGAGGAAAAGCCATGATTAAAGGTACACTGCCACAGGGACCAAACGTTAAGAATATTGTCAATACTCTATATTTGTGTTATGAATATATCGATAAGCAGTTATTGAAGTAAAACTTCTTTAGGAGCATGAGGGTAATTTTTTTACAGATGAAACGTCACGAAGATGTGCAGCGTTTTTGTCGAAGAAAAGTGAGAGAGCGATTGAGAGAATTATCTTTAGAAATTGTATTTTTAAAATTGAAATTTCGTAAAGAGAATTTAGCAAATGTTAGTATTTTATGCAAAATAATTTATTGAATCAAAAAATTAAATTTATTATTTGTATTAATTTTCGACACTTAATATTTTAATGACAATTAAATTCATGAAATTCCTAACATATCTTCCTTTTTCTCTCCCTCTAAGTTTCGGAAATCTAAAGTTTTAGATTTGTATAAATATGAACAAGAGTTAAAAATTAGATCGCCAAAGAAGTTTCACTTCTGACATGTGAACTATGTACGCACGCGTTTTTTTTTAAAATAAAACAAGTAGAAAATATATAGTATGTATTATAAATCAAATGTCATGACGTTGCTTTATGGGACTGAAGATTTAAGATATCGTGAAATAAAAAATACCTTTTCTATGCTCTCATTGATGTTCTTCCTGTCCATATTAAAATTGTTCAAAGTGACCTCTAGCGGCGTAAGTTGGTTGTTAAATTCCTGCAACTTCGATTTATGTGAAGTTGATGTTTTTTCAAAGTTTGCTAACCTGTCGCAAATTAGAAATGTTACAATACCTAACAGTTTTTTTTTACTCACGTAAAGATATCACAAAGTTAAATACATGTTTCTGTCTTTATGAGCTTAACATAAAAACAGACAACATATAATCTACACTATAACATATACATATATAGCTTAACTGTTTGATTCTACGTAATGCGTGCAATATTTAAAGATGAAGCAAAGACAAAATTAAAAATACAAAGATACCTTAACAATACATATAACAAAGATATAATATGAAAAACGTAGTAAGAAAATTATCATGCTTTAGACAAAGAAGAGCACAGAAGACTGATCACGGACTTGCCTATTAAGAACATCTTTAAAGATATTAGCGTCACTGTTTTAAATTTCGTATTTATTTATAATTCATCGAAATAACACTGCGTAGAGCTTCAATAAATTAAATTTTGAGCCAGACAATTTTTGAAGTTATACATCTTTAGGCGCGTTATGAAAAATTGATGAGGGAGAAATTTTACGATGCGCGCGCACCGTGACACAAAATTAACAGAATGAAGTTGCCCACGGAAGATGCTACGGCATTGTACATAATTTAAAAACAACATTCGAATAATAATAGAATTTATGTTACACTTAATGTAAGAGAATAATAATAAATATGTATTTAATTTTTCAAATGTTTTATTGACTATAATGACTCCTTTTCCAGTCTTTGATTATTTAATTATAATTAATTATTTGCATGCAATCAAAAACTATTTTTAATAATGCCAAAGAAGTATAACTTCTTACGCGCGTACATAAGTACACGCACCTTTTTTTCTATAAGCTTTTAAATAAAATATTACCGAAACAAATAATATCAAAATAAGATAAAATACACACTGCTTCTTATATTTATTAATCTGTTCAACGTCCACAGTTTTGGCGAGTAGACGAGGTGGGTTTATTTCTGTGATAGAACTGGATTTTGCGCCACTGTATTCCGATACGCGCACTGAGAATCTGTGGTTTTCTAAAAAAAAGTGATTAAGAAATTTTAGTCTATGTGTGTTTCGATTCAGTTGTCATAGAGCACTATACATGCAGTTAAAATAATAATAAATGGTAAAATGGTTGTCTGTAAAGTCCGTTTACGAACGATAGTTTAACGTCACAAAGTCATAACAAAACATTGATGAAATGTATGCAATCATATTGAAGTATATGAATATTGAATTATCACTATTTTGTATGAATACAAAGGAGTGAATCCTCGGACGCATAGGCCAATCGAGTGGAAGAGAGATAGATGTGGCACAAGCGTACAATAAGCGTAACGGGACAATGAGTCATGCTTTTTCGTGCATGTAGCGGATGTTCATCGATTTATTAGACGTTGTCACGTCAAAAGTACAAAGTCATTTACTTTTAATCACTTTTATAGGGACCATTTGAACTCGTCACATAACTTGAAGTTCTATATTATTTATCTTCTGTGCGTGTTTGTAAATAAGCTCGAAACTGGACCGATTATGATGAAATTTTGAATGTGGATACAGGACATCTGTCACCAGCTAGTCTTTATTTATATAATTCTACCGTACGTGTGTATGTCACTGAACTCTTCTTAAACGACTGGATCGATTAGAATGATATTTTTGTATGTGTTTGGGTGGCGCCCTGGATGGTTTAGATTCACAAATCATCCCGGCAGATGGCGGTGCAGTCAAACAGCTGGTATATATGTAAATCTTCTGTGCATGTGTTCGTAAATAAACTCCTAAACGGGTGGGCAGATTTTGATGAAATTTTTTGTGTAATCAAGAGGAGTCAAGAATGATTTGCATTATTAGATTTTTTTGTGTATGTAAGACGTGTGTCGGATCCGCTAGTATAGTATAAAATCATGTGTTATATATTTCACGATAGATTAAAGAACGCTGTTTATAGACTAGTCTAATTTATCCTACCTGTAAAATAAAAGGTGATATTTGCGGGTACATTCCCGCTATTATTAAAAGTGTGCTCGTCGCCAATAGGTATTTTGTGAATCGAGTAATTTCTACACAAATAACGGACAATCGCGTCTGGAGCTGAAATTGTATCCAACATGTAGGTGTAGAAGCCGAGGTAGCTGGAACAAATCAATAAAAAAATTAATTTCCATATCTCTTAGCGATTCTGATGGATTCTCATATGAAACGTAATAATCATAATCATAATCATTTATTTGATTGATTTTATCGTGACGTTTTCGAGAAATTTCTGGACAATCATAACTACAAAACACACGTGTTTGTAGCCCGTATTTTAGAACGTATATTTAATAAGTATATAGAGTTGTCAAAACATTTTTTACATTTGACATTTGACTGGAGATTGTGACTTGAGCGTCGTGTTTTATTTTATATCATTATTTTGCAAAAACTTGGGTGTTTTAAGCATTTCCAGATTTCAAGAGATACGACCTCCAAATGTTTAAAAAGCGAGTCTACTCCTCCCTCAAAGGCCGGCAACGCACCCACTAAAAATGGATGTCTATGGGCTGCGTAGACTGCCCTTTTTGATCGTCCCGCAAGCTCGTTTGCCCCCCTATTATATATATTAAAAAAAAATATAAGTTAGACAGTGAAATCTCACCTCAGTTCGGAAATATCCTGCCTCTGCAAGTTGAGGGTAGCGGGTTCGCTGCATACAGCGTTCACCATCTTCAAATTCATCTCTCGCATGTTTCTCATAAACAAATTCATCTCTTGGCTGGATTCGAAAGTGAATGCGATGAGGTCCCGTGAATCAACCGTCGCTTCTAGGTAACGTGCGAACTTTGGGTTTGTGAAATTTATCTACAAAAACTTTAGATTAAATAGACAGCCGTTAGCAAGTATTACAGGTTTATTTATAAGTAATCTTACAGCTACACATATCCATATTATAAAAATAATATGTATATGTGTACGGTATCACTTAACATCAGGTGAGCCTCCTGCCCGTTTGCCCCCTATTCTATTAAAAAAAAAAAACACTTAGACAATAAACAAAGCCAAAACAGATGACATTGATAAACAAAATATACGAAACGGAAAACACAAATCTATGTACTTAACATGAATGGATGAGAAAAAAAGATAACTGAAATTAAACATTGATCAAAGACCACTTAATATTATAAAGAAATAACTAAATTGTCATTTTTCATTGTCATAAATTGTATTGGAGTTAGCTAAAACTTGAAACATTGGCGAATTACGCAGATAATTCGAGTTCGTACGAAGTAAAACATCGTGAGGAAACCGGCTTGCCTTAGACCCAAAAGTCGACGACGTGTGTCACGCACAGGAGGCCGATCATATACGTACCTATTAGATTGACAAATGACCATGTAACAGATACAGAAATCTGATATCTATATCTCAAAAAGTTGCAGGGCTACTGATTTTATTTATTAATAACTAGCTGGCCTGGCGAACATCGTACCGTCTAACAGTCGATTCTTTATTTTTTTTAAATACTTATTCTGCTACTTGTACATTATGTCAAAAAATAAAAATTTACCTTCCCGGAACCCCTCCACTAACACTTGAACTTTATGATATGGTATTAAAGTTCAAATTGACTTTTAAGTATTATTACCAATATTTTGTATGGGAATATAGAAAAGTGTTGTTTTTAGACTTTTTCACTAATTTTTTTTAAATTTTTCTCTCCGTAAGAACCATCCTCGTACTTCAAGGAATATTATAAAAAAAGAATCAGACAAATCGGTCAAGCCGTTTTCATGTTATGTCGTGACAACGGAAAACGGGTTTCATTTTTATATGTATATTATATTTTATATATACAGAAATATCTCAAAAACTACTTTTATGACCCCTACTTTAGATACTCTAAAAGATTTTAAAGGAAAGGAAAAAATCATTTAATTATATAGGTAACATAATGTACACTTGTGACTCGTCAGTAAAGAAATTCATATTAATGCTTCTAATTTTACATTTACTGCCAGTTCTTAAATCAAGGGCGTAGAACGGAAGAGAAGAACTGGCAATAAACTCTCCGCCATTCTTTTTAATCGCCATTTTTTTTACACAACGTTTGTAAGGAGTTGCAACCATTACACCATGATCCACATGACATATTAAGTAATTAATAATAATAACATAAATTTAAAAAAAAACAAAGACTTGTCCTCTATCAGCAGGACGCATGGTGAAATAGGAGCACGCACTTACAATCTCGTGGGAACAACACGCAAACAATTGTGCGTAAAAAATGGGATGTGACCGTACACGGCCGTGTGTTATACGTTTATGTAACGTGTAATATTTTTATATACAATTAATTTATGTATCTATTCTATATATATATATATATATATAAAAGAAAGTCGTGTTTGTTACAACACTTATAACTCGAGAACGGCTGGACCGATTGTCATGGTTTTTGATTTGTTGGATTTGTTTCCGTCCCGAATAGCAGAATAAGCAATAAAATATCGGATAAGTTATCGAATACCAATAAATAAATTAATTAATTTTACGAATGCAAAAACCATATGGTGCCATCTGTTGACAAAACTACGCATAATTTTACGTCGAATTCGTGTCAGTTCAAGAAATTCCGATCTTGAGGTGAATGAGGAGATGCATAACCATGCTTTGATCCTGATCAAAAGATGTTGGATATCAGAAAGTGCTTTACATGCAGTATCGCCATATTGACGCTAGAGAGAAGATGCCTAATGGGTAAAACTACCATTCTTCTTTCGCAATGGCAACATAACAAACAACACCTAACAAACAACATAACAAATAAAACATTTATGTATTTGCAAAAAAGTTGTAATTAATGAAATCCTAAAATAAGTTAAATTAAAGTAACAACGATATTATAAGGTTGTAGGGCGGAACGAAGTTAGCCAGGTCAGCTAGTTTAGGATAAAAGCAAGATTTTGACAATAGTTGATTAATACATAAGAGGACTCTTCGAGTCAAAATGGCAAACACGGTACACACCAACAAAATGGCGGCGTTTCTCCAACACTCGTGTTCTCGCTTTAATGCATTCTTTGTCACTTCAGCTAGCCTATATAATTTTGGTTCTAGAGGATAGATTCGTAACAAGGCCTTACTATCCCCCGATATTGTTTTGAGCTTTTTGGATTGGCCTCATTGTCAATTTAAAGATTAACGTGTTTTTTCTATGTGCATTTTTTTATAGAGCACTAGCTGATCCGGCAAACGCCGTTTTGTCATGTCATAATATCATTTATGGATATTGTGCCTCACTCGATAGGTATAGTGTGTCGCGGACTTTTTTGTAGATATTTATAAGATCTACAATTACTTAGAACATTTTATGGTTCTATCTTTAATAGTTTAGGCAGGGTACGCAAAATCAGTAACTTTTTTGGTTGATTTTTTACACCTTATGTCCGAAAAACCCTAATATCTTACGGAACCCTATTTTTGTTCAAAATTACATATAGCCTATATTACTCGTGGATAATGTAGCTTTCGAATGGTGAAAGAATTTTTAAAATCGGTCCAGTAGTTTATGAGCCTATTCATTACAATTAAACAAACAAACAAAGTTTTCCTCTTTATAATATTAGTGTAGATGGACACTATGTCGTAGAGCCTCGTGCCTTGCCGGCCTTTTAAGATTTGGTACGCTCTGTTCCCTTAGTCGAATTGGTACGAAAATACTTCAGTGGTCAGTTCAATATAGTGGTGGAACGGCGGACGTCGAGGTAATACGAACCTTACATTTTCTTCACCTACTTGTGAGGTCACACAAGTACAGGAAGGTCAGAACTAAAGACACAATTGAGAAAATGAATTAAATAATGAAGGAATACCTCGAGCATCATAGGTTCATAGACTCCGTGCTTGAACAAATGGCGATTGGCTCTGAGCCACATGACTGCCTTGTACGCATCTTTGGTTCGGTCACTTTCGCCTAGACTCTCTAGGCGGGTCTTATTTACGTCTTGTAAATTATTTATTCTAGAAAAAATATTTTTTTTTTAATATATGGGAATAACTTGAAGTTCTAACGATATATATCTGCTGCAAACGGCTGGAACGATTTTGATGAATTTGGTGTGTATTACGTAACGAATTTTAAGGGGAAGGGGGGGGGGGGTTGTAAAACATTACGATTCGGGGCGGGGATTGAATTACGCGTTATTGTTAATATTGTTATCGACTTTCCAGTACTTTACACCACAAAATGGTAACTTTTAGGTGTAAAGAGTCAGTGGGTGGCCACGGAACGTTTTACTATTGGGTACAGAAAAACGTTACGGCGCGTTACATGGGGGGGGGGGGGGTCAATAATCTCCAAAAATTGCTGTGTGTCCAAAAAGTGTAATACTTGAACGCTCCCTTAGACAGAATGGCAGGAAAAAGTTTGATTCGAAAAGTCCAAGCGAGAACATTTTTCTTGTGTAATTACAAAATTTGTGGTTGAAAATTTAAAATAAAGGTGCTGGAGATTCACCGGACTAAACTTTTCTGGAATTAAACCCAGTTGATTTTCATTAATATTAATTTTGACACAACACACAACAAAATTAGGTTACCTAATATTGAACGCAAACCGGGGCATCGCAAACCTTTTTTTTTAATGGAATCTCACTGTTGGCCTTAAGGAACTTTACAGCTCAGCTTGGGCTGTTTTGGCGAGCGTAGCTTGGCCCGAATGGGTGTTTCCTGCGAGATTATTTAAAGGTTCACGCCTTTCTGGTAAGGTGGTTTTTAACCCTAATCTGATGCCAGGAGCTTGGTGTGACTTCAAATGATAAAGATGTGTGCGTTGCGTGTTCGCGTCTTGGTGTAAGTGTGCTATTGTTTACAACTTTGAATGTATATAAATAAAATAAAATGTACCGACGTTTCGTGTGGTATTGTATAAATAAATTGTGTAAATCAATCTAAATCGTTTTTATTCAGGCATTTTAAATACCTATCTACCTAAATATATCTATGATAATTATGAAAGTACGAAGTACCTGTTCTGATACAATCTCATTTGAGGTACAATATTATTTTCATAATCGAACTCTACTTCCAATTTCTTCTTTTTTAAAGTGTCAATTGTTGCATTCGTTGTCGCTATAGATTTATGAATTTCAGCCAATTTCATTTTTATACTTGTTTCTGAAATAAAACGAATTAATAAACAAATATGGCAACCCTGCAGCGCGAAGTGCGTTCCGTCAAATGTCATTTCACAATTTGACAGTTTAACTTCCATAGATAATTATACGGTTCAAAATCTAGTGACGTTTGCAATACTTATACTTTAACGGTGACATACTATACATGTATATGACATACTATAGACTGAACAGCCACAGCCACAGAGTATAGATTTAAAAAAAAAACAGACAGTATTTCCGGACCAAAACGACTTAGGGTCCTTCAAGAAAAGAGCGTACCAATTCTTGAAAGGCCGACAACGCACTTGCGAGCCTTCTGGCATTGTGAGTGTCCATGGGCGGCGGTATCACTTAACACCAGATGAGCCTCCTGAACCTTCGCTCTCAATTACATAAAAAATACAGTAGCTAAAAATTATTAAACAAAATATATAAAAATAAAATTATTTAATTTTTTTTTATAGTATTGTCTTTTATTATAGTAATACATAACATCGATCCGTTAAAAAAGTGTTTTCTTTATTTTATTTTTTTTATCCAACCTAAGTGCAAAGTGACGTCAATAAAATAAAGTTAACATAAGCAACATATAGGTAATCATACATTAATACCAACGCGTTTGACCTGAAATTATTTAAAAAAACTTTATCATCGCATATTCATATTAGACTTACCATCTCCAACATGTTCAACAGCGAGTCTTTTATCATCAATCAGTTTGTTCAGCTTAGCTTTAGCCGCGCCCAACTCTTCCTCTCGATTTCGATGCCGTTCCAACTTCTCTTGGAAGGCCGAGTCTATCTCTTTCAGGACATATTCTAGCGAATGAACGCTGCTTAATGTCTCTTTTACTTTGTCTGTTAACGAATGGATTTCTCTTCCCTAAAAAATATATAAACTTTTTAAGCTTTCTGATTAAAATAATTTATATTTAATTTAGGAAGCTTTATAAAACACGACTTGGCAATCTTACGCATCATAAGTAGTCAAAATGAGATGTATTATTATGTAATTAGTGATTTGTTTCATGCTCCTCATATCAACTAAGCTAATACTAAGCTTTTTTTTAAATGTAATAGGAGGCAAACGGGCAGGAGGCTCACCTGATGTTAAGTGATACCGCCGCCCATGGACACTCTCAATGCCAGAGGGCTCGCAAGTGCGTTGTCGGCCTTGCAAGAATTGGTACGCTCTTTTCTTGAAGGACCCTAAGTCGAATTGGTTCGGAAATACTTCAGTGGGCAGATGGTTCCACATAGTGGTGGTGCGCGGCAAAAACTGCCTTAGAAAACGCTCAGTTGTGGAACGACGGACGTCGAGGTGATACGGATGGTATTTTGCCTTGACGTCCGATGATGAAACTCAGCTGCAGGTATTAGACCGAACAACTCCTCCGAACACTCTCCATGGTAAATGTGGTAGAAGATGCAGAGACCCCACATCTCTACACAACGCCAAGGGATCAAGCCGCACGGAAAGTGACTGGTCGTCGACGATTCAGTATGCAACGAACTCAGTTTTGTATCGCGCAACCCGTCCGACCAATATTTAAGCCTTGACTTGTTTAAGCTATCGCGGAATCTTAAAAGGAGTATTAAGAATATCCATAGCGCAAAATCACCTGCATCATGAGCACACCCCACATACACACCTTCACGTACACACCCTCACACCATCACACCTAACAGCCAAATTAGGTATACCTAAGCGTATTAAATTTTTTTTATTGCTTTTGTCCTTTTGTAAATGTTTGTTTTTATATATATTTTTTGTTAGCTGTAGGATTACGAAATAAATCATAATATATACATTAATATATATAAATTACGTGTCACGTTGTTTGTCCGCTATGGACTCCTAAACTACCGAACCGATATCAATCAAATTTGCACACCGTGTGCAGTTTGATCTAACTTAAAAGAAAGGATAGCTTACATCTCAATTTATACCCGCAATATTATTTTATTGCAAAATATTTGTTTATTATTTGATAGTCGCAATTCTAACAGATGGCGCTGTGTTGATAGTTCCAACGTTTCACATAAGCTACAATTTAATGGCAATGGCAACCACCAAAAAAGCATGGTGAATTGGTGTTCTCCTGCCGTTTCTCTTGAATAGTATACTACTATGTAATATAACAAAAATCTTAGCCACAGCAACGCTTGGCCGAGTCTACTAGTAAATATATATCGTAAAAAATTCCTTGGCAAAATTATTTATATCAACTAGTATATACTGGATATGGTTTCTGACCGCTTTATCAAATTGAGATAACCGAAAGCTGGTATTTCCGTAACTTTTATTTGTTTGAAATTATCAATATAATCAGTTGTTAACAAAAAAATAAACTAACTTCACATATCTATAAATGTTATCCTAAACATATCCTTTCTAGAAATGCGTGTTCCCAGAGTCCAAAAACGCGTTCATTGGGGATTTAACGATACTTGGAATGAAGTTAAATAATGTTTGGACAAATAACTACTATACTAAGAAATACATACATAGATTATGTTCAAATATGATGAAATTAAAAATATATTACAAACAGGTCAAAATTATACCTTGTAATAATAAATTTCGTCGAAATAAAGTATCTTTATCTGATAACCGAACATTTTGATGTTATTTTTGTGTTACAAAATATTTGTGGACAATCACACACATAAGATCATTGTACTTAACTATAATTCAACTAAAACTATGACAAAGTCAAAGTCAAAGTCAAATCGTTTATTTCAATTAGACCATCTAAAATGGCACTTTTGAACGTCAAAAAAAAAAATATATATATAAAGATGATTCTAGTTGCCCCTTCCAAAAGGTAGTTTCGTGTGGAGAAGAATGGGCAAGAAACTCCACACTTACTCTTTTAAAATAGGTTTACAATATTTTGTTACATTTGTTAAATAATTATATGTGAAGACAATGTACTCTTAGAATAAACTACTATACTAAAAAAGTTAGTATACATGTTCCTCACATATTTACAAATATCGAAACCGTAGAATATTAACATTAAAGAGTAATAAAAATATTAAAAAAAAAACACAAAACAGTGTGTGAGATACAAAAAAAAAAAAAAAAATAATAATTACATTTGTAGCATTATATAGATTAAAAAATAATAATAATAATAAGCAAAAAATCAGCAACCAATTTGATTTTGTCCAGGCTATAGAGCCAATCATAGGATTGTCCTATGGAGCAGGACCAGCATGTTTCCAAGCATTCTTATCTTATGACGACTGATGACTATGACAATCTAGTAACCTTTGTTTTTGAAGTTGGTAGACTAGTCTTTTCAGAAGTCACTTGGAGTGCAATGCAATGGTGTGGGCCCCATATGAGGCTAAATACAGTCTCATGCTAGAGCGAATACAAAATAAATTCACCCGGTACCTCTACAAGAGACTGTATGGAGTGTATCCTTTGTATCCGCTTATGTACCCGACCCTGTTTGTTCTGGGTATGGTGGGCTATGACCAGCTACGCCTCAGAAGAGAGCTAGCCTTGTCAGTGTATGTATTTAAGATACGGGTCGGGTTCATAATCTGGACATAATGGAGAGACTGAGTCTACGGATATCAAGTAGAAACCTGAGTTTTGTTGTACCGCGCACATTCCAACTTGGTTAGCGAAGCACCACTCACGCGAGCAATACATATAATAAATAGGATTTCTGTTGAGGTAGACTTATTTGTTTGTACACTGGCTGAGTTCACAAGAGTTGCATCCTATATTATCTACTATATAAAAATAAGTCGGGTTTTTCTTCCTGACGCTATAACTCCAGAAAGCACGAACCGATTTCCACGGTTTTGCATTCGTTGGAAAGGTCTCGGGCTCCGTGAGGTTTATAGCAAGAAGAAAATTCAGGAAAAATTTCAACAGAAAAGCGGGATCACCAAACGAAATGTTACATAAGACGAAGCCATCTGGTGGCGAAACGGAGTTCGCCGAGTTTGCTAGTTAGTTATAAGATTTAGGTATAAAAATATATATTTTTCTTAATGTTTTTTATCTAGGTTAATTGGTGTGGATGTAAATATTGTGTCGTTCTATCGAATTAGTAATTACTGTAAAGATAGAATAATGATATGGAATAAATATTATAACACATTAAAAGCTTACCGCACTAAGTTTCTGCTGTTCCAATGTGCTAATTTTGCTTTTTGCATTTCCTAAAACTTTCTCCAATGGCGCCATTTTTTTTGTATGTGTGTCCACCAATTTTACTGCCTCCTTCTTATCTCGGCTGTATTCATTTACTTTTGTTTTAAGTTCTTGGTATTCAATCCAAAGTTTCTTTTTTTCACATAATTCAATACGTCTCTCAATATCTTTTCTTTGATTTAATGTGTCAATTATTACTTTTATTCTGTAAATATATTTGTTATCTTAAATAATTGAATTAAATATTTTCATTACCTTTTATTCCTTCGAAAGGAATATTATAAACTATTTAAAAGCTATCAAATTGGCATTAAATATTAGACACAAAAATCTACACAATTAGTGTTACACATAATTGTGAATTAATAAAGTAACAGAGTTAAAAAAGAATTTGCAAGCCTTATCAGCAATAAAGCAGTCACTTCAGGAACTTCTAACGGAAGAAAGCAATTATATAAAATATTTGGGGCGAAGTGAAAAAGTTGTTATATGAAATGGAACAATGTATGTATAGAAACATTTTATTAAATCTCAATAAAATAACTAGCTTTCACTTAAATGGATTTCATGTGTTTTGGTAAAATTGTTTGCGAAGTCTTTAACAACATTATATCAAACTCAAACTCAAAATATCTTTATTCAAGTGGGTAACCAAGTACACTTTTGAATCGTCAAGTTAAATAAATCGTAAATTTACATTTACTTCCAGTTCGCAAGTCAAGGGCGTAGAGCGGGTAAGAAGAACTGGCAAGAAACTTTCCGCCACTCTTTTTAATCGCCAAGTATTATCATACAAATTGTTTGAACTGGAGCAATTCAATCCCAAGGATTAGGATCATTTAAGTAGTCCTCAAATTTATAAAAAGCTTTAATGATTAATTTTCGTTTAACGAGGGCTTTGAATTTATTTAGTGATAATTCTCTAATTTCGCTTGGGAGTTTGTTGTAAAAACGAATACAATTTCCATATAAGGAGTGGTTTATCTTTTGGAGCCTGGTTGGTCGTACACTCAAATTAGTTCTATTTCGCGTATTATACTGGTGAAAGTCACCATTTGTTTTAAAATCGTTTATATTTTTTGGACATACAACAAGGCTTCAAGAATATATTGACCAGATAGTGTCATAATATTTAATTCCTTAAACTTATTCCGTACCGACTCCCTCGGAGAAACACAACAAATACCCCGAACAGCCCGCTTCTGCAGCACAAATATGGATTGAACCTCTGCAGCAGCACCCCACAGTAAAATACCGTACGACAATGAATATAACGTACGGCTGCGAAACTTGGACCACTAAGCAAGTCACAAGACAAGTCAAAAGCTTGTGACTTGTCAGAGAAGTATGCTAAGCATACTATGTTACACACGGAATGATAGGAAAAGAGCTGTAGATCTCCGAAGGATCACCAACTGGGAAGATGCAATGACCAGAGCCAAAAGGCTTAAATGGAGATGGACAGGACACCTGCTCAGAGAGCAAAATGGTCGAAAAAAGTCACCCAATGGACACCTCGCTACAACACCAAGCGAAAGAGAGGAAGACCATGTGCTCGGTGGGCTGACGACTTTAAAAAAGCCACTGGCCCTCTGTGGCAAGGACTTGCCAGGGATAGGAAGGAATGGAAACAGCTGGAGGAGGTCTTTGTGCCACAAAGGCAAGCTGTACAAGAGGACAGCTGTGCTTGTTAAACTTTTTTCTTTTTTTATATACATTTATATTTTGTTCTCTTGTATTAGTTGAAATGTCCCTCTATCCCTCCAACATTGATCTAAAATTAATAGTAGTTATATTTACTATTATAACTAGCTATTACCAGACTAATAGTTATTAGTAGTTATTGACCATTTGGCAATGAAGAGAAGCATGATGGGGAAAAAATTTTCTGACAGAATAAACATATTATCAACAATAAAAAATCACACAAAAACAAATGATGTAACTATAACAATTAAAAAACTAAAATGGAAGTGGACTAGAATGGAAGCAGATCATTAATGCATTGGTACACAGGCCACATGAAGAGACAAAAGGTGTAGACCATTCCTAAGGTGGGTTGGTGAAATAAGAGCCGTGGCAGGTGGCACATGGACCCGAACTCCCCAGGTCAGTAATTTATGGTTGCATTTGGAGGAGGCCTTCGCCAACAAAAGGCAAACAGACAAGGTTGTCGAGGGAATGTAAATATTCAACTATATTTAAGTTAATTTTTTCAATACTAAACATTTATATTCTAGCTTAAGTAAAATTGTATCTTGTCTGAATAAAGGCTTATATTATTATTAGTTGAAATAAAGGCTTTGAATCTTGAATATCAATGAATTTATATGAAACCTTAAACCATGCTATCCATTAATGACCCCCTACTTAATTATATTTTTGAGCTAATTGTGTTCATACTTATAGCGACACTCAGTTTATTGTTATTTATTGCATTTTAAACATAATTTCAAAATGGTACCTCTCATTCAATCGAATCTGTTCCTGTAAGAGTTGTGCATTATTCTCCTGTGTCGTGGAAAGGTTACGATGTTCATTTCTTGTTTCTATTAGTTCATCTAATTGGTCTACACTTTCATTCCCTCCAACAGCAGATAATGTACTGCGAAGTAGTTGCTGTGGATTCATTTTGGAAAAATCCTGGACTCTGTCTTGAGGTAATAGTTGACATAAGTTATCTACCTGAAAATAGACAGTTGGTTGAAAAAAAAAACTTTTTAAGTTATGAGAATAAATTTTCTCATAATTTTTAAATAATTTAAACATTAAATTATATTAAATTGCTAAGGTTAAAAAATAGTTAGTTAATATATAATAAGTTAAGACTCCTATTCCACACTTCATCATAATTTGAAACTTTAAATATATGGTATTTTTATTTAATGTAGCCTTAATATTTAGTTAATGTAGTATCCAAATGTGATAAAAACTGGATTTTGGATAGTACATTGACTAAATATTACGGCTACATTAAATAAAAATTCCATGCGTTTTAACTTTCAAATTAATCAGTTGGTAAAGTGACGGATTTAATAGAAGCATGTGAATTTTTATAGAAAACTGTGTAATTTAATGTTATTATTTTTATTTTGTTTCAAAATAAACCCTTTTGTTCAAATTTGTATGCCAAATTTCATTATAACAGAATATGAATTAAAATAGTTATGACAAAAACTAACATGATTATACTATTTTGAAGTTTACTATTTGTCAGGTCCGTCACCATTCTATGACTATAACGACTTAATCTAAATAAATTTACAAGTAAAAAAAATGTGCGTGTACTAGTGTACACACGTTAGAAGTGAAACTTCTTTATGAGTCATAAATTATGACCTTATTTTTCGAAAAATTATGTATGTATATGCAACTTTACAGAAATTGGTTAAATAGTTAAATTAGATAAAGTTTAACAAAAGGCTTTTAATATCACAGACTTGAATACAAATAATACAATTATTTCATTTTACCTTATTACCACTAAGATTATTACAGAATTTCATAAATTGTAATAGAATTTTTAGTATTATTTTTATCGTTCTTATACATTTTTGTTATTAATGGTTAAGAATCTCTTTGAATCAACCGTGGTAGGGACAAGAAAAAGACGCGCGTAACGGTCAAATGTGACGCGTAACCGAAACGTGTGACGCGTAACCGAAAAATGTGACGCGTAACCGAAAAATGTGACGCGTAACGAAAAAATGTTACACAAAGTTTCACTTCAATAAGGAAAGAAACAAACAAATAAAATTCTTTATTTGTTTAGCAACAACAATTCAGATTGAGACCTTTCAGTAAGTCAGAGACCTGTGACAGGGAAGCCTCGCTCTTCTTTAAATTAACAAAGTTACAACAAAATAACACAATTGGTTTTAAAACGTGGGTACTGTATGAAAGAAAAAATTAAATAAATATATATATATATGATGACTGTGTGATGATGATATAAATGTGTAATTGTGTGTGTGTGAAAGGCAAAATAAATTCAAGTGAAAGTGTACATGAAAAAGATGGATTAAAGAAAAACCTATAATGTAGGATTCAACAGTGATTCCATTGTGTCAGTCTAGTGTACCGAGCCAATGGTTTGAACCATTGTTGTTTTACATTTGTGGTATGCAAGATTATGCAAGCCAAGGGTTTTATTTAAACTATTATAGAGATAGGCTGAGCGACTACTGAATTGATTACTTGCAAACGTACCAAAAATTACCTGTATACTAAGTGATGTAATAAGGTCTTGAACTTGGTTCTCTCTTGCAGTTTTATGATTGATATACCACATGGAGGTATCTTTTAGATTGAAATTTCTAGTAATAATAACATTTTGTTTTCCAGGTTGTTGGTATAGTTCTATTTCTATGGTAGCCTCTTCACAGCCTCCACGAACATACTCAGATAACTGAAAAGAGATATGAATAAGGTTTTGTAATGGCTGTAAGTAAATAAAAACAAACAAAGTAACGGTTTGACTTTCTATTCTAAATGATTTCTATTCTATTATAAATACTCAGTTGATATAGTGATTGGAGCATTGAAGCAGATGAAACTATAAATAATGTAACATTTTACTAAATTATTGTTATACAGATATTAACTAAGCTATTTAATTTTTAAACTAACATGGTTTTACCTACTTACCTTTTTCGCCCGACCAATAACACTGGGTTTTCCACACAAACCCAAAATAATAGCACAAACAAAGGTAGACTTTCCCGTTCCGTTAGGTCCGATTATAACATTAAGTGATGATCCAGGATATAATTCCACTTGTTTAT
This sequence comes from Pieris melete, assembly GCA_963693345.1. Taxonomy (NCBI): domain Eukaryota; kingdom Metazoa; phylum Arthropoda; class Insecta; order Lepidoptera; family Pieridae; genus Pieris; species Pieris melete. The sequence continues at coordinate 956,817 of CAVNZK010000020.1, forward strand.
ATGTCCTGAAATAGAGATTTTATAAATGGACCAACTCAAAGTCTTACTCAAGAGTAATGTAATCCCAAAAACGTACACAAAGTTTTGAAGAGCGATCCTGTAAATACTTCCCGCCTTATTTCCATTACTGTTTATTATTTTGGACATCATATAAATTTAATAAAAACTAGTTTTCCCAAAAGAGTACAGTTCAGTTAGAGCATAAAAATAAATATAAATAGACTAATAAGGTATTGTTTTATAAATTAATGTGGATTGTGGACTAGAAAATAGAAATCCAGTGTAAATTTAAATCGCAGTCTGACAGATGATATCAATTGCTGTATTTTGACATACCCCGGAGAAGTATATGAAAAACTGTTTTTTTTTTAAATAATTTTATGGCCTGGTAACGAGACGTTTAAGCCAAGTCTTATTTTCGGTCACTAAATTTCACTTATTTCCCTTCATTTAATTTCACATGTTATTCTTATTCCAACATTCCACTTGTTTTCTTAAATCTTTCCTACGGTATTTTTAACGTATTTATACAATACACTATAACACTTTTTGCTTTTGAGCAAATCACACAACTGGCGGCGGGAGGGATCACTAACTTCCATTATTTCACTTGCTAATAGTAGTCTATTAAAAATGAAAATTTTTCTTCAACTTTTTCTTTGAATTAGAGCGCAATAGCACAATATAATACTGACAATATAAAAAAAAATGTGTGCGTGTACTAGGTGTACACGCACACATTTTTGTCACGTAAGAAGTGAAACTTCTTTATGACCTTATTTTTCGAAAAATGTTCTACTATATTATGCAACTTAACGAAATTGGTTAAATAAAGTTTAACTTAGGCTTTTATTATCATAGACATGAATACAAATACAATTATTTCATTTTACCTTATTACTACTAAGATTATTACAGAATTTCATTAATTGTAATAGAATTATTACTATCATTGTTATCGTTATTTTGCTACAAAATTTCTACCATACGTCGATAAAAAAATCATTCTAACGCCGATAAAGAAGTTCGACTTCAAAAAGAAACATGGCGCGTAACGGAAAAATGTACCGCCGGACGCGTAACGAAAAAATGTTACACAAATTTTTTTTCCAACCCCGATAAAGAAGTTTCACTTCAATAACTTTGAGAACAATAAATATAGATATTGATTTCTTATACTTTTGTTACCGTTAAAATTAAATTATTTGTTTCGACCAGTAACACCAGCACTAGACTACAGTAACTAGTCCAGCTACACTTAATTAAGTGTACTTCGCTTAGTTAGATATAGAAGTATCTCTAATTAATTTATTTAATGTTTTTATTTTTCAAATTATTAACGTTATAAATGTGATGACTTCGCATAATTATTTTATATTAATTAAACAGGAATAAAACAAAATATATAAGAACTACAAGATTGTATCTAATTCACTAACACAACGGCTACGACAACTTCTATAAGACGTGTTACATAGTCTAAGTGGTAGTGATACCAACTCCAACAGATGGTTCCTCCTAGAACCAACTTCAAATACCCCTAAATATCGATTAAAACCCTTTACAGATTTCATTTTATACTCGGTTTGAGAGGTAATTTTAAATGTGCAACAAAAATCTATTCAAAAAGTATAAAATTTCGAGCTTTTTATATTTCAGTTATTGCGACGCCTGGATTTGTATTTTTAATTATATATGATTTACTTTATTAATTGGGGTCTAAGCTTAATATAGATTGTATAGAACCGTGCGTTTTTAAGAAAATATAAATAACTTTCTAGTGCAAAGTACCTCCTAAAAATCCCCCAAGATATCTTCAAATTTGGTGGGAAAATTCCCAAGTTGGCATCACTGCTGTGACAAACACATATCTACTATATAAAAATAAGTCGGGTTTTCCTTCCTGACGCTATAACTCCAGAACGCACGAACCGATTTCTACGGTTTTGCATTCGTTGGAAAGGTCTCGGGCTCCGTGAGGTTTATAGCTAAGAAAATTCAGGAAAAACTTCAATAGAAAAGCGGGATCACCCAACGAAATGTTACATAAAACGAAGCCATCTGGTGGCGAAACGGAGTTCGCCGAGTTTGCTAGTCTACTATATAAAAATAAGTCGGGTTTTCCTTCCTGACGCTATAACTCCAGAACGCACGAACCGATTTCCACGGTTTTGCATTCGTTGGAAAGGTCTCGAGCTCCGTGAGGTTTATAGCAAAGAAAATTCAGGAAAAATTTCATCCGAAAAGCGGGATCACCAAGCGAAATGTTACATAAAACGAAGCCATCTGGTGGCGAAACGGAGTTCGCCGAGTTTGCAAGTAATATATAAAAATTACTTTTTAGTGAGAGTGACTTAAATCATTTTCTTAAAAGAAGCAGAATATTATATATGACACTTTGCAGTAACCGCGAAAGTGAGCTCTATTTAAAATGACAATTTTGGTGCTACCCATAGTGATTCTCTCAGCCGTCAGGCGTCAAGTATAGTCTGTGTCAACTGTCAAGCAGTCATCACTCGCTAGTCGCTACTAACTTCGGACTTGCCAGTTGCCTGTAATGCTCGACAATACTAAAATTTTCGTTAGTTTGTGTTGTTTGTGGTCGAGGTGAACGTATTTCATGCGCGTCTAATTCTCTTAATTATTTTGTGAATGGAAAACCTAGATCTGAAATTTTACTGTAATTTATTTGTTTCTAATGAATAAGAAAATAAATAATTAGATGTTGGTTATTTCGTTTAATCACTAAAAAGCGGGGTAAACATATTCCACCATCGGTTCGACTCCATTGACAATATCCTTGTTTATAAATATTGATTTGTTGAAAATCTCTTTTCCTACCTCTCTTTTGTCTTGAATTGTGTAGTGCGATGTAGTTAAGGGAAGGAAGTGTTAAAGATAACAATTACCTTTGTGAAAATGCAACAGTTGTCCGATTTTCGCGATGACGATTTTTAATGTTCAGTGTTATGTGCTTGTCTAGTGTTTCGTGTTTTCAGTGATTTCATGGTGAAATTTTAAGCATTTTGACAATGGAGGGGACTACAGAGAAGGACTGTTCTCCCTTGTGGAGTCTTTATCAGCAAATAGTGGCAGACATGAAGGTAGGTCATTTCATTTTAATCAGCATCTTACGTTTCACCGTTCGATGTGGTTGCCGCGGCCGCCCCACATTTTCTAATTTGTCCTGATAAATCGTTCGTATTGAACGAAATGTTTGTAATTAGTAAAATCAAAATAGCGGAAATATCTCTTGGGCTTTGATGTGTGGATTAAAATGTTCTAAATTGAGGCTACCATTATAGCTTAAAGTGAAAATGAAATTTGTAACAATATAGACTAAAAAAAAAATATTTTTATGCTATTAAACTACTTTATAGCTTATCATAATATATTCTAGTATGCTATTTGAAATATGGGCTTAAACTTCAGTGTCTGACTCTGTTAATCTTCATATAGTTAATATAAAAGTAATTAACAATTTTTATCACTGAATGAACTGACCTAAGTTCAAGCTTTTTTGATATTGATGTTACTTATTAGATAAATATATTTTTAATTCTACTTTGCGTCATATGTAAACCTTTGTTTTATATACAATTGTGACCTTCCGCCTCAAGTTTAAAAATATTATCAGCTTAATAAAAGCATTTTGAAAATATATGGGGATTTCAACTGTAGCTTAGAAGAAACATGGCTTAATATTGAGTAACAACATAAAGTGAGCTTCTTCCTAATAACAATATCATATTTAGCAATAGGATAAGGATAATACCCTATTAGGAACAGATACACTGCTGGTGTTTTGTTAATCTTTCAGACAGCTTTCTTTGTCTAAAAACCTGAAACAAAAATATCTATACATATTGCACCTATCTGAGTGGTCACTGTACTTAAGTGTTATACCTGGGTTTGTATAAAACCATTTGTTTAACACTATAACGGATAGAGGTTTTTTACAAATAAATTTAGCTAAAATTAAAAATTGTTGTAACACTGGTTCGGTTTAGGAAGCATATTAACTATTTGCTAAACGATTTCGATCTTGTATTCTAAATTAATAGCTGGTACTGTTTTAATTAGCGATCGTTAAATGATAGGACGTTCGCTAGGCGTTGTTACACGAATATTGACGGTCTGCCTATTAAGGGTTAAGAATTTAGCATTAAATGTGATACCCGAATGTCGTTATGACACGTTTTAGCATTAGTAAACAATTTGACAAATAGGTTATCACGCGACGGGGTTAACTTGACTATGTTGCATACAAATTAATCGGAATTTTTTAAATTATTATTTACGTATAATAGATTCAGGATATTCAAATTAAATTGTTGAAGTTTTTCGTGCACCTATATAAATGTTTTTAACTTTTCGACTGCTACTGTATTTTAAGTAATATATGTAACAGGTTTAAGTTAAATTAAAAGTAGAATGAAGTATTTTCGCCCTACAATTCACTTTTTTTTCTTTCTTCCAATAGTGATAACGATCCCGACTTCATTGAGTTCACGCGATGCCATCACTACAAATATAAACTACATCAAAATGACATATAAAAATCTGATATGATATTTGATGTCACAGAGTCCCGGCAGTGATGCCAACTCCTACTACTCTGACCCCCTTTCCTAATTACCCCCTAGGACCAACTTCAAATACGCCTAAATATCAAGGTTTTTTTTTTGGTTGGGCTCGAGGCTAAATATAAATTGTACGATTGTTTGTAAATCTTGAATTATGATAATAATAAGCTTCTTATCCTGAACTGTTTCTTTGACTTTGTGGTTGACTCTTATCTTTAAGTTATAAAATATCTCTGAGTTCAGTGTGCATGTGTGTGTGTTGTGTGTGTTCTCTCCTCTAACAATTTCCATTGTACTCTGTCTCTTGCAACCCTTCTCCATTTTGAGCCTGCTGTTAATTTTAATTCGTCTTAAGACGAAATCTTGAATTATTGGGGGGTAAATAATCGACATCTTGATTCCCCCTAAATTTAGAGGGAAATCCCCCAAGTTGGTAGCACTAAGGGTGAGATCTATAGAGCGGACTTAGACTTTGCTCTGACTTAACTATCGAGCTAAGACACAGTCGGTATTTATAGAGCAAACTGCGAATCTCTCCGAGTGTTGGCTTAGCTTAACCTCAAGTCCACGAAATCGACGACTTACCAAAAACTTTGACTATAAGCCTAACAAAAATAATGGCCTAAAATTTGCTTTACCATCATATCTTTAACTGGACTTTTTATTTTTGTCGGTTTTTAATGAACGGTGTTGCCATTTTGTATCGGAGTTCCATAGACTTTGGGAAAAATAGAATTTGAATTCAAAGAAATTATAAATGATCTTGATAAATACCTATGAAATGCATGAATTAAAATAATTACACATTATTATGGTATTTATTGTGGTTTATATATATTATTTATGTAATTGTTCAAACCCCATTTTTGAGAAATCTTAAAAAAAACTGGTGTGATTTTGTATGTCACCTGGCAGCCCTGGCATATTATAGTCATAACGAAATTCAAACTATAACCTAACCGATTTCTCTCGCTTCACATCTGTTATTTTCGTTTCCCTGACTCTTCTACCATTTATTACCTGACTACCCTAAAAAACTTGAGATAGGCGTGGAACATATGAAATTAAAAAATCTGTTAGAAATAGAATTTCTTCAACAAAAATATAAATTAGTATTAGAAATATGTATTACACTTAAAAAAAGAATCAGAAAATAAATGATTAAAATGAAATAAGTTTGTTTTGATATTCTTTATTACCAAACAAATTAACTAGTTAAATTGTGCAATCACAGATTGCCGGAATGCTAGACCTGTAGATCTTTCATTGTTTCTGTGTTACTCAACTTCTGCTGTCAGCAAGATCACCATCATCATAAGCATCGCCTCTCTGTATACCTATATTATGCAATACAGCACAAGCTATAATTATATATAACTAGTATTTTTCAATTTTGACTGTAGTCCCAGCTGTAAACATGGAAATTTCCTTTTTCACACTCCGAAAAACCTTTAAAAAATATGCCTAGTTCTTATTTGAGAATAATTATAAATATTGTCAGCTCTTGTCATTGGATTTAAAAGTGATGTTAACATGAAGTTAAGTGCTGGATAACCGCTGTCACCTACTAAAACAGGCATTTTCTAAATACCCTGCTGTCGTGTGAACTGCCAGGCCACCTAGTCACTTTAGTAAATATTTCCATATCAGGCCCTATTATTGCTTGCACATTTACAGAAAAATACCCTTTTTTATTTCTGTATGCTTCAGAGTGAGCGATACCTTTGGGTCAATTAATTTTTATATGGGTGCAGTCAATAGCTCCGATTATACTGTTTAGGCCATGGTGAGTATTAGATCTTCCTAATTCTTCAAACTTCGTTTTGCCTGTGTTCATATTTCTTGGAAAATTTACAAATCTAGGAAGTAATTTACTCAACTTTGCAGAGACTTTATTTATAATTAAACAGACTGTAGATTGGCTTATGCTGTTCAGATCACCACACACCATCTGTAATGTCAATAAATTATTATTAGTCACATATATGTTATGTTTCTGAAATTCAGAAGACAAAAGTCTTCAACATATGTATTTAAAATCATTTGAGAAGAGGTATAATATATCAAATTGAAAAACCATACATATTTATGAACACAATATTACCTGAAAACATCCAGTTGCATTTTTATGCCTTAATGCAATAAGTATTTGCAATTGCGGTAGGTTTGGCGATCCTCTGTTGTTATAAGGTTGCAAGTTTGTAATGATCAGCGTCAGGATCACATTTAATACCGTGTGTTTCAAAATACGGTTCCTTCTTTTGAATTCATCTCACCATACAGGATGGAAGGATTTTGGTTTTATTAGTTCCGAACATATACAACACTTATAAGCTCATACAAACAGAAACAGAAAAGAGAAAAAGTGGTTTAAAATTTTCAATTGTTGATAGTTGATACAAGTGCTCTGTTGCTGTTGTCAAAACATTGCGATCCGTTCTACGTAATAAAATTATTGCCATCTTTAAATTAATACATTTTCTAAAGGTTACTCGTAAATTTCTAGTTATTGCAATAATAAAATAAATAAATACATAAATAACAATAAATTGAAGATATATGTGTACCGTTTTAGATGTTTAAATATTTGTTATTGTTTACTTTTTTAAAGGATAATAAACAAAGTATTGCATGAAATGAAACATCAATTTGTATTTTGACATTTGCTGTCTTAGCTTGGGCTTAGCTTAATCTCACCGTTAAAATGTCTATAAATACGAAATCATAGTTTAACCTTAGTGTACACTAAGCCAAGTTTTTCGTAAGGTAAGTCTGAGCAAAGTCCAAGTGCGCACTATAGATCTCACCCTAAGTCTCGGCGTTGTTGTAGCGTTACATTTGTGTTAACTGTTAATTTATTCTCCATAGCATAATGTTTTGAACGCATAAGTAATTAATTAACGCTGGCTGAATACAGAAACACTGTTTATACCCGTGAGCAATATGCATACGAAATTAATACATAATCAATAAGGTTTTCACTGATTTATGTAATAGGAGGCAAACGGAGGCTTACCTAATGTTAAGTGATACCGCCGCCCATGGACACTCATATTCCCAGAAGGCTCGCAAGTATGTTGCCGGCCTTTTAAGACTTTGTACGCTTTTTTTTGAAGTCTTTTCTTAGTCGAATTGGTTTGAAAATACATCAGCTGGTTACACAAAGTGGCGGTGTGCGGCACAATTTTGAAGAAGGTGTAAAGAAGAAGCAGTGCTAGTCTAGCTGTTAAGCATTACATGTTCGTTCTTTTCAGCGTAATGACTTTCATTGATGGACATAGGCCTCTCCCTAAATTTCTTATACGACCGGTTCCTCTACATCCGACGCCTGGACACCTCGCCAGATCTCTTGTCTGGGCATTCCATGTGATGCGTTCTAATCCCAACAAAAGATTTTTCTTTCTATGTGCAAATCTCGTTCTTAAGAAGAAAAGCCTAAGCCTATGCCTAAGAAAAAAATTGGTTAATGTATCTTTTTAAAAATCTTAATCCTCAATCTCATCATATTAATTCACACTGAAATATAACTTGAGAAATCTCCGCGTGATATAGAGTATGAAAACCGTTATACGAAAACGTGTTATAGGGGGGATTGCGTAATTGTTTTCATAGAATTGTCTTAGTGTGACCCCAAATACATACAAACCCGATTTATTAAGTTACGAGTGCATTAGAAAAATGGTGGCCAGCGACATGCTCATTCAATTTTCTACAGTTAAATCTATTATTAGATAAATATATGAACTCATTTCCATGTTAACCTACAAAATTAACCATTTATGAAGTTCGATTTCGTGCGTGACCGAAACGCTCTTGGCTACTCAAGTAATTGCTTGAAAAGCATTAAAAGATACACCTAGTGTATGTATGGTTGCTTTCTCGGTAGCGGTAATTTTTTATCTTAATTGTACAATTATATGCGCGAAGTATGGTGCGGACTGGCAGCAAAAAATTTTATGTTTTGTTAAAGTATTTACGATACCGCTGGCTCTCAACTCAAAAGACTTCGGCCTCAAAAACTAGAAATTTCCAGGTCCTCTCCTGTCCAGTGCTCTTCTCGCCAATTGCTGGCTTTTAGTGACAGCAGGCTCTCCTAAGTTATGAAGTATTTAAGTTTAATATAATTAAGTTGTTGTTTGGTTTATTTACGTTCTCTCGCTATAGACATTAGGGAGCGTTCAAGTATTACGTCACGCAATTTTTGGAGATTCTTGACCCCCCCATAACGCGCCGTAACGTTTTTCTGTACCCAATAGTAAAACGTTTTGTGACCACCTACACCACCTGTTTGTACCAAAAAGTTACCATTATGTGGTGTAAAGTACCGTAAAGACGAAAATAATTTTAAAAATAACGCGTAATTCACGCCCCGCACCGTAACGTTTTACAAAAGGACCCCCTCCCCCCCCCAAAAATTCGTTACGTAATACTTGAACGCTCCCTTACAGCTTGGGTCTGTACGTCATGCTCAACTCGTATTTTTATGACATCTCGAAATAAATATATATACTAGTATGTCTATTATACATATAATTCAGTTCAACAGTTTTTATAATTATGATTGACGTTGACGTAATAGTTATCGATTCCGAATTTGCATATCGCAAACAAATAGACCGTGAACATCGCGTCGCAGGCGCATCCATTAGAAAAATTGAATAATTGTGACAACATTAGTGATAAATGAAGATTCTCTTTCTGTCTAATTCTCTTTAGGCATCGATGAAAAGACAAAGGTCATAAATATTTATTTATTTATTAAAGTTCACCACATCATATAATGATATATCTACAGCTATATATGTAACCGATTTTCTAAAGTACATGACAATTATGGTAAACATAAATGTTACAATAAATTAAAATATTAGTTTCAATTTTAGATTTTACTGGTAATATATTGCCTATTGTTCACTAACAACTAATCTGTAACACTTAAATCTGTTGGTCTATTATTATTAAAGAAGAGTGGCGGAGACTTTATTGCCAGTTCTTGTCTTCCGTTCTACACCCTTGATTTGAGAACTTTATATGAATAAAATATGATCTCGATTTGATCAATTAAAGAATTTGATATATATTTATTTGATGCGTCATACAATTTCTTCTAACTTTAAAAGCCAGAAACTATTGTAAAATTAATATACATTAACAGGTCCTTAGAGGACAGAGGTATGACGAATGTTGAAGAAATTCGTGGTAGCAATTCATTTCTTAATAACTATGATCGGATATCGGACATCGCGGATATGACGCATTGTGTCGAGATGAAAAGGAACGAAACGAAACACGCCTTCCTTTTTTTTATAGGCTCGAAAGTCATTTAAGAATTGCTACTCTCTTTTCTTGAAGGACCCTAACGCTGGCTGCTCTAAGCGGCCGCACGGCGATCTGCAGTTTCAATACTAAATTCATATCCGCAATACACGGACCGCTCCAGCAGTTACTGAGCGGTCGGAGCAGTCGCTCTGCGTTCGAGTTTCGCCGTGCGGTCGACTGCTTAGAGCTGCCGGACCCACCATACTCTCTCTTCTCTTATGGAATGCCACTCCCACTTCTCTTATGGAATCCGTCAGTTGTATTTTATGGCTTAAAATACTAACTAATTCATCAAATTTAATCACGAACATTAATATTCCATGCTGTTCTCTTGATTGTAGTATTGTACGCACCCAAATACTACGGTGTCTTCTACGCCTACGCTTGCGTAGTAGTACAAGAAGCAGTGTTTCTTCATCAAAACCTATCTTGTAAATGAACTCATTTCAATATTCAGACTGCATTATGCGGTCGTGTTGCAGTCGTGTACGACTTCAACGCGACCGCTCTACAGCAGTCGGTCTTGACTGCTACATGCGGTCTGTCTATAGCCAGCCTAAGTCGAATTGGTTCGAAAATACCTAAGTGAGCAGCTGGTTCCACATAGCGGTGGTGCGCTGAAAACGGCCTACTTCTTACATATTTCAATCGTAGCAAACATTCATAGCAATTATCGGCACAAGTCAAACAGCCTAATTGTTGCCAGCACGAAACACTTGACCGTTTAATTATAATTATTTTCGCCTATTCTTTCATCTTAATAGAGCGTGAATCGTATGTACTTGTTTGGAATACATTGTTTTAGTTTTAATTCACGCACGAGGCTTCATAAAGAAGATTTGTTACCGTCAATTCGAAATGAGTCTAAAAATATAAAATGTTGTCATACCAAAAATAATATTAGTAGAAGGATTTTACTGAAAAATAAAATGTAACAAACTTTCATATTATATTAATGACATTATATCATTAGCTTAACACGCATAACAAGCAAGAAGTTCTAGCTTCGATACCAGGTATAAATATAATCACAGAAATACACCCAATTGCCTTAATAACTACTAACGAAATGGCGAGAGAACGTTGAGGTATTTGCTACCTCGGCAACATAAAAAGTATGTTGAAGAACTATTTTTATATGCATTTGTCGCATAACAAGACTGCTATTGTTACATTAATACAAACCACAGAGGTTTTCGGCTACAATCTATCTTTCAAGCCCCTAAATGTAAAGGATGGTCCACCCCTAAATTTTTATTATAATTTTTTAAATAAAAAAAATGTTTTTATTTTTATCATAATACATCATAGAAAAATACATACAACCCTTAATTTTCCCCCCTCTACGATCAACCCCTATTTTTTATTTGTTAATTATGACTTGAACTCTGAGGTTTATATAGAGAAAAATTCACAGAACAACCTAAACAGTTTTTAACTGAACAGTCTCTGGGGTAGCATAGCAAAATGATCCATGTTGGCTAGTTATTATGTAAAATAAAATATATAGAAATATATGGTTATTTTTACTAAACATAATATTGTTAGTATTTTATATTTACTGTGTGCGCGCGCATCGTAAAAATTTACTCTCATTATCCCTAACGCGCCAAAAGAAGTATAACTTTAAAAAGAGAAAAATTAATATAAAATATAAACCTTGTATTCATTTAATTTAAAGCGATTTCGTATACAAATTCTCTTTTGTTTTAATTTAAATGTTTATCGCAAACACGAAAACCGGTAACGGGTATATTGACTCACACGTCCCCAAAGTAGGAATTAGCTCCGTCCCAAATAGATTAAGTTATCGTCACTTAATTTGTATAGCAAGTGGTAAAATTAATTGTTATTGTAATCGCTGTGTGAGTGTTTTTTTGATAACATAACGGTTAACGGTTTTTAATACGTGTGTAATTGTTTTGCCAGTGTAATGAGGTTTTAAATTGTATGAACTTTAATTGTCACGAATTTTCCTTTTTGAAATGTTCCTGCTTCTTGGGCTCTTTTTGGAAGACAGAAAAACATACAAATTGTTTGACGTACGGTATTTTTTTTGGATGTAAAAAAGATGTTTTGATTTTGTGTCTGCAAAATTAAATCTCATGTTTGTATAGCTATAAATGTCCTTGTGTGGGAGAGCAAATACCTAAAGGTCATCGTAAAAGGGCGAGCGGTTCCTTTGAAGTGTTGATGGATTACATGACGTCATTTTGATAGTATCAGACATGGTATGGTATTATGAAGGAATGGTTTAATCCTGAGGTTTGGAAAAAGAAATTTCAGGGAGAGGCATATCTCCATCAATGGAAGTCATCAGGCTGAAACGAACGAACATGGAATGCTTAACAGCTAGACCAGCACTGTTTCTTACGTATTTCTTCTTTACTTCTTAAATTATTGCCGCGCACCACCACTATGTGCAACCAGCTGCCCACTGAAGTATTTCCGAACCAATTCGACTTAGAAAAGAGCGAGGCCGGCAACGCACTTATTACTTAATATCAGATGAGCCTCAAGCCCGTTTGCCCCGTTTTAGGGGCAAGGGGCTTCACCGTTGACCGGGCTTAAGCCATGCCGGTTGTTCCCCATCTCTTCGCCGTACGAGAAAGGTGGCATGAGAGTCGCGCTGAAGCTACTAGTGTTAGACGAGTAATAGGCTCCGAAGCATTGAAAGCACAATGTTAATGTATGATCAAATTTTTATTTATTGAATTAGCCTTCATTTTAAAATATAGTTTTCGAAGATTAGCGTGTGTATGCAGAATTATATCGTACTTATGACATATACTATATGTATATGAGGCGTAATTAAGGCTTATGATGTTGAGATGTGGTGAATGTCCGCTGTAGGTAATGTTCCCATGAGCGGCAGACCGTGATTTCTTAGCTAATGTCGGGGTAATGCCCTTAAGATCGTTGTATAAAATGCGAAGAAATCGTATATATAGTAATTTTTATGAAGAAACATCTCAGTCTCTGAATAGTCAATATTCAAATAGCACCTTTAATTTTTATTTATTTCTTTTACACTTCGTTGTCACATTAATAGAAAAACAAATAACATATTAAATAACAATTATAAGGGATGTAACGGGCAGCGTTATCGCGAACAAGCAATCTCTTCCAGACAACCCTATTAAGGAAAAAACTAAAAATGATGGGCAAATGAAAGAAGTGCATAACTAAATATTATATAAACCAACCCTAATCTAAAATAATCATGTTTTGCCATATTTTGCATAACTTCTGTAAATCTTTGTAGAATTTGTCTTTAGCTATCATTTGTTTCTACTTCATGAGGTGCATAAAAAAGATTACGTAATAATTAATATTCGTTGTTATAACAGCCAAATTTGGTATCGCTTGACATGAACCATGATGCTTTCAACACTATCAAAGCTCATTATGTTTATACACATACCCTTACGCAAAGTTTACAATACAGGTTAAACACCCGTAATTTGGATAGGGTTGCCATATTTCGTAATTTTAAATTCGGAACGCGTCTGTCAAATAACTATTTTGAACTATCAAGTGGTTGTTAGTTGTGACGTGAATTTAAAGCCACTATCGAAGCGCCAGTCATAAAGGAGAGTAGGACAGATGTTGACATATGTAAATTGTGGTAGCACATCTCAGACCTTTTAATACAGACATATTTGTTAAACTCTGGTGTAAAGTCAAAATTTCCGTTCATTCTAGAATCAATACGTTAGTGACAGGAACCGGAGAATATGGATCGTTATAGAACTTACCACTATTTATAATACAGACTTTATATTCCGAAACTCTGTGATTTTAAATACATATGAACTCAAATATATTTTCACTCTACTATATCTCGAAGTTCAGTGTGCCTCTTGGTAAAGGCCCCCTCTAACGATTTTCACTGTTCTCTATCCTTTGGGACTATTCTCCAGTTGTAGCCTTTTGTTAGTTTTAGTTCGTCCTCCGATCTCTTGCGTGGTCGGCCACCACTGTTTAGTCCTTCATAAAACCGCGCACCACCACTATGTGGAACCAGCTGCCCACTGAAGTATTTCCGAACCAATTCGATTTAGGGTCCAACAAGAAACATCAGGTGAGACTCCTGCCAGTTTGTCTCCTGTAATATAAAAAAAAAATCTGTGTCAAAGAAATCTCCGATTAAAGAAGTATGGGTGAGTTACTCTACTTCCCGGTAGAAAAGCGACGAATAAATCAAAAATTACGAGAACAGACGATCATTGACTATCAATAGTTTACGAGTAGGTGGCAACCTTAATTTACATAACGCCGGCGTTGGCACGTGTCAACTTAAAAATAGAGAAAACAGCTGTAATTCGTAGTTTATGCCTCGCCCGACAGGAATGGCTTGTAAATCATAGTTGTTTAATGATTTGGGTGGTTCATTTTCGTTATTTATTAAACTGTGACCTAAATTGGACTTTACCCTTGTTAGATGGTTTTAACTAATTATTGTAAAATGCATGGAATCCATTTTTTTTTGTTTCAGGATTTTTTTCCTAAGCGATCTCCGACAAATTGTCGATTTTTGGCCTGATTTTATAAATATGGTAACGTTTGTATTGCCATGTATATTATTATTTCTAGGAAACATTTTTTTAGTTCAATAAAAATAACTGTCTACTATAATAAAAATAGGGGTTGATCGTAGAGGGGTGAAAATTAAGGGTTGTATGTATTTTTGTATCATGTATATCATAAAATATAAAAACAAAAAAATGGTAAAAAAATAGGGTGGAAATCCCTTATCACTTAGGGTTTGAAAGATAGATAGTAGCCGATTCTCAGACTTTCTGAATATGCATAAAAATTCATAAGAATCGGTCGAACCGTTTCGGAGGATTATGCGCACGAACATTTTATATATTAGATTGTAGAACGTTCAGTGACCCAGCTATGGGGCATGGGACAAAACCATTTTTGAGTCTAAGTTATAATCAGAGCGAGATTCCGACAAATTGTCGATTTTAGGCTTGATTTTTTGTCAAAAGCTTATTGATTTTTTTACATATATTATATAGAATACCTAACGATGATCTTCTTCATTCGACCAGGCGTAAAAAATAAGTTGTTAAAAATTATGATTTCGCGAATCGACCTCTGGCCTCTGGGTGACGTTTCAAACTTTTATGGTTTAATATAGGTAATTTAAATGGTAATATTTTTGGAAGTTATTTTTAGTTACTGTGTGGCTTTAGTAGCCGATACTCATCCTTAACGTCGTAAGTTCGATCCCCGGCTGTGCACCAATGGACTATTCTGTCTATGTGCGCTTTGAACATTCGCTCGAACGGTGAAGTAAAACATCGTGAGGAAACCGGCTTGCCTTAGACAGGATGCTGATTACCTACTTGCCTATTAGATTGACTAATGATCATGAAACAGATACAGCAATCTGAGGCCCAGACCTATTAAGGTTGTAGTGAATTATTAATTTTTAAAGGAAGTTATAAAATATAATTATTATAAACTGTACCACATACAAAGTAAATCAATGAAGTGCCGTATTAATTAATTTCATTAGCAGCAGGTTTCTTGCGTCAACGGTATGTTGTTAAATATTTGCGTAATCGCTTTTTAATAATGGCTTCGGTTTTAATTTCGCAATATTTTGGATTCAGGAAAAATTTCGTATGCACTAAAAATATACACTAAAAACATATAGCCGAAGATGAAATACATAATATTAAAAAAAAGGTTCAAACATTTATAAAAAAACAACAACAATAAAAATTATTCAATACATTTAACTACGTAATACCTAATTTGGCTGTGAATTGGCGTGAAGGTGTGTATGTAGGGTGTGCCCATGATGCAGGTTATTTTGCGGTATGGATATTCTCAATACTCATAAGCATATTCCGCGATAGCTTAAACAAATCAAGGCTTAAATATTGATCGTTGTATGTCAGTGCTGCGCGATACAAAACTGAGTTTTTGGCATAGTTGGTGTTGATGTGAGGAACATGAAGCAAAGCACGATTAGGATTCTGGTAAGCAGCAACTATTTATTTTTGTCTTGCCAATAGGTACACATACCTTGCAATCATGAAAATAGTGTTAAGTTTTATTTGTCGTGATCATTTATTTATTTACAGCTTATGTATGGCCAAATATCAACTAAAAATATTATTAAACTATTATACAATTAAGTTATTTTTATTTATTTACACTTTGTTGCATGATAATAACAAAATTTAACATAATTACATGCAAAGAAAAGGCAACTGGCGGCCTTATCGCTTTCGAGCGATCTCTTCCAGGCAACCAATGTGAGAAAAGAAAAAAAATGTATTAAATTAGATAAGGTAGGCAAGAAGTGCAAAAATACTGTATATATTACATATAGTTATTAAGAAAAAAAAAACTAAACAGGAACAAAACACAAACTAAACTAATAAAGAATACATGAAAAAAAGGAAAAAGTGCACATGAATTATAATAAATTAATTTAAGATATATAATTAACAGTAAACCTTTTGGTTAATCTTTTCTTCGTACCTTTTTAAATCATAGTATATTTGTCAAATAGGACGCTCTCCGGCGATGAGTCGAGAAATCTATTAAACGGCGAGAGTAAGCGAATGGGAGCCTGTTGTCGCTGGACTGATAGTGTTTTCAAATATTATTTTATACATGTAAACATTCAACGTACATACTTAATACATGTATATATAACTGTCAAAGCTACTTTATTCAGGTTAATGGTATTTTGCAGTATTACTTACTTTAACTTAATGCTGAAAGTTAGTATGCAACATCTCTTATGTTCCGTTATTTGCAATTTATTCCCCCAACTTGTCAGCAAAAGTAAACAAAGCTCTCAAAAATAATAGTACATAAACGTGTTATTTTTTTGTAGAAGGCATTGAAATGTATTTCGTTTTTAAGCATAGACAATGTGTGTAAAAAAGTCAATAATTAATGTTGACGTAATCACAATCATAAGAAAATCAAAGAACCCCTTTCATTTTATTTAAGGTACAATCTATTTTAAATAGCCTCATTGAGAAGAGCAGATTCAGGTAAAGAGGTCAATTGACCCGGACATGTGACCCAGGTATTAGGTCAGCCGCTAAAACCTACATTTTGCGGTGTAAACTGGAGCGGGGTACGGTCAAGTGACCTTATATATAAGGGAGAAAAGTTGAATATAAAGTATTCAACTATATTGTTGGTATACTTGTCAGTTGAGTAGTGTGGTAAGAGCAATAATCAATCATTGTGAACCTAAGCTGTACACCGGATGGATGGATTTCATTTTAGTTTACTTCAAAAACTTGATTTTGTGTAACGTAGAACGTTACCGTTGTGCGTAAAGTCCTGGGTAATTAAGTCAGGCTGACTCCTTCCAGAAGCTCCAGAAGTTTCCTGGGCACTTCGGAGGCTCCACGGAGCAATCTCCAAGGATTTCTATTCGTTGGTAAGCCACAGCCAAGAAAAAAGTACATGCATAATTAACAAAAAAATGCAAGTTAAATAATATCTTAAAGGAATAAATCAACGTGAAATATATAAAGAAACGTTTCTATATGCACTGACAAATGTTTGAACTTTTGTCAGGGCACTCAGCGGACAATTAAATAGCTTTGCATTTTTATATTAAATTTGGTAATATTATCAAACAGAACAGTTAAAAATTGGTTGGATTTAACATTTATTGCAAGGTCTCAGTGTTTCATATTATTAAAACTTTACATATTTTTATAAATAATAATGAGAACACTTAACCTGTAGTAAATAAAGGTAACTTGTATACTTTTGACCTATTTTTTAAGATAGGAAGTCTAAAATTTAAAGCTTAGAAGGCTGAGAGAATATGGATATCGATTATTTAAGACACATTTGTTTTGGCTTGAGATATGAATAATCACGGCATGAAAACACATATATATACGATAAGAATATACATATATTGTATGATTCTATTGGCTTAGCGGTTTGTGTTTTATTTATTCGTCGAAATGTCATATTGACATTACTACAATCTCTACCTTGGCACAGCGGTTACAGTAAAGCAATATTTATTTTACTACGCTTTTGACTGTCAATTAAAATTAAAATTTCGATTTGTCGAATGCGCTGGACGGACGAGAAGTATTGGCAAGAAATTTAACTAAGACGAACGCAATACTAAACATTGATTTTATATTCCATTTTATAATATTTTATGATGGAAAATATATTTATATATAGATGCTTAGGGGGCGTCCATAAATTACGTGAGGTGTTTTTTTTAATTTTCTGTACCTCCCTCCCCTCCTGGTGAGATGTCGTGAGATTTTATTCAACCCCCTCCCCCAACCCCCAATCTCACGTGACAAATGTTTGAACTTTTGTCAGGGCACTCAGCGGACAATTAAATAGCTTTGCATTTTTATATTAAATTTGGTAATATTATCAAACAGAACAGTTAAAAATTGGTTGGATTTAACATTTATTGCAAGGTCTCAGTGTTTCATATTATTAAAACTTTACATATTTTTATAAATAATAATGAGAACACTTAACCTGTAGTAAATAAAGGTAACTTGTATACTTTTGACCTATTTTTTAAGATAGGAAGTCTAAAATTTAAAGCTTAGAAGGCTGAGAGAATATGGATATCGATTATTTAAGACACATTTGTTTTGGCTTGAGATATGAATAATCACGGCATGAAAACACATATATATACGATAAGAATATACATATATTGTATGATTCTATTGGCTTAGCGGTTTGTGTTTTATTTATTCGTCGAAATGTCATATTGACATTACTACAATCTCTACCTTGGCACAGCGGTTACAGTAAAGCAATATTTATTTTACTACGCTTTTGACTGTCAATTAAAATTAAAATTTCGATTTGTCGAATGCGCTGGACGGACGAGAAGTATTGGCAAGAAATTTAACTAAGACGAACGCAATACTAAACATTGATTTTATATTCCATTTTATAATATTTTATGATGGAAAATATATTTATATATAGATGCTTAGGGGGCGTCCATAAATTACGTGAGGTGTTTTTTTTAATTTTCTGTACCTCCCTCCCCTCCTGGTGAGATGTCGTGAGATTTTATTCAACCCCCTCCCCCAACCCCCAATCTCACGTGAGATTTTTCAAAATGTGGGTTTCTTACGTAAACGCATTGGATTGTTATTGTAAAAAGAAAAAAAAATTGCTTCGTGCTTTTATTTACGACTAAAACAAAATAAGTGAAATGTTAAGCTTTAGGTATGTTATGAGTTAGCGGGAAGTTTTAGAGATAGCCTTAAGGGTCAAACGTTTTCTTAATTTTTTTTTAATTATAAAAAAAATTGCGTGATATTTGCCGAGACCCCCCCTCTCTCCAACGTAAGATTAAATGAGATTTGATTCGACCCCCTCCCCCCCCTAAACACCTCACGTAATTTATGGACGCCATCTTACTGTTTTATTGTATTTAAATATTTTTGTATTCAGTTATTAACGGCTAAAAAAACAATAATTGATACAAGACTTGTAATTTGAGAAAAGTGACTTACCAGTGGACTGTATTTTGAGGGCTTTGCGGTTGATTTAATCAAATATCTATATATATAAAAGAAAGTCGTGTTTGTTACAACACTTATAACTCGAGATCGGCTGGACCGATGTTACTTATGTCTTTTTTGATGGATTTTTCTCCACTCCGAATAGCAGAATAAGTAATAAAATATCGGATAAGTTATCGAATAACAATAAATAAATAATTAATTTTACGAATGCACACGGCATGTGGTGACATTTGTTGACAAAACTACGCATCAATTTACGTCAAATTCGTGTCACTTCAAGAAATTCCGAACTTGAGGTAAATGAGAAGATGCATAACCAGGCTTTGATCTTGATCGAAAACATGTGTTACCTCATCAAAAAATGTTGTAAAGCAGAAAGTGCTTTAACATGCAGTATCGCAATATTGGCGATAGAGAGAAGAGGCCTAATGTGTAAAACTGCCATTCTTCTTTTGCAATGGCAAGCAATAAAACATTTCTCTATTTGCAAAAAAAGTTATCACCTTAATGGAATCCTAAAATAAGTTTAACTAAAGTAACAACGATATTATTATTAAGGCGGAACGAAGTTAGCCGGGTCAGCTAGTTACATAATAAATGACTATCATTTGTGGCGTGTCAAGAATACCTAAAACGTTGTATGTACCTAATATTATTCATACAAAAAACAAATAAATGTTAAGGCTTAGGATAACGCTTTCCATTTAGTAGAGAAATGCCCATTTATTTTACTACATTTTTAATTTTAATTTCGATTTGTCAAAGGCGTACACGGACGAGATGAATTTGTAAACAATTTTACTTAATATTTGGGATGAGTAAACATTGATTTTATCTTCCATTTTATAATATTTGGTATAAAATATTAAAATGTGGTTATTATCTTGGTACCTGTTTAGTGCCTCCTACACGAGTAACCGATTTTATTTTACGGGTTATTATTGTATACGGTACATTTATCGGTTAACTGTTAGGGTCGTTGTAGTTTTATACCAAGTTACATGGAGTTGTAAGATTTTATTATTTAATAATAAATTAAACGTAAATAATACCAGTACAACAGTTGGTAACATTTTATTAAAATATGTCCAGTCGTTTTAAAAATGAGGATGCTTTTAAAGATGATGGTTTGAAATGGTTGATAGTTACCTCTTTATAATGTCGACTATTGCACGTAGTAGAGGTAAGCGTGTATATTGCAGTACCTATTCAAAAAAATACTACCTTTTTTGCTTAAAAATATGACTTTATCCTGAATGCAGTATAAATGTCATAACAGCTGTATTTTCTATACGAGATAATGCAATTTACTTTGAAAGCTTATGACAAGATAAGATTATAATTTACATTTATGATAATAGCGTCGCTTTTATTACAATATCCACAAATATTGATACAACAAATTATTATAAACGATCTTTTATATGCTTTTAAATACTTAAAACAACCCTTTAATATAAATATAGCATTTTATCGATTGATACCCGATAATGCAAATGCATTCAAATGTGCATCTCCTCTTCCTGAACGTACAATATATATGTATAACTAAAATAAAACAATATGCGAGTCACAAAACCACTGAGAGCATTGGAGCCCATGAGTCTCACACTCTTTCAAAGTGAAATTAAATAACAATTGTTTTTTTTTAAGATGTAGTTGCCGTTTTTAAAAATATATTGCACAAAAAGCTCGAACTCCTTTAAATACCGAACACGTAAAATAACACTTAAATAGTAATAAGATGTATTGATGAGATCACAAATTACATCATCGACATTGAATCAAATACCTTTTACTTATGTGCGAATAGAACAATTTTGTTATCTGTTTGTATCGATTTGGTTTCTTTATGTATTTTGCACTTGTATTCCGTATTGTAAACAACACTTATATTAAACTTACGTAGTTGGAATCTTCATTATGTATCTGTTTGATTATTGTCTTCAGAACTGAGTGGATACGATTAGATTTGGATACTCGATTTTGATGAACTTGGACTGTTCCCTAAGCTGGATTATACCTGTTGGAATTGTATGTTTTTTAACAAATTTATCGAAAGCTTAAAGTCGAGATGATATATTTTGGATATACATAAATGGGCTTAGTAGATTTTTTAGATACGTTCAAATATGTATATAATATATGTTTTTCATTCTCATTGGAAATAATAATGTGCTTTTATTTTACATGCTAATGCTATGACTTTATTATTATGAAATTTTGTTTCAATGTATCAATTGAAGCATGGCGTAATACAAAAAACTTGGCTATTAAAAAGAGTGGCGAAGAGTTTCTTAACAGTTCTTCTCGCCAGCTCGCCTGTATTGGTAACTGGTAGTCAATAAAACTTTACATATTTTTATGAATAATAATGAGAACACTTAATCTGCACTAAATAGAGGTATGAAATTGCTTTTGACCTATTTTTTACGATAGAATAGATGTCTAAAATTTGAAGATTTATTAAGACATATTTCGTTTCGCTTAAGTTATGAATTAGTCACAGCAAGTAGTACATGTAAATTTAGATCTCCTGTTTTTAAATATCGACGTTCATCCTATTGATAACTATGTGACATTTATTAATTTTTGGTCGTAGTAGATTTTGTCGTTTTAAATACGCACGACGGAGGACGCCCTTCAAAACATGAGCTTACACTCAAAGTAGCCCAAACTAAAGATATGAACAAGTGCAATTGCACCCTTGTATCCGACCTGGGGTGCGGCTTGCATAATGAGGGGTGTTTATTGATTTTCTACACGGTTAGGGTTACAAACGAACGATTGCGTTATGTAACTGCTAATAAGTTTTGTCACTGCGCCTAGGAATCTACTCAACGAATGCTAGACTAACTGATATAGGTGCGTCAGAAACAAATTAAAGTAATTGACTCCAGAAATCCCTCCTATAACACGGTAGATTGGTTCCGCGTTATAGGAGCTTGTATGATCCAATATAACGCGTTATATAGAAATGATTCACGTTTAAATTTCTTGAAATATTAAGAAAAAACTAGGCTATGAACGAAATATGTGCGTACAAATCATAAATGTCACTGCAGAAATATAACGTGTGAAATACTCGCGTTATATGGGTGTATACGCGTGGTGTGAGGGACTGAAATCGCGTAATATGAAAATGCGTTATAAGGGGGTACTATATTAGGTGGACTGAAAAGTTGTTAGGCTATCATAGAAAACATCTTATTTTTATAAAATTTGATTTGATTATTCAATATGCCTTCGTGGGCGATACAACGATTATAGCGGTCATAGAACTCAATACCATTTTTATAGTACGATTTGTCATTAGTCTCAAAATAGGCTTCAGTTTCGACGTTTACCTATTCATCAGAGCAAAATTTTTGTCCAGCGAGCTAATGCTCGACTGAGATAATTCTCAGTCTATGATATCAAGTCTGAGTAACATTGGTTTTATTGATTTGACACGGTGCATTATATATAACAATAAATGATTCGATTCGGTTGCGAATCTTATAGTTAATTTTAATAATAATAAATGATTTATAAAGTCAAACTATATGTTTTTCAAGGTTGGCTGCGTAAAAATGTTTCCATAAATGTTCCATCGCTTTGTTTAATTTTTATAGCATATTTCTTAAACATTCATATATAATTAATTATTAATTTATGTGCATTACAAGGTATTATTCATGCAAGTATAGTAGGTATAGTGGGATGTATATATAAAGTTTCTTCAAGGCATTGTTAGACTGGCAGCAATGGTTATGATACAGGATAGCAAGAAATAATTCTCTTATGAAGTATCATTCAAGAAAGCATTGGTGGACAAAACTATATGTAAATGAAATTACAAAAGATAATACACATATCCACTAAGTTAAATATATGTTTAATTCTTTAAATGTAATAATACGTGCGTAATTACAATCACATGGTAGTGCCATGTGCAGAAAGCATGGAAGCGGTGTAACCTTGCGCAAGCGCAGTGACAGATTGTTAACGACTTTCATTTTTTTCTTATATATACAATATACTATACCTATTTTAGTTTAATGTGTGATATTGGTGGTTAGAATAAATCTATGTTAACTTATATTTCTTGACCCGTGTTTTGTTTTATGTAATGTACCTAATGAACGTAGTTTCTCCCGTAATTATGTTACGTTGTTATTTATATATACATACATTATTTGCGTGTTAATATATTTTCCTTAATATTAAAATCCCCGGAAAATGATTCCTAAATTTTAGCGTAAATTATAGTAATAATTTTCCGCTTCAAGAGAATACGATTGCTAATAACGGCGTTATTTTTAAAATCTCTTTATATAAAAAAAATTGAGAAATGTTATATTTAATTGTAATATTCACTAAAATAAAACTTTATTACCGGATTTAAATTTTCATTCATTAATTCAATATTTTGGGTTTTATACCACATGTTCGTGTTTACTACACGTCTGTGATAAACACAAGTACCTACCTACTTGATGTCTATGTATATGTACATATGTACATAGACGCATGTGTGTATATATGTAAATAAAAATATTGACGTAGATCAAAGACAGACCTATATATACACAATAATTTATTCATTTATAATACGAATATTAACAAAAATATTATACAAAGAAATAAAAACAATTACTATTTATACATATTAATATCCTTGAAGAACTTTTTAATTTACGCTTCAAAAATAGAGTGCTCTCCGGGCGACAGGTTGAAAAAACTCCAAAATCAAGTAGGGAATGGGAACCTTCCTGTCGCTGGATTGTATGAGTAAAAATAATGACGCTTGATTTGGAAGATGGTAGATCGGGTGTCTGCAGCTGCGTTTCATCATCGCACGTCGAGGCAGAATACGAAATTCCACCCGTATCACCTCGACGTCCGTCGTTCCACAACTGAGCGTTTTTGAGGCAGTTTTTGCCGCACACCCCCACTATGCTTAGGGACTTAAGGTCCTTCAAATAAAGAATTCCAATTTTTAAAAGGCCGGCTACACACTCGCGAGCCCTTTGACATTGAGAGTGTCCATGGGCGGTGGTATCACTTAACATCAGATGAGCCCGTTTGCCCATTTCTATATAGAAAGAAGTTGTTATTACAGGACGCGTAAAAAGCATTCAACTCCACACTAATGATATAAAGTGCCTTGTGCAAAGTATTACATGTCGACATTCGCGTCATGAGTTTTATCGCACCTTGTACGGCTTCAGTACTGAATGCGTAGTGTGGAATTGTGCCGGACGACATTGCCCATTTACCCCGTTACGAGGTTACTATTATACAGTATTCATGCTGGAAGATTAATTTCGTGTTCCTTTTTTAAATATCTTTATACGAAAAGCGTCAACTTCTGGAAATTATGTTCCTATACGATATACTTACTTAATAGTTTGATTGTACTCATTGCTGTACTCTCACAAGGACTAAGAAGGTTGTCTTACACTTCATTACAACACTTATACATAGTGACATTTACAACACTTGACATTTAATATATGAAAATAAATAAATATTTCATATTCATTTCCATACTCCTCCGAAACGGCTCGACGGATTGTTATAAATTTTTTATGCATATTCAGTAAGTCTGAAAATTAGACAACTTCTATTTTTCATCCCCCTCAATTTTAATTTTAATTTTTTAGACAACATTTTTTGTTTTATTTTTTTATGATACAGCATACAAAATACATACAACCCTTAATTTTTACCCCTCCACGACAACCCCTATTTTATAGTAGATAGTAAGTTTATGGAACTAAATTTTTTTTTTCCTAGAAAGCAACATGGGAATACAACGTTTGCCAGGTCAGCTAGTTAAATATATTTTATCTTTCACTATTTTGATATAGGTTCGTATACATAATAAAAGATGTACTATAATGCATTTGAATTCAAGTATCAGACCAAAACGATGAGCTACAGATCATAAGTCATAACGTAACAATAAGAATTGCATAGCCAAGAACGGCGGCGTTTATTGTGCTTTGTAAATGAATTATTCAATAGTCCGGGCACGGCGCGAGTTCAAGGTTATGTTGTTTACTTGACACTTGATTGATGTCCCTAATGATCCTGAGGGAAAGGTATCTAGAAGTTAGGGTGAATTTTAAAGGCTGTTTTGGAGGCAAGTATGTAAATGATTATGCAATTAAAACCTTCTGAAGACATACCTACATGAATACATACTATGTAGTTAAATATTTGAATATGTTAGCTTCGGAATTGAAAAACCTCTATCTTTGGTACCCTTTTTTGTATTTACACGTTTTGTTTATAAACATTCGCTTGACGATTCTGTCTGTTTACGTAATAACAAGGCTGATGCGTCGTAGTTTTTTTTTCTATGTAAAAGTAAGTTGGTACGTACATATTTGTATTATCTAGTAAACTTCTTAATTATTGCAGTCGGTTCTAGTCTTTCATAATACCGTACCTTTTAAAAGTACGGCAACGCAGTTGCGAGCATTCTGGCAATGTAACGGTCCATAGGCGGCGGTATCACTTAATATCAGGTGCCCGTTGGCCCATTATAAAAATATAATATTGCTGTGTACATACTGGCCAGGCTGAATCCAGGTCTCTAGCGAGAAAGTTCTTAATAGAGTTGGAATGTCCAAAAACTTATGCAGAAGATTAAACGACGGAAAGTTGCGTACCCAGGCCATTACCGCTACTACCTCCTTCAATTAATTATAATAGCTAAAGTCCAGGGTAATCGGTGTGTTGGTAGAATGAAAATATCATGGCTTCGGACGTAAGGGAGTGGCGGGTATTGCGACTGCGGGAAGAGTTGCTGCATTTGGCTCAGGACTAGACTATAATAGACGGCCAACCTCCAGTCATGCAGAGGCACTAAAAGAAGTCTTTCATAATATACTAGCTGTTCCCAGCCAAGCTTCGCTGTGGCACATTGTGATTTAATGGTTGAGAATTGAAAAACACAATAAAGAAAATATTTCATATGAGTTTAATTTTGCAATACTTGTGGAAAAATATAATGAAACTAAAATTTCAGCTCGATCGGTGCAGAACTTTTTGAGATTTTGAAGCGTACACAAACCAACATAACATTTGTAGATGTGAATAAAAAGAAATTAACAAAATGTTTCTGTTTTTACGCGTCCCACTGTTCCTATAATATGTATAGTTAACAGTAATTCGCGACAAACGGAAAACTCCGAGAAAATCTTACAATAGTACGTTTTTGTATTGACAGTTAGGTTAGTTTTCGTAGAAAAGTGAATTTAATTGGTCATTGTCTTTCGTGTTCTCGGTCCCACGGGCGAATGTAACGGGATGAATATTAAGGTTAATAAGGCACAAATGTCGTGCCATGGATTAGCTCTAAAGATTTTTAACAAGCTGAATTCTGTAAAAAATATCGTGAATATTGTGACTTTTGCTATTTGCAGGTATAAAAAATAAATCAGTGGCGCTACAACCTTTTTCGGTCTGGGTCTCATATTTTTGTCTTGTGTCAATCTAATAGGCAAGTAGGTGATCAGCCCCCTGTGCCTGACACACGCCTTCGAGTTTTCGGGTCTAAGGCAAGCCACGAATCGAATGCGACCAAATATTAAATATATAGAAAGTCGTGGGTCGAACCTACGACCTCAGTGATGAGAGTCGCTCTTAAGCCACTAGGCGAACACTGCTGCTGCATACATGCAGCATACAGATTGAGAAACGCATAATAATCAGCGTAAAAATACCTTTCACTATACAACTAAACATTTTTATGTCAAACTGTATTACTCCTAAGTTAAACCAAGTTGCTCTTGCGTATGGACCACATGTATTATATTCCCTACGACTCGACCATGGTACTTCAGGTTCGAAGTTTGTAACGAACAGAAAGAGTGTACTCGTACAACTATTGCATATTTCAATTAAAAGCTAACTGTATTAACAGTTGTTATCTCCAAGTAGTAATTACCTGCTATTTTAATTAGTATATACTATATAGTTTATATTACACAACGTCCGCCTATATGCTGTCAGAGGTATGCATTGCAATAAGGACATCACAATACATTTTGACAATTAACAATGACACAAGTAGGATCTAGAATCTGTATTGACTTGAATTTCATATACTTGATAAATTGTCTCTGCATGAAGACATCGTTTAATAATACGATCTAGTCTAACTTAAGACTAATAAGTAATTTAAAACTAACCGATTTTACTAAAAAGCATACATATAGTTCACTAACTATTTAACACTTTAGACTAACGTTCACTCACACTAATACACTAATTAGAATGGTTTTGTCCTTTTCAATATTTCCACTAGGCCCGTGAAAAATCATAATAATATTCATGAATAAACGACTTACAATGTAGCCATAGTAACCTATGCTGAGTCTAATAAACACTTTTTTTATATCAATATTTTTAAGATAATTCCCCGACTATGTAGTCGTCGGAGGTATTAAATAGCCTACGTAAATGGTAACCCGTATGATTAAACACTACTACCTATTTCTTTTAACAACTTTTTGTATAACCTTAACAGAGAATCTCAAAAATATGCCTCCTTAACACTATTTCCTTTAAATTGGTCTCTGTTACTTTTATGCCCATAGCCTCCATACAATGGACAGTCGGTCGGAACATGTAACAGCGTCTCTTCAGCTGTATCGCTATAAGTACAGGCAGCGCTTAGTCTAATCCTGAACCTGTAAAGATACGACAAGAATCCACCGTGACCATGTAATAAACACTTTATTATACCATATTATACACATGGATATTTTATATATATTTTAATTTCGGTACAGCTGAGGTCAGTAGCGCGTGACTAATTACCGCTACGTAGCGGAGATGTGTGCCATATCGGGCAAGACTCGTTTAATGGGATCATACTCATTAGGTGAGCGAGGTTTTATTATTAAATATTAGCAGCATTGGATTTTTATTTATACTATTGTAGGGACGTATCTATTATGGTGAACCAGTGGTTTTAGGTTGCATCGTTGCAGGAATTTCGTATCGTTTAGTTGGGGAGTTTTTGAAGTGAAACTTCTTTAGGCGCATGATGGTAAACGTTTTTACGGATGAAACGTCGAAGATGTGCATACGTTTTTGTCGAAGAAAAAGGAGAGAGCAATTGAGAGAGAGTGAGAAGGGCGTATTACCTTATAGAAATTCTATTTTTAAAATTAAAATTTCGTAAAGAGAATTTATGAAATATGTATTAGTATTATATATTTTAAGCAAAATAATTTAATGAAATCTCAAATGTCAAATCGTAAATTAAAATTCCACGTGTTTTTATTATCAAAGAAATAAATTTAAACAATTAAAATTATTATTTGTAATATTTTAAATTGTATATATTAAATAAGATATGTTAATATCTTCCTTTTTCCCTCCCTTTTTCCGATTAATTTCCGGAAATTCTTTGAAAGGAATCTAAAGTTTTAGATTTGTATAATTTTTTATTTATATAAACGGGAAGAAGGCTCACTTCAAGTTAAGTGATACCACTGCCTAATGATATTGCGTTCGCTTGTAAGAAATGGTACGCTCTTTTCTTGAAGGACCCTAAGTCGAATTGGTTCGGAAATACTTCAGTGGGCAGCTGGTTCCACAAAAAGGTGGTGCGCGCAGAAAGAGCTTTTAAAAGAGCTGTGTTGTGAAACGTCAGGCGTCGAGATGGAGAGGATGGAATCCTTGATAATTTACCGTCGTTCAGGCATATTTTAGAACGAGCCATAAAACAAAAATTATATTTGTAGAGTGTTTTTACATGTAACGTGTATGTGAATTTAAATAACGCACGTGAATTCCAAATTAAAAACGTGTCTTCAGTGACGTGAGACGTAACGCAGGTCGCTGAACGGCAAATGGGTCGTGGGGGTGGATGGGGGTGCGGGGTCACTGACCTGATGATACTGTGACGTCAGCGTTGCGTAATTAGGGGCTCATCTTGAGCCGTGCGTGTGTTTTTCTTGAAACATTAAATTATACTTTGGATTGATAGATGTCAATATTAACTATTGCCTTTATTAATAACTAGCAGTGTCTTAGAACTTCTTTATACACAACATTAACGTAGTTTTGTGTTGTATTGTAACGAAGTGTTAATGAGTAAGCAAGTAAATAAATAAATAATTTCATGTTTTGGAGTTCCGACTCGGGATAGGCCAGCATAGCTACAATTGCCCATGGGTAAAACACTCTTTTTGTAGATTGATTTTTCAATCATCAATAGTTTCCATAGCGCACGCGATGGCATATTTCATTGGAGAATTTTTTCACACCTTGGATTATATTATTGCCTTTTTATTAGGGATTTGAAAATGTAGCCTATGTCAGTCAGTGAAGATGCAGCTTTTTAATTATGAAAGAACTTTTGAAATCGGTGCTGTAGATTTGTGTGATAACATTACATACATACATGCAACAACAAAAATGTTTCCTCTTTATAATATTAGTATAGATTCAAGTTTGTAAGAAAGAGAAAACGAATAAAGAAAAGTAAGAGATCAGTAAAAAATATATAAACCTTTCACAAATAAGCACAGCTAGCTAAACTGTTAATACTGTATATAGTTTTTTGTATGTTCACTAATCTCCCCTATAACGCAGATATAACTCAAGTTATATTTCTGTAGTGTGAAATTTAAAAGGTTTGTTAAGTCTATAATTAGTTTTGCGTTTGCACCTCCAAATAAAACTAAATAACTTTATTAAATTCGTGTTCCTAGATATTGAACTGTTTAAAAATACTCCTATAACAGTCTGAGGGATGTATATAAGCAAGAGACGGCAAACCAAAAGAGCGAAACAGCCTTATGGGGACAATGATTTCTAGTTAAATACCAAATACCAGTAATTGATTAGGTTTAAGAATAGCTTTATTTCTCATAAGAATTAAATTCACTTACTGAGAAACACATATTTAAATAAAACTAAGATTAAAAATTAGAGCGCACAGATGTAGGTACATATATAAAATAAGAAAACAGAGAAGCACCAAAAATGTGGGTAGACACAAAAAACTTGGCCAGTTAACCAAGCGAAACACGGATGTTGGAATTTGATTTTTAACTAGATGTGGCATTGATGGCATAGTCTGATATAACAAATTTATATTGATTATTTTATTATTTTTCATAACATTATTTTATTTTTAGTTTATTCCTATATTGATATATTTAGGGATTGATCCAAACTTAATGCAAATGTATAACAAAAAAAGTGGGTACACATGTCAGAAGTGAAACATCTTTGGCTAATTTGTCTGTATAAAACATAAATACTAATATTTCATAAATTCTCTTTTCGAAATTTTAATTTGAAAAATAGGATTTCTATAAGGTAATTCACCCTTCTCACTCTCTCAATCGGTCTCAATCGCTCTGTCCATTTTCTTCGACAAAAACGCTGCACATCTTCGTGACGTTCCGTAAAAATTTTACCCTCATGCACCTAAAGTTTCACTTCAAAAACAGAATCCTGTAATATTATATACGAATCAGTAAAGCGAGGAAATATATCACATGATGAACACAGCACCTACCCTAATACCCACTTTCAACATTTCCTCGCGAAGATAACTTAATTTTCATGCAAATTTAATAAGAAAGCTCCGTAAATGGAACTGCTAAAGTGTCTTTGAGTGATTAAATGAAAAATAAAGTGGATTTCGTAATTAAAAAGTTTTTTTAACCCAGATCGTGACAATGACGATCGCACAAAGCACGATATGACAACTGGGAGATGGTCTCAATTAGAAGCTTAATTTTTTTATTAATTATTATTTCTAGATGGCCTGGTGAACTTCGTATCACAAACTTGTGTCAAAAATTATTTTTTTTCAAGCAGACCAGCCTTGCAATTCTGTAACTCACTTTTCGAACTCTCACAGCGGCGGTGGCGCTTAAATCAGTCGTTAAGCAGTCATTTTACGATTTGGCATTCTGATAAACAGTTATTAACAAATTGTTATATTAAGAAGTTACAGAATCGCAAGGCAGATTTTGGACCTTATACTACAGCTATGAAACATATTTCTGACATATCTATAAATATATGACAACCGAGTGATATTTTTTTACTTCAAAAAAGACAAAATACATATATTACTAGCTAGGAACTTCCATCGTCGTGTTCAGCATTTTTATTTGAGTATTATTTATGTTTCCCATCGTTTAAACCTTCCCTGAACTTTCACAAATATATCAATATCATAATTAGCCAAATCCGTACAGCCATCGAGTTTTAGCGAGACAAACGAATAGCAATTCATTTTTATTACGTTAATTATTTTTAAAATGAAAGATTATGATAGAGGGAAACAGCTCTCGATCTGAGTGTTCTGTGTGTGTTTCTTTAATGTCTAGAAATAATTTTATGACAAAATGACGTTTAATGGGTCACCTAGTTTATATGTTCATAAAATATTTGAAGTTTCGTACAGATTATTAACATAGATTATAGACATAGACATAAATAACACACACAGAAACATACAAAATAATAATAATAAAAATAGTAGAAAATTATAATAATAACAGTAAAAAGTTACATTGAAAATCGAAAACAGTGTTGAATCCTATCTTTAAGGAATGAATCATATTTATAGGTGTATTAAAATAATATTACACAAATCATGCCAGTTTTAGACAAACGTTTACAGTTTATATAATAATCGAAGCGGGATGCTGAGGTGCGCTATGAAATTGCTTTATTATTGCATTAGGGGCTCGGGTGACCGAGCTTTGCGTGAATAGTGGATATAGCGTGTCTAGTGTGCACATGTAATGTTTTTCTAGTAATGGTTGGAACTAAACGATAGTATCTTTCGTTAAGTAGATGTCATAGCCATGGGATTATGCGGTACCAAAACTTATTGGGATCGGAATGGCTATCGGGAAACCGGAAATTTCAGAGTAAGGCCGCAGTATATTAAACAGTATAGTCCAATCACATATACGCGACGGGATGTTTAGTCAATTATATTCAAACGCGTCGTCTTTTGTTTTACACTTCATGAGTTTGGCAAAGGTTAACGCACAAAAAGTCTGTATCAATTATATGTATGAAAATTGTTTGTACTGCGTATCAAAGTTATGACACCCTTTTCACCTAACTTTGACTAAAAAAATTAGGTTTTTAATTAATAATTCTTAAACTTTAAATGAATAACTCATTCGGTTAATTTACGGAAATTTAATAAAGGCAAGAGCTCGAAAATTTGTATAATTAAGTTGTTTGCCGCAGGCTTTCAACTTTATACAAATGTAGAACATAATTAATTATACTTGTAAAATGACCGTACATTAACAATTTTAACTAGCCTATGAGAGCTTAAGTATTAAAGCCTATGAAATAAAGTACTGAAAATTCTCCTGAAGTCTGTTACTTTTTGCACGAAAGTTTTGTTAATAAAGAATAGCATTTAATTAGTAATCAAATAACGGCTTTTTAACTTTTATTAATTTTAACCATTACTATTGCAACTACTTGACAGTTTTCTTTTTTCGTGGTGAAATGCAATACGCATACCCGAGGTGCGAATGCTTTGTGGTGTCATGTGGGGCTCGCTACAGTGCATACCCACGTAAACCCCACGGCGCCACCAGCCATCGCCCGAGGCAGGACACGGTAATAGCGTAGCCTTGACCGCATCCCGCCACGCTGATCAGCTGTACTCGACAGTACATTCTCTGTTACTGCGTCAAAAGATCGCAAAAAGAGTCTACCTTTCACCGATCATGGTGATTGAGGTATCGACCGATGATTAGTTCTAGTCGTTACGTTCAGGTAATAACTCAGTTTACATGGTGACGTAAACTGAGTTTTTACCAGTCCAAAAATCAGTTCATACGATATTTATAACACGTCCACAGAATTGATTACATCATGAAATGTCAAATCATTCAAAAAATAGTTCTGGTATTTTTGTTTCTAGGTTGTAGCGCCATTGGTGTTAAGTGCACAAAAACATATTATATTTGACATATACGAGTCATACTTTGCATTGTCTTAATTATCTGATTCTGAATCCTATTTTAAGGTCTTACCGAATCTTAAAGAGAAATAATTTCGACTGTAATTTTATAATGCTATTTGTATTTTTGTTTTTATAATTTTATGGTGACCCTACAAGCGTAAGTTTAGTGCAAATGGATTTATAGCGAAGTCTCACGTTGTCAGCAACTGCCGGGGCTGGCTTGTGTTACTGTGTTTATACAATTCACTTCCTCTACAATAGATAGGACGACTAATTTACTACGGAACGGAGGTATTCATGCAATTAATACGTAATAATATTATTAATGACAACAATTATGGAAGGGTTATTGGCTAATAATTTTGAAAAGAGGTTATATGTTTCGTTAAGAACTTAGGCAATGCTAAGTACGACTGGTATATATTATGACAAATATAATATGTTTTTGTTTTAGTGTACAAATGGAACTACAACCTTTTAGGTATGGTCTTCAGATTTCGTTTCGTGTCATTGTCATTTAGTCTCTTAACCCACACTGCTCATGGCTTTGTGTTATTAAAGAATTTAAACACGTAAAATCCTTATGGTTAGTTTTCGTCTTTAGTAAAGTTTGGTGAGTTGGAATCAGGTTTCGCACTTAGACCCACATTTGGTCCGTTCTACGTAAGTCCTGGCTAGCCAGCCTTGCTCCTTCTAGAAGCTCAGAAGTTTCATGGGCGCTTCACGGAGCGACTTCGCTGGTCCGAGGACTTCTGTTCGTTGGAAAGCCACAGCCACGCATTACAGGAGTACGTGTGTGACTGTTCCTCTGAGCTGAAACAGCCTTGTTTACAGGGACTTTACTGAGATTAGTAGGATGCCTAGAGAAGCGTTTTGGTAGTTGTTTTTTTAAGTTATACTTCTTTTGGCGCGTTAGGGAAAATGATGAGAGTAAATTTTTAAGATGTGGGCGCATACCGTTACAAAAAAACAGACACCCTGATGTAAGCTATAGTCAAAATTTAAGTTTTTTCTACAAACATAGAATAAGGCGAAAGATAAAATTTTTGAAAAGATTTTTAGCTTGTTACGCCAAAGAAGTATAACTTAACGCGTGTACATAAGTACACACATGTTTTTTTTTGTTTCAGTTATATAGCTACTAATAAATAGTCTAAAATGGAGTTTGCAATGCTGTCATATAGCCCGTTGCATTCACTACTTGACAAGTGAAGTTACTGAAAGGGTATGCACAGTAGGAAAATCTATACCCACGATTTACCTACCGTATACAATTCAGACGATTTACTGACGCTTTGCGTGGGTGTCATACATGTGACGTCAGATGTCGTGTTTTCCACGCATTTGGTGTAGAAACCTCATAAATTCAGCACGTAGGTGTCTTTATTAGGTTTAAATGCCATACTGAGATTAGAAGAAAATAAAATGTATTTTTATTGCGAGAGACTTTCGATTTTGTTACGGTAATGTAGGCGTGTTTATCGCAAATTAAACAAGCGATTGAAAGACTTATCCAGCCTAGAAAAAAATCTTTCTATAGTGTAAAATAATTTCGATCTTAAAACTTGGATCATAAGTTATTATCGTGAGTATGCCGTTAACGTTTTAGCATTTTTAAGGCAGATTTTTCCGCGCACCACCACTATGTGGAACCAGCTGCCCACTGAAGTATTTCCGAACAAATTCGACTTAGGGTCCTTGAAGAAAACAGCGTACCAATTCTTAAAAGGCCGGCACTCGCGAGCCATCTAGCATTGAGAGTCCATGGGTGGTTTCACGTAATATCAGATGAACCGCCTGCCCGTTTGCACCCTGCTCTATAAAAAATACTAATTGTAGCTTAGTTAATTGATATTTGTACCGATACCTACAATCAGCTAAAAATTACTGCGATGGTGGAATTTCCTGAAATGCGAATTAAGTTTGGTGGCGGTTTTTGTATGAAGCTGGGTAACAACGGGATTTAATTGTTTAAAACATGAGCTTATAAATAAGATAACATTAGGGATAGTGGATAGCGACGCTGGATTTAGACAAAACTAACTTATTGAAGAGTTCGTAAATCTAAGTGACACTTATGCTCTTGGACATTATCGGAAAAGAGAATGTTATAGTACAATAATTTATGAGTGGAAAAAACTAAATAGTCCAGTCAGTCAAGACAATTAATTCATTATAATTCCAAAAGTTTTCAAATTTTGATGTAAGGTCGGGAGTGGTATTAAAACAAACTATAAAATTTTGCAACCTGATCTGCGGTCCGGAACATTGTTAAAAATGCAATAAATGATAATTTGCTTAGTTCTTGAGACCAAAATTCCAAAAGTTCTGCAAAGTTGGAGTGGTGTTAAATATATTATTTTACATCACGTGTCAAATTTGCAACCAATTTAAGTGTACGGAACATTATTTAATTAATGTTGTTCTTTATTAAACTGAAGGAAAACGTTCCAAAAGTTCTGCAAATTTGACAGATATATCGAAAATAAAATAAATAACAAAAAATGTTCCGTACACTTAGGTTGGTTGCAAATTTTATACGTGATATGAAATATTATATCGAAAACTTCCCCAAGTTTGCAGAACTTTTGGAATTTTTTTCACGACCATACAGACATAAAATTAATTTAATTGCAATTTTAACAATGTTCCGGACTGCGGACAAGGTTGCAAAATGAGATTTATTGTCGTCCCAATGTACCATTCACTTGACCGAAGTTTGAAAACTTTTGGAATTATTATCAAATTTTCGATTTCGAATGTCTATAATGACTGGTGTAAAAGGGCTCACATTGGCTTCAAGTGTGCGGTATTGTTTACATTTTGTTTACGATTTTAAATATTAACTAATATATATTATATTTATGTAACTTACCTCATGTTAGGTTTTAAAACTCGCGCTAAAAAGTTATTCCGACTGCGAAGGATATATTTAAAACTTGTCAGGACCTTCCGGCCAATCAGTATGTGTATCCCCAATATCTTGTACCTGAAGTATATAGAACTTACACTCTTCACTTACTTTTCTCTCACTTAACATATAAATTTAATTATAAGGCTTTGTATTACTTACTTACAATTTTTTTTTTCTTTCAGGTATGTTGGGGCTGGAAAATTCGTATGTATTATTTGATCTTACAAATGTATTATGATTTAACATTCATGTTTCAACCTTGGAATTAGAAAACTACGGTAATGTGAAGTAGGTAACAGTGTACGGTTCCTGGGTCATCGGAGTGCTTTAAATAACAGAGTATTTTATTTTTACTCTATATAAACCATTCGCGGACAACAATAAATAAAATAAAATATGTTTATTATTGAATATAAAAGACAGGTATTACTTATTCCACGCCATTTAATTTGAATCGGTAGACATCCCTACTCATCGGCAAAGAAGACAGAGGGTGTAGGCCGAGAGAAAAAGCCGGCGTAAAAAACTCTCGGTACTCTTTTAAAATAGCAAATCATCAGACAACACTTATTTTAAAACAAATATCGCAAATTAATTAAAAGTAGCCTGTCTAGCACTAGTCCCAGGCCATTTTATCAACTAGATAATCGTTAATATTACAATAAGCGAAAACTTATATGTCGAGGTACCAGTGTATATGTAGGCTTCATTTTGGATTATTATCTTTAATGCACCTTAAACTATCCGATTAAAAAGGTAGCGCATACTATGCAATTGCCTTTTACTAGGTTTAAATAAATGGCGGAGTACGGGCAATAAACACAGTTCCGTTTCAACTGATACCATTGAGATTGTCTTCACTTTCTATTTGTTATCGTTTATTTTAAATGTCAAGTACTTTCCTAAAGTTAAACTATTACTGTAAGTAATACAAAAATATTATTGTAAATTGTTTATTAAAGATTTAATTAGTCGTAAAAATAATTGTGCCATCTTACGAAAATAACATTAGCAACTGTGCCTCGGCCACAATGGGATCACTATTTTATAAATGATTTTTGTTTTTCCTTTATCTGTAATTGAACATGGGTTTAAAATACTAACTTCATAGCCCAGGCATTGAAAATTCCGTATAAAGTAATCAAACTCACTGCCTTCAACTGGCCTTCATAAATAAAATCAGTAGCGCTACAACCATTTTAGGTCTGGTCCTCAGATTTCTTAATGTTTCATGATGATTTGTCAATCTAATAGGCAAGTAGGTAATCAGCCTCTTGACGCACGCCGTCGTCTTTTTGGGTCTAAGCCAATCATCGCGAAGTTTACCTTCACCGTTCGACCGAATGTTAAATGCACACATAGCAAGAAAGTCCATTGGCGCACAGCCGAGGCCCAAACCTACAACCTCAGAAGCACCATGAAGCCACTAGACCAACACTATAAGCTATTTATAATTTCCGATCAAATATATCATAAACTAAAGACCGCAAAACCGCAGCTGCGCGAGAGTTGGTTAACTTTCGTTGTAACTTTATAGCTGGAAAAGTTGCAATAAACCCAGATTGTATTCGTTGGCCTTAGGTCATATACATACATATACACATATAAATCATTATATTGAAAAGGATATTGTTAAATTGTTGGTCGGACTATATTACGTTTGAGTAAACACACACATGTATCCAATCGCTTAACCACAGAGAACAAACAAGGTTGCAGGGAACTTTGGTCCAATTTTGTACTAGAACCCACTATTTTAATTAAGGTTCACGTATGTAATGTATGTCAGTTTCTTCAGTTCGCTACCGATGCCTTTGTGTTTATTTGCTGGCTGTGTGTGGTTTCGTTATTTCGGTTGTTAAATTAATATTCTATTTTCTTTATATAAATGAACTAGCAAACACTACGTTCATAAGTGTATTTGTTTACCTATATGAATAAAGCATTTTGAGTTTGAGTTTAAATAATGAAATTGATATTGGCGGAATTCAATGTCTGGAATTCAATTCGCTCCGATCCTACGTTCCATAGCTAGCAGATGGGGCTGTTGGGTTGGGTCCATTGCAACACACGGACCGACCTCCCTCACTTTAAGAAGTTTCTCCGGCGATCCCATCATTGAATTATAAAAAAGATTAAGCCTAGGTGACACTTTACTTAAGAAATAATTAATGTTACCTGACTGAGGAATGTTTATCAGCCCAATTACTAAGGTTTTGTACCTAATTACGGTGACGTAAAGGCTACCTGTATATGATCATACATATATGTATATATAATATATATGTAATATATGATAATACTCAAATTTATTTATTTCCCACATATATATATTATGTCTTAACAGTTACTACTAATACTATATAATAATACCTACTTACACCGATAATTCTACTATATCTAGATCTTATAACTAATAACAGCTTTGGTTGTTATTAGTCGTATTTCTCTAATTAATTATAAAAAACAAAGTTAGAGATATTGAACTGTGCCAATTATTAAGTTCATTAAGGGAATTGTTATTAAGCGTTACGAAGTGCAGAAAATCCACGAATTAAACACCAACTATGGCTAAACTAAAGCGCAAACATTTTAAAACCATGATTATATCTCGAGAGTCCTCAAATGAAGTACACTCGATTGCAAAGAGCAACGCCGCTGAATAAAGCTTACAACGTGGCCTTTCAATGGTGACTTACAAAGCTAGTTAAGAGAACTTTAACATAAAAAAAGTAAATCACTAGGCTTTAACCAGAATTGCTTGGGATGTTAATTATTTCGACTATGTATTTGCGTGTTGTTCCCACGAGAATGTAAGTGCGTGCTCCTTTACCATGTCTACTGCTGATAGAGGACAAATCTTTGTTTTATATATTTTGTATTATTAATTACCTTAGATGTCATGTGGAATATGATGTAATGGTTGCAGGTCCTTACAAACATTTTGTAAAACAAAAAACTTGGCGATCAAAAACAGTGGCGGAGACTTTATTGCCAGTTCGTTCAATAAAATAAATAAATAAATAAAATATGTTTATTATGCAACATAAGATACATGTATCACTTATGCCACGTCATTAAATTTGAATTTGTAGGCATCCCTACTCATCGGCAAAGAAGACAGAGGGTGTAGGCCGAGAGAAGAAGCCTGCGTAAAAAAACTCTCGGTACTCTTTTAAAACGTATCTATCGGTACCATGAGGCAACCGTGCCGCGTCTACGTAACGCATTTGCGCAAAAAGTGGCTGCAGCGTGCGACTCTCATCCCTGAGATCCCATATTCTACTGTTGACCAATGACAAGCGCTGCGATCAGTTAGATTTTTAAACGATAAACATTATAAACTCCTGGTATTTTGGATTTAGAAGGGCGCATACATAACACGAAAATAATTACTCAATTTAAACCAGATCCTGATTTGCTTCTTTAACTAAAAATGAATATGTTAGTCATGTACAGATTGTATACAATTTCAATGTATGCCTTTTATAACTAATTTGTGTAGAACCTATTTGGTGTTTAGTAGTCTGTGACATTTCTAAATATAGCTTAGGTCATGGAGACTGACCTCAGCAGCGACACATGACTATAACGTAAATCGTAATTTTGCCAACAAGAAACGTTCACCCTACTTGACACGG
Organism: Pieris melete; assembly: GCA_963693345.1. Taxonomy (NCBI): domain Eukaryota; kingdom Metazoa; phylum Arthropoda; class Insecta; order Lepidoptera; family Pieridae; genus Pieris; species Pieris melete. Next base: position 996,782 of record CAVNZK010000020.1, read on the forward strand.
TGCCAACATTGTGTTACGTCATGTGACGTCATTGATGCAGGCCTAAGTAAACCTATCATTGATCTATGGGCACTTGCTTTGTGTGGCGTGTTATATTATGACACTGCACTTTGTAAGGGAGCGTTCAAGTATTACGTCACGCAATTTTTGGAGATTTTTGACCCCCACCCCCCCATGTAACGCGCCGTAACGTTTTTCTGTACCCAATAGTAAAACGTTTCGTGGCGAACCAGTGACTCTTTATACCTAAAAGTTACCATTATGTGGTGTAAAGTACTGGAAAGTCGAAAATATTAACAATAACGCCTAATTCAATCCACGCCCCACATCGTAACGTTTTATAAAAGGGCCCCTTCCAAATTCTTAACGTAATACTTGAACGCTTCCAGATACACTTCCAGGTATTTCCTTTACGACTAGGCCGTAGATTTCGAGAGAAGAGCGTCCCTTTAAGTCCGGCAATGCACTTGCAACCTTCTGGTGTTGGGTGCCCATGAGCACGTAAGCTCTTGACTTTGAGTGACTCCTTGTAGGCTTCCTAATAAAAAATATAGATGTTTCCATCGTAATATTTCGAGTAATATGCTTGGTCCACAAACAATGATTATTTATGTATATTCAATCTGTCATAGACAGAATAGTCCTAAAAGTGTTTACACACGGCCCTTAAATCAGTGGCGATAATGGGACAATGGTGGTGGGGATGAAAACTTCTCGTAGTTCTAATCGACAGTAGCATAATAAAATTAGGATACGATTAAATAGGGAGTAAAACAATACAATTTCTATCAACCGTATATGACCTTCAACTACAGTGAATTTGTTCATTTAACTTCAGAGATAATTAATAAGAACTATCGTTGTCTTCGATAAATTCGCCCATTGTGTTAAAGGACGTTTAAGGACATATTAATATAAAAATATTAAGATTAAATGGAGTTATTGTTTCTATCAATCATGAATGCAATCAATGTTTTTTGTATTCTAGTCTTAAATAAATTTTTAAAAGTGATATCAAGGGACAGAAGTGTACAGAGTTTGTGTACGACCTTCTTCAACTGGTAACAGTTTGCGTTCATTCGTTACATATCAATTAACATTTCATTATTTCGCTTTTATTCTATTGTTGTACGCGAATGTTTAATATGGAGTAAAACTATAGTCCTCTATTATTTAAAGTACCCCGATGACCCAGGAACCGTACAGTATAATATTAAATTATTTAAATATCTCCTGGATTTACTAAAAGACATCCCGTAAGTGTAACAAATTTCAAGGAAATAATGAACAAATGTTTAAAAAGATACCTTCCTAAAAATTGCAGTACATATAATAGAAAAAATAATCAGTAACTCTTTAGGTCTGGGCCTCATATTTCTGTATCTGTTTTATGAGTTGTCAATCTAATAGGCAAGTAGCTGATAAACAATAAACTACAAGCTCCCACCTTTCCAGAATGCCAAATCATAAAATGACTGCTTCACGACTGATTTGAGAGCGACCGCCGATGCGAAAACCGCTGTGTGAGTTCGTGAAGTGAGTTACAGAATCGCAGGGCTGCTGTTATAATATGCCGTCGACTTTCTCTAAGGCAAGCCTTACGAAGTTGTCCTTCACCGTTTGAGTGAATGTTAAATGTGCATATACACAGAAAGTCCATTGGTGCACAGCAGGGGCTCGACTCTACGATGTGTGGGATGAGTGTGGCACGCTGGAATATATGCACATTACTAAACCTCCAACGACAATATAGTCCGTTAATTCGTCTAAAAAAATATATTTAAACAAAAAAAGAAGAAGGTAGTTATTAACAAAGCCTATATAAAATTTGAAGTAAGTATTAATTATTAAAAATGTGTGCTTGTACTAATTGTACACACGTAAGAAGTGAAACTTCTTTAGGACCTTATTTATCGAAAAGTGATCTACTATATGCAACTTTACAGAGATTGGTGAAGTAAAGTTAAATTAGATAAAGTTTATAAAAAGGCTTTGCTTATCATAGACATGAATACAAATCATACAATTATTTCATTTTACCTTTTTACTACTAAGATTATTGCAGAATTTCATTAATGTAATATAAAGATTACAATCATTGTTATTATATATTTTTATTATTAATGGCTTCGAATCTCTTCGAATCCACCATGTTAGGGACAAGAAAAAAATGGCGCATAACGGAAATATGTGACGGTAATTTTTTTTCCAACGCCGATAAAGAAGCCTCACTTCAAAAAAAATGTGTCGTTTATCGACTATTATATAAGGTTCAGGTAAATGGTTAACATCTGCTCTATGGTCGTTGCCAATGAACTTTTTATCATCCTTTATTAGTAGGTAATGCTGTTAACAAAAGTTTCGTAGCCCATTGATCGGGGCAATCGTCCATACGCACAGACAAAACATTTATACAAACAAAAACTACAGACGAATGCATCCGTACAAAAGACTCATTGCTACCTAAAAGTTCAGAGGAACATGATACATATAACGTGGAGGAGAGACGTTATATTTCCATATCTGATGCTCACTTGCAGCCTCCCTTAAATTCTGCTCTAAAGTATGGGACACTCCCGTGTGCTTTGTTCGGCTTTTGGTTGATGCCTCCGGGGTCGATGACCTGACGTCTGAACTTCAGAATCTTTGTTCCACGTCTAGAATAGTCATTAATGCATGTCACGTTTAGGCGCAAGTGTTAAGTTGGGTAAAGTTAGTTAGAAAGATAGTTATAAATTTGGTTAGGAGGCGAACTTTTCGAAGTGATTGTTGTTTTTTTTTGTAGTTTGGATAATTGTTGATAGTAAATGAAATTCAGCTCGTAACGATTTAAATTATGTCATAAAATGCTAAGTCAATACATTGAAACTTTTATTTGACACAAAATGTAAGATATATTTTCGTCATAATATAACAGTTTTGTAACCATAGTAACCGTTCTTTTTACATTTATTTAGAAAATCCTTCCAGCAATACAAAATAAATTTTAAATCAAAAAGAAAATTTAAGGTGTACAGACTTAACAATCATATGAGTGAGTGTGTGTGTGTATGTGTGTGTGCGTGTGTAACTGAGGCCTATGTATACATTTAGAAAAATTTACTTGGAAACCATGGCAACAAAACTTCGCATAATATTGCAAATGTACAGAATTCGATATTATCGACGACAAGAAAGAAAATATTTTTGCGCACGCAATACGGAACTAATAAAGGAGCTTTGGAAGTGAAAAGCCCTCAATAAAGCTCTGGGAACGAACTGAAATACGGCAGTTTAATAGCGGAATAGATTACGTAAGCATTCAAACGGTTTGATGCGGGTGTGTTGTAGGAATATATTAACTTTCCCATTGGCAGTTTAGTTAAATTTAATTTAAACACAATATTTCAGTCCTTTTTAATGTTTGTACATTGAAATAAAAGAATATTACAAAACACTTATACAGGGTGGTCAAAAAGTGTTGGATCAAACAATTTTTTGCAGCTGATGACCCCTATTTGCGTTTGATCCACGACTTTTTGGCCAACCTGTATAATGTTCATTCGAACGGTTTGACCCCTTGGCGTTGCGTAGAGATGTGGGGTCTCTCTGTATCTTCTACCGCATTTACCACGTAGTGTTCAGAGGAGTTGTTTGGATTAATACCTGCAGCTGAGTTTCATCATCGCATTCCATCCGTATCACCTCGAAGACGACGTTCCACAACGGAACCAGCAGCCTATTGAAGTTTTTCCGAACCAATTCGACTTTCTTTAAGAGCGTACCAATTTTTAAAATGTCGGCAACGCACTCGCGAGCCCTCATGCATTGATAACGTATAAAACACAAGCGATGTTTGATTGGAGTTCCGTGTTTAAGTGCTGATTGAAAATTGCACATCTGGCCTTTAAATTTCCTTTCAAACCCTCAATAATCCCTGTTCAATGCCACTTTAACACCTTTGGATTGTACTATAAACATTAGCGAACATAAGTATGCTTGCACTCGAACGCTAAGGTCTGAAATATTCGACATTTGTTACGAGTTGTTCATTAAAAGTTTTTTTTACACGCTTTATAGCTTCACCTGTAAGTATGTATGTATGTATGTAACCGACTTCTTCGGACTCGATTTTGACCCACTTTAAACGGACAGATTTAATTCAAACTTTGTACACTTATAAAGAATCAGCGACAATATAATAATTTCATAGGCTTATCTCGAAAAAACAATGAATTTTTTAAGTCCACAAAGCAATACGATTAAATTGAGACAACACGTATTGCTGCTAGGACTAAAAAGTGGAAAATAAATATAGTTTAAAAAAACTAAAAAACACGGGTTGCTCGATAGACGAAAAATATGGCACAGAGCGCGCCACGCTTTTTTACAATAATACCAGTATTTTTTGTTCATTACCATTTTCAGCCTAAATTAGGAATTATTTTTCACTTTTTAGTTTGATGTGCTTTAAAAGCGTGTTTTTTAGTTTATTTAAACTATATTTATTTTCCACTTTTTTAATACATCGTATCGTATATTGTGACGTATTTGTACATATATATGAGTAAGCAAACACGTCTGATACTTTAAAAGGCTTCTATGGCTTAAACCGATTAAGCTTAAGACTACTAAATCTTCGTTTAATTTGAACTTTATAAGTTCCATTTGTTTTTGTAACAATTTTTTATTGACTGTTTATTTTATTATTTAGTATTCAGGTTCCATCTCTTTAAACTTAAATATGCATAATGTGGTCACATTTTTACAAACTGTAAATGTTGAAGTAATGAGATTACCGACGGTAAATTATAATTCAAATCAAGGCAGATTAAAAAACATTTAATTGGTTTCTGCATTTTTACTTGGAGAAATGCATTATGCATGAGGTGCGACTGCTAAGTGCAGTTATCGGTCGGTATGTAACGTTATTATTTTTATATAAAAGGGGCAAACGGGCAGGAGGCATCTGATGTTAAGTGATACCGCCCATGGACATTGCTCGACTCGCAAATGAAGTGACGGCCTTTTAAGAATTGGTACGCTCTTGGCAGCTCTTCTTGAAGGAACTTAAGTCTAACTGGTAATATATATTCATGATTATCAATTTGATAAAACTCCCTGCTTAATACTTAATTCTAATCACTTCACAAGAGATGTCTTTTGTTATAGTTTGTGGTTTGTTGCAAGGATTTGCTTGGATGTGGTTGTTTGACGTATGAAAGGTGACGACTATTTGTAATAATTTTTATACTATACTGAGCAGTTTTGGCCTAGTGGCTTCAGCGTGCGACTCTCATCCCTGAGGTCGTACGTTCGATCCCCGGCTGTGCACCAATGGACTTTCATTCTATGTGCCCACTAAACATTCGCTCGAACGATGAAAGAAAACGTCGTGAGGAAACCAGCTTGCTTTAGATCTAAAAGTCGACAGCGTGTGTGACACAGGAGGCTGATCACCTACTTGCCTATTAGATTAACAAATCAACAACAGATTCAGAAATCTAAGGGTACAGACCTAAAAAGGTTCAATATAAATAATAAAGGTTTTATTTTATTATTTATATTGAAACATATATGTATCTTCGTATACTACTTACGTAATTCTCTATCTTAAGTAAAAACTGTATATATTTGTACATTTAATAACGCTTAGAAAATCAGTTCATAAGGAAATATTAAAAACTAGCTGTGCTCTGCGGTACCACTCGCAATCATTCGGTCGTAGCACGATGTTCGATAGCCTAAAGCTTTTGTCGGTAAATAGACTTTTGAATATATTTTTATTTATTGGATATATGATATAATTTTTGTAGATATTGATCTCTTCTGTAAAACAGTAGTACATCACTTTGCTCTATTGTCGATAATTTCGACAGTGTACGCGATTTAGGAATTTTATTTACTCTCTTTCACACCATCGTATTTTCATACACAACCATAACTTTTTTGAAAATATTCTACATGCTATGTTCATCAGGGATAACGTAGGGTTCTAATGGTGAAATAATTTTTCGAATTGGATCAATAGTTTTGAAGCCTATGAAATGAATATAGTCAAATCTTTCTCCTTTATAATATATTTTGTCAGGTCGTATTTGAGATATATAATCGTACTCTATTTCGTGGACAGAGGTTAATAAAGATAAAACTCTTTTTAAGGAAACAAAATACTGATGTTGAACAATTTTACTCCGCTATTGGTGACCTCTCTTTCTTTTCCCTGGTGGCACTTTCCACTTTATTACCCTGGTTTTCCATCTGCTTGCGGTGCGGCCCGCCGATTTCCCTTAAGTTTTTTACATTGTTTTGTGCACCAATAACTTATTTTCTGTTCTTATCGCGTCCATTACTTTTTAATTTAGTACATTCCTCGATGAGAAGTTGTTATTTTTTTTGTTTGTGTTTGAATCATATATTCATGATTGACTATCGTAAGACTGAAAAGCAGTTTATTATTGTATTTAAATAAATCATTAATAAGATAACCAAATTACCGTGATTACAACATATTAAGTTAAACTGCTAGAAGCAGGACCTAGATATTCCTACTCTCTATTAACCTTGTACCTGATACAATTTGTTTAATTTTTTATAATGACCAATCCTTCATAAGCAGGATGCATGGACACCCGGTTGTGTCGAAAGGTGTTCCATTCCATTGCATACGTCGGGATATTATGAAATCTCGTTGAAGGAATTAATATTATGAAAGGATGAATAATATATAATAAGGTTAAAAAATTTGGAAGTCAGACACCGCTTTGAGCTGGTTATGGGTAAAAAGTGAGTCTTAAGTTTTTTTTATGTAACAGAGGCTAACCTGATGGTGAGTGGTACCGCCCATGGACACTCACATTGCTAGGAGGCAATTGCGTTGGCGGCTTATAAATAATTCAATTGTATGATAAAAAAAAGGAAATCATGAATACTTTATCAATTTTATCTAAACTTGCAATAATAATTGATCATGCATCTCTGCTGTCCGAAACTTGACGAGTGCCATATTTTTAATACTTTTACAGAATAATATAATCTCAATCATAAAAACATTAGAAAACCACTGTGGCTTGTATTAATGCATATCAAAATATATCTTCAACATACTTTTTATGTTGCCGCGTTAGCAAATACCTCAAAGTTCTCTCGCCATAGACGTTGTTTGCTCTCGAAGTACAGAGCCGAAATTGTGTTACAGCTCGGGTCTGCACGTCATGCTCAACTCGTTTTTTTTATGTCATCTCGAAAAAAGAATATTCCCGTCGTTTTTGAAAATGGGATATTTCGTGTCCTGGATCTTTTTTTGAACATCTCTGGTACTCCAACATTTAATAGCAATACTGATCGCAACTTTTCAGTTTGGAAGAAGTTGTTGCAATAGTAGCTGATGTCTGATGTGATGTGATGAGTAATAGCAGGTAAAATTAGGGCAGAACACACCCGTTTTAAATGGATATGTATGGGCACTTAAATCATGAAGAAGTAATCTTTGCTCAAGAATACCACCCACTGTCAGGCATTTGTGCATTGAGGCATTTTTGAATATTTTAAAATTGAACACCTGTCTCAATACTCAATCGTTACGCAACACTTGTTTTAACAATTGTATTGTTTTACATAATGCGCGTGCGCTGTATTTTTGGTTAAGTATTTATAAACTACGACTTAGATAATATTAAACTATTACTTAGAATTCATGAAACTTCTTTGGCAAACTAATTTTTAACTCTTGTTCATATTTATACAAATCTAAAACTTAAGATTTCCGAGACTTAGAGGGAAGGAAAAATGAAGATATGTTAAGCATTTAAAGAATTTAATTGTCATTAAAATATGAAGTGTCGAAAATTAATACAAATTATATTTATTTTTTATAGCTCTCTCCCACCTCACGCTTCATGCGACGTTCGCTCTATCTCACTCTCTCTCTCGATCTTCCTCACTTGCTCCCTACTCTCACTCCATGGCTATTTTCTTCATGCTACGTTCTCCCTTTCTCACTTTCTCTCAATCGGTCTCAATAGCTCTCTCACTTTTCTTTGACAAAAACGCTGCACATGTTCGTGACGCTAATATTATTATTGCATTTCATCCGTAAAAAAATTACCCTCATGCGCCTAAAGAAGTTTCACTTCAAAAATACTTTTGTCGTATAAGGAATAGCATCGCAAATACGACACGATTCGTGTCGTATAGCATAAATCACGTGTCCCTGAATGTTCGTATTAGTCTCGGTTTCGACGCGGTTAACAAAGATACTGTTCAATGTAACATGACCTATGAAAACAAATTAATATTTTTTAATGAATTCTCACCTTTAATTTCAGGCTTACTGTAGTAAATTTAAATCAGTGGTGCTACCTTTTTAGGTCTGGGCCTCATATTTCTGTATGTTTCATGAGCATTTGTCAATGTAATAGGCAAGTAGGTGATCAGCCTCCTGTGCCTGACACACGCCGTTGACTTTTTGGGCAAGCCGGTTTCCTCACGATGTTTTCCTTCACCGTACGAGCGAATGTTAAATGCGTACATAGAATGAAACTCCATTGGTGCCCAGCCGGAGTTCGAACCTACGACCTTAGGGATGAGAGTCGCACGCTGAAGCCACTAGGCTTAACGCTGGAAGAATCACGCGAAAGGCCGTCACGGTTTTTGTAATTCCTTATTAATAGAAAGTAATAGTCTTCATAGAATTAATATATAACAAAAATGTAAAGGAAACGTTGTGTTTGACATTTCTGTGTTGCGCTAGCTTAGCTAAGCTTATTCCGGCCGAGCTAAGCTAGCCAAATCAACTTTCGAGGGGAGACTTGTGAGGGCGGCAGGAGCACTTGGCAAGCTCTTGCCTAATCTTGGAGGCCCATGCCAGAGCGTGCGCCGGCTGTACTGCGGAATCATTCGCAGTATGGCCCTGTACGGGGCCCCCATTTGGGACGACGCGCTGATCAGGCGGACGAACCGTATGCTTATACGGAGGCCGCAACGAGTGATTGCGGTTCGGGCAGCTCGCTGCTACCGTACCGTATCGTTCGGGGCGGCCTGTGTGTTAGCTGGTACTCCTCCTTGGGAGCGGGAGGTGGAACTTATCGCTGCCTTATATCGTGCGAAGGCCGAGGTAATAGTTAACGGGAACGTCACGTGGGGGGAAATAGTGGGGCATATGAGGCGTCATGCCAGAGAAATTCTTTTCGAAAGGTGGTTTGACGATCTAGCAACGCCCCGCGCTGGTGCATTGACAATAGAGGCAATTCGCCCAGTCTTAAAAGATTGGGCGAATAGGCGTTGGGGTGCTGTGACGTTTCGGCTTTCGCAGGTACTGTCTGGCCATGGATGCTTTGGGCGGTATCTGCATAAGGTGCCTAGAAGGGAGGTGCATCCGTTGTGCCACCATTGTGGCGCTCCAAATGACACGGCGGAGCATACTGTGGCTGAGTGTGTCACCTGGACAAGGGAGCGTCATGACCTGGTATCAGTCATAGGGTCGGACCTCTCTTTACCGGGTATTATTTTAGCTATGTTAGGAAGTGAGGAGGCCTGGAGTGCAATGGTTACCTTCTGTGAGCATGTAATGCTGCAGAAGGAGGCAGCTGAGCGATTGAGGGAGAGGTCTGGGGATGACCGTAGACTGACCGGTAGTTCAAGGCTGGGGGCTCGACCTCGAGTGGCCCGGAACCGCAGGTCTTGAATGAGCCCTCTATGTCGGATATAAGCCCGGGTCCCTTGGGTAGAATGCCTAGCGAACCCCGAGGGCCCATATGAAGGGCGTGTGAAGGGCTGAGGTGTTTTTAGTGGGTGGGGTCTCGCTACCCCTCTGAATAGCAGAGGGTTTTGAGTGTAGACCCAGCCCCACAGTCCCTGCGTCAAGCTCGACATCGTTGATGCGGGCCTGCGTAAGCGCATTTTCACCTCGTATAAAAAAAGCCAAATCAACTTGAGCTGAGCTCTCAAGGCCCTTAAGGTCAACAGCGGGATTTCATTCCAAATAATGAACGCATGGCCATTCTTTGTTTAACTTTGAAGTGATACAGTTATATATATATATACTATCTGTCATGTTAAAGTCAGTGAATAATAGCGAATCAAGTAGTTAATGGAGCGTTTAATTATTCTACCCTATCCTTATTCCTTGACCTTAAATATTGATAGAAATGGATCAATATATATAAGGTCAAGAAAGGATTTGTTATAAATAAATTGAAATATTAATGTCAATGTGTGGTCTTGTAGTAACTGGAGTAAATTTAAACTTGTCCTCGTAGTACTGGCTTATTGCCAAGTGGTCTAGTCTCATTCAATGTTTATTCTTAAGGAATGTTTATAAATTAAAATTGTGAAATCGGTTTAAAGGGAATTCAATGGGGATTACATGTTCTATTGTGAGTAAGCGAACTGTGGAATACACTCCCGGGGTTGGTCTTCCCAGGGAGATACAATTGTTAAAAAAAGCGTGTGTACTTATGTACACGCGTTAGAAGTTCTTTTTTTGGCGTAACAAGATAAAAAATCTTAAAAAAAAAATTATTCTACGTTTGTAGAAAAAACGACACTAACAATAGAAAAATGGTATTTAATACATTGAAAGCTTTATATTTCTACATAATTAAAGAAATTGACCTTTTTTTGCATGCAACTTATACATATATTGATATTTACTATTTAATAGTAAAATTGCTAAAGTATCATTCAAATGTTCTCGTAGAAACATTGTGTAAATATCGTGCAAATACTTACAGCATCAAAAGTTGTAAAAAAAACTAAAATGTTGACTATAGCTAACTTCAGGGTGGCGGTTTTTTGTGACGCGTTTTTCCCTCGTGCGTACTCTTCCCACAAAAGCGGGCAAGGCTAAAATGAGTATACATGGGCTGGGATGACTGCCCTTTTTGGGAGTCTTGTAGGCTCCTTTACGCTGTGTGCTATAAAAAATCCTTCCTGTGGAGGAAGTGCTTTCTTTCTCTTACCTAATCCTCGACCAGTCTAACTGGCTTGAATCTTTCAGTGTCGATTAGTTGTACTCGTATACACTTGGTTAGCGAGATTCGGGTATGATGTCATCTTATGGTTTTGTAGCCGATGATTCTAGGTACCGCTATACATTTTTTTAAATAAATTTAATTGTGTTAGTGGTGGTTTTGCTTCTGTGCTGAATGCATGGAAAATATAAGACTTTTCTGCAATTTTGATTTTGTTCCCTTTGGAGTAGAGTCCCTTTGTCCGGGTACCTGATAGTACCTGTGACTCCAAAGTAGGTGCTTTCTTCGCTCAACGAATAAGTATCGCAAATAGGAACTGCTGCCAGCATTAAAGGTACACTGCCACAGGGACCAAAAATTTTAAATTTATTTATCTGTTTAGAATATTGTAAATACTTTATTATCTAAATATTAGTGTCATTAATGAAGAATAATTATTATTTCTGTTACCTTGAAAATTGTTTTTATGCATAGCTACATAGTATTTTTTCTTTGTAAAGATAATACTGATTAATCGCTGTAATACAAAATTATTTAAAAGTTAAAGCCCAGTATGTGATATCGATATCGAGTTTTGACAAGGTCACGATCGAAAGTGTGTCAGTAGCCAATACGTGTTGTAATGAATAATTGGCAATATTGTTTTTGCCGAAAATTGTACGTGAGATAGTATCATTGGGCGTTCTCCATACAAGAAGTTGAGTTCACAAAAGAGGGCTTTAATGCGGCCGCGGTGGTACTTCTAGTAACTCCAACTCGGTTCTAAAAGTTGCTGAGAACCTGAAGAGGTTCTGTGCCTCCTGGGTACCATGGTTATGCTTACCTCTGTATAGTAATAATAATAAAGCCCATTTCTTTCCAACAATCTTAATTAACATTTTTATCTTATAATTATTCATCTAAAACTAATATTGGAACCCCATGTAGGGTAAAGGCCTCCTCTAGTTCACTCCATGCTTTACAATTTTTTGCTTTTCTGCTCCAGTCTTTATCGGCTACTTGAATTATTTCGTCGATCCAATGTACCAATTTTTAGAGTCTCATTTTTTGTTTTGATTTTTTCTACCTCTGTATGAGCAAGTGCAAATTGGGGCACAGGCGTGATAAGAACGGTCGCTTAGGTTAAGATACTTAATTAAAGTTTACATTAAATTACCAAAAGAATTAAAAGATCTTCCGACTAGAGTCTTTAAAACTTACTCGGTGTATTAAACGACTTTTGGAAAAAAATTACTATTGTACCATTGCCAATGATTATTTGCGTGAGACACTGTAGTTGATATATAAATTTAATAAAGTATGAATGAGTACGATAAAAATAATATAAGAATTGACCAATTCATTTGACTAATAATGTAAAATTCCTTTAAAGACAAATTTGCGCGCCATTGTGTGTGGCAGAATATGCGAACTTTGATTTGATTGACCTTACACATTTTTCTACCATATTCTTGCAACAAATAAATTATTATTATTAAGCCGATGGGCCTATTTGCGTCTAAATTGATAGTTCTATCACTTATGATCTATTATTATTTATTTACACTTTTTTGCACAAGGATTAAATATTAAAATTAACATCTTTAAATAAAAGATTGTGCAACAGGCCTAGTTATAGTTGCAGCTTCTTATAAACATTGTGTAAAACAAAAAACTTGGTGATCAAAAAGAGTGGTGGAGAGTTTATTGCCAGTTCTTATCTTTCTTTCTACGGCCTTGATTTGAGAACTGGCAGTGAATGTAAAGTTAGAAGCATTTAATATGTGCACATTTCTTTTTTGACGTTCATAAGTGAATAAATTATTTTGACATTGAAAGAAAACAGTAAAAATAATTGTGAATACGTGAGTTAAGTTCGGTGTCGGTTGTAGATATGTTCAGATATATGTTAAATGAAACACTTTGTTTGAAGCTGGGTGTCAACTGGCTTTGATCATTTAAAATATGAGCATATAACTAACCTACAATTAGGGGTAATGGGGGTTCGACGCTGGATTAACAAAAAATTAACTTGACTTATTAAGGTTCTTAAATCTAAGTGACACTTATGTTACTAATAAAAAATATAAATGTAGGTGACTTATTGGACATATAGGAAAAGAAAATGTTATAGTACAATTTATGAGTGGTAAAAACTAAAGGGCTCATTTTGGCTTCAAGTGTGCGAGGATTGCTAACGTTTGCTTTGCCTAATTATTAACTAAAATATATAATAACTTAACTAATGTTTGGTTACATAATTCGTGCAAGAGTTTAAGTTTATTTTATTATTTAAAAAAAATCAACGAAAATTTAATACTAATAAAGACAGCAAAAGATTTGCCAACTAAGATAAAAATATGATTATTACTTTTCTATGAGTATATTGAACCCACGTGCCATGAAAGGTCTACTTAATTTTATTTATAACGTAACGCCTACACGTAAAAGTAATTATAGCTTTAATTTATTCATTTTCGAAAAAGGGAAATTGTTTTCAGCAATATTCACGACGATACCTATTTTTAATAACAATATGTATATTTTATGTAATAAAAAAGGCATATTCAGTGATTAATAATTTATTTTTGTCACTTATTTCAAAATAATGTTTGGCTTGCCATAGTATGAGAACAAAAAAGTATAATAATAATATATTTTTTATGTAACATGGGCAGCCTGTTGTTAAGTGATATCGCCTCCCATGGACACTAACTTTGCCAGAAGGCTCGCAAGTGCGTTGCTGGCTTTTTAAGAATTGGTATGCTGTTTTTTTAAGGACCGTATTGGTTCGGAAATAATTGACGTTTTTAGTCTCGTCTTTCGGCTTTTAGTTCACTGACGCAATAATAGTTGTTTCTACTAGATTTGTGTCATGAATTGAATCGTACATTGAAGTATACAAAGCTCACGATATAATATATAGATTTTTTTGATCTATTTTATTTGATCAAACGTAACAACGATTCGAGGGCAAAGTCCACATGCGCCTTGTACGAGCCAAGGCTACCTTTCTGCTGACGCTGACTTTTTTGGCTGTAAATCGTATTAAGGTGATTTCTTCAATAATAATTACTAATAACTAATATGTAATTATTTACACTTCATTGCAAGATATACGTTACAATTAAAATAATTAAATAACAAGGAGGAACACTGGCGGCAATTGCTTTCGAGCGATCTCTTCCAGGCAACCGAAAACTAGGGATACGATGTGAACAGGTATTACTTCTACAGTAGAGATATAAAGGAAGATAGAGAAGGAGCTAAGCGGATTGGGACGGGAGGTGAATTCCATATAAATACCTCTTTAAGATATAAAAATCTACTAACATGAATGCGGTGTATGAATAATGAAATATAAAAAACAGTAATAATTATGTGTGGTATGCGGCAGCTGCATCATGCTCCCTTTCCTCGGTAAATAATGTGCGCTATTTCGGCTGTCCCGTGTCAGTATAGTAAAAGAAGGAATCCGTAAACCGATCACACTGAGACCAGCACCTATAACGGTGGTGGGTCCTACTCCAAGCACTGGATCCTTAATTATTGTAATGAGTAAACGCGGTACGCTATACGGTTAAATGTGTGTGTGTGTGTGCACAAATCCAACTTATCCTTGTGCTATTACGCCGGAACCACCTACCATTTCCGGTTCGTCAAAGTCAAAATTGAGAATTGTCATCCTTCTTTGACTGACACCGACTAAGCGCAAACGAATTACATTCTATTCAAAATAATAAGTATAATATAGAAAGAGAAAGTAATCACTGATGGTTGAGAAGTTTGATAGGTATTGTAACGATTTCCGATAAATGACCGACCTTTGCCTGACATCTGAGGTATTATTGGGGCACGATCTGCCGACGAATCAGATTATTGATATCGGAATATTATGGAGGTTTGCTGGAGTAATGAAGGTTTATTTATTTATTTAATTATTAGTAATCTTACAGCTAACATATTTTAAAACAAAACACTTAGACAATACAGAAAGCAGATGACATAGATAAACAATATATATAAAACAAAAAAACAGTAAGTACATTAATAGACAAAAATATGTTTTAATAAAAAGGAAAGAAAACTGAAGTTTAACATATGAAACAACAAGTAATACTTAGGGTCGATTCGACCAAACTTCAATTTATACACGAGTAACTATACCAAGAATAATCTATTCCATGATTTTAATCTCGAGTAAATCCATAGTAGTTTGTCCACGTAATCGATAGTATAATTGCGCTAGGAATAACAATACGCGAATAGCAAGAGAATGGTGAACGAAAATAAAACTCGGAAAATAATAAATGTTGTTCTACAACGGGACAGTGTAAGAGCATACATCATGTCAACTCGATTTTGCCGTATTATAGAGTGAAAAAGTAGCTTTTAACAGGTGTCAAACGACAACAAAAAGTTTTTATTTCTTGTTTGTTTGAGGCTTTCGTCTAAAAATGAACTTCTGTTCAGCCTAGTTGAATTTCATTCTTAATATTATAGAAAATAAAAAATCTAAAAATAAATAAATAATAAATTGTTTAAACGTTTCATTATACAATGCCAGACTATTAATTTAGTGCGTTGCGTTGACTTGAAATTAAAACACAGAATACATATTTGTGAAATGAGAGAAATCAGCTGATTGGACTGACTGACGCCATTAAATTATTCTAGGAATAGCTGTTATTCCGTGCGAAACGGCGGTATAGTAGCAATTCCCGAATAAGACCACTATTCTTAGAATTTGTAGTTGGTAAAACGTAAAATTGATTTACTCTCGATTAACCGGCCCTTAATATTTCAAATTACAGCTTAAACTAAATAAGGTTCTATTCTAATTAGATTTTCTAATTTTATGTATCTTTTGAACAGGCTTCTGTTTCTACTGTAAGAGTTTATAAGTTTTAGTTTTTTTTATATAGCAGGAGGCAAACTGGAGAATCATCTGATGTTTAGTGATTCCTACGGTTATTGCCAGAGGATTCGCGGGCTTTTTAAGCTTAATTAGCCTTATTAACCAAATAGTTTAATTAGCCTTTCAATTAACAGCCTAGCCGTTTAACTAAACGGCGCCGTTTAACAAGCAGCCTGAAAGATGTTCAGCCGTAGCGTTTCATACAACATTTAATAAACTCCAAATTTCAAATGTCCATCATTTTGTTTCAAAAGTATTGTCTTCTATAGCACTCCGGATAATACTCTGTGGAACTAGACAATCTGATTCAGTCATTCCCTTTCAAACATCGCTCATCTAGAAGCATGCTGGAGAATCACCCTTCGTTGTCGACATCTCCAGGCGCTGCACTGCACGATTTAGTTCATAGCGGGTTCATTTAGTTTAAATGACGGTTAAATAGGCGACTCCTGAACAGATGGGAAGACTCCATTAGGCCACATCTCACTTCACACCAGGTGGGATTGTGGCCAAAAGTCTGTCTAGTTTTGTGAAAAAAAAGTCAAAGTAAAACATATTTCAATAAATAACTAAACTATTTCACCGTTTTATTTTTTAATTTTTTTTGTAGATATTGATATGTTGTTTAATATTGTGGAAGATTTTTGAAGTTATACTTCTTTAGGCGCGTTATGAAAAATTGGCCAGAGTGAAATTTTACGAAGTTTTTAAATATACTTACATACAAATCTTTCCTCTTTATAATATTAGTATAGATAGGAAACTAAATTGTTTGTAAACCAATTTGAGTTTGTACAATAGTTTGAGAGAAAGGTTAGTTACTAGTTAGTTACATATAGGGCAGAATATTACAATAGACCCGCCCAGCTAACTTTTGATGGAAAGATTAATAGGTACACGATGTACTTCTACTATATGCAGAAATTCATATTGCAGAGAAACAAGTTTATTAGATTCGCAAAAAAAATACCACTTACTCTGCTAATAAATTGTTTTAATTGTTCGAAAATATATACATTGATTACATAAAATTGGTTAGTTTTCAACTTACGACAACAGTTGGCGACTGTGTTGTGCCCGTTAAGTCAAACGTGCTCTTAGAATATTTTATTATGAGTTTGTGTGAAACTCTAGTTGTTCTCGTTATCCATCCCGTGACTGACGTGATTTTTAATATTAAAATCGCGTAAAAAAACGATTATTTCCATAATCGATTATTTTCTCACATCCCTACTTCAGTACAACAGCCACATTCCTTATTCCATTTAAAATAAAAGAAGTGGCTATTATCCAATTTTGGTGATCAACTTTTTGAAGCTGGTCTCCGCTGTGTGCGTTGTGAAAAGATGGAAGGAAGAGCATGTTCAAGAGACTTGGAGTCGCTTAAGTTTTATTAGAGTAACTTCGTTATCATCATATGTTACTAATAATGTTCAAGACATTACTATTTAACTGTATTATAACAAAACTAAAAACTAAACGTATTTAATTTCTGTGAACAAATGAATACTTTAACATTTCATAGGCTGAGCAATGATTATTGTCGGAAATTGGTAATGTGGAAACTGGTCGTAACTATTACTAAAAAATCAATTTATTCATAATAAAAAACAAATTAAAGGTCACTTTGATATCATGATACACACAAATGTATTTGTGACTAGTCTTTTGAGTGTTCTATAATTCATAAAAACTAAATCATATGCACTCTTTTGTCTCTTTCCCTCAATTGTGTTTACGCTGCGATTAAAGGAGATACACATTACTTAAAACTATGTTACTAAGTTGATTTGAGAAGGTTAGTTTTATTTATATTAAGTTTTTTCTAAGTCTTAAACTGTTAAAGTAAAATATTCATCACGATATATCCTAATATATAAAAATCTACAACATTTTATTAAATTTACGCAAGTAACGCTTATTCATCGATATTCAGTAATTTCGACACGCGCTTCCAATTGGAATAAAACATCCTGGTCTCTACAATACTTTCTAAGGTTATTGTGTCGGATTTGATGCAATTACGATTCCGCACACGAAATTCATGTTAATGGAGTGGAGTGTATAACTAGAAACAGGTCAAATAAATGTATGTACTTTCTAAGATAAAACAATTTTGTTTAATGATTTAAAATGCCGTTATTGTTTTGTGATATTATTGTAAATGGATGTCAAGACGATGAAGAGATGTGACCTAGTGGCTAGTAAGTAGATTCGATACCTGGCTGTGCACCCATGGACTTTCTTTTTATGTGCGCACTGAATATTATCGGCGAAGGAAAACATAGTAAGGAAACCGGCTTGTCTTAGACCTAAACAGTTGATGGCGTGTCTTAGACAAGGAGGCTTTTATATTGACAAATGCTCTTAAAAGAGATACAGAAGTCTGAGGCCCATACCGAAAAAGCTTGTTTTTTTTTAAATCATATGATAGTTTTGCATTTAAGTCAGGTACATGTATAGACAGAACCAGTCCAAGTAAGATTTAAATCGTGTTGACAGGGTTTAGTAATTAACATATTTAATGATATATATATATATATATATAGAAATGATATATATATATAGGAATATATAGAATCTGCAAGAAACTTCAGAAACTCTTCTGTAATAGATGACGTTAAACAAAAATTAAAATATGTAAAAATATTTTGGCACGACGACCTATGGATTCCATCATTGTGGAGGTCTTGCCAAAGAGATACGAACTTCCAAGTATTTAAAAAAGGAGTCATTTACATAGACATAACATTTATTACTAACAGAAACACACATAATAACAATATTCAAAGGAAAAAAAAATATAATGAGAGATATAAAAAAAATCCCTTTTCCCTTTCGGTTCGTCTCAAGTGTGTAATAAGTGTTTTTTTTTTTTTTTATGTAATAGGAGGCAAACGGGCAGGAGGCTCACCTGATGTTAAGTGATACCGCCGCCCATGGACACTCATAATGCCAGAAGGCTCGCAAGTGCGTTGCCGGCCTTTCAGGAATTGGTACGCTCTTTTCTTGAAGGACCCTAAGTCGAATTGGTTCGGAAATACTTCTGTGGGCAGCTGGTTCCACATAGTGGTGGTGCGCGGCAAAAACTGCCTTAAAAACGCTCTGTTGTGGAAAGACGGACGTCGAGGTGATACGGATGGTATTTTGTATTTTGCCTTGACGTCCGATGATGAAACTCAGCTGCAGGTATTAGACCGAACAACTCCTCTGAACACTCTCCATGGTAAATGCGGTAGAAGATGCAGAGAGATCCCACATCTCTACGCAACGCCAAGGGATCAAGCCGCACTGAAAGTGACTGGTCGTCGACGACTGTGTGTTGTGGTTGTGTGGTCCTGCCTCTGCATTTGGTGAGGAGCAGACTGTTCCTCAGCGCTAGTGATTCTGCCAGAGACCACAGCACCTAGTTTGCACAGTTTTTAGGAGCGAACTCATTCTTCGCACTAGCATGGGTGTTCTTGGTTTTTTTAATGGCATCTCGCTGTTGGTCCTTAAGACCTTGACAGCTCAGCTTGGGCTATTTGGGTTTCCCGCGATTAGCGTTAGGGCGTCCGAGACTCGGAACTCGGCTTGGGCCGTCGCGGGATAGTCATCCATTGAAGGGCAGCACGGAAGCTGATGAAGGCGTTTTTTTACCCTAATTTGATTTTGTCGGTGGTAATTGGCTGCGTTATCTGCCTTTTATACCTGTCCCTTGGGCTCGTTGGTCTTCTTAAAGAAATGTAATTGTCTTCATCCACGCACTCACAGGTTCAGCGAGTCGAGTTTAAGACACCTTTAGCTTTATTTTTATTGGAATTTCCGATCTATATAAACTAGTTAAGAGTTTTGTATTTGGAGATATTGATTTAGTTAATAGTTTCTTTTGTGAATAAATGTATTACGTGGGTCTGATGTCTGATGGGCGTCAATTATACTAATTGCTCAAGAAAGTTTGGTCGGTGCGGGCGTGCGTTGCTTGGTAGCGGTAATTAGGCTATTGATTTTCTTTGATTGGATAACGGATTTGTTAGACAAATATTTATTTGTACGGTAAATAATTAAATTAAAGTCAATACTTAAATACAATACAGTATAGAATAACTTCTTGTACGGTAGTTTAGTATATCATATCACTTCTGTTCTGTTAATTTAAATTTGATATAGGCATCAAATTTAATTCCCCCTTTCACCGCCGCGTGGAATGCTTTGCCCTGCTGCCGTGCAGAATTAGAATTCAGACGATAAGGAAACAATTGACATAATTGTATTGATAAGTTTACCTATTTGATATACCTTTTCACAATTTTATATTCATAAGCTAATTTTTCTTTAGTTTAATTTTTGTATTGCAAATACAATACAAAAATTAAACTAAAGAAATTTGTTGACACTTAGAGAAGAAAAAAAATAAAAATAAAATTAAATACCATTAAAAATAGTGAAATTTCTATAGTAAATATAGTACAGCTATCAAAAATGTTGAGGTAAACTAAACATATGGCACAAAAATATTCTAATTTCCGCTAAGTATTTTACTGTTAAGACGCGTAGATCAACCAATCAATGTGTACAGTTAGATTATGATTAAATGCAATTACGAAGTTACAAAAACCGTTAATTCTAACCCTGTGGTCAATTTGATGAGGCGGTGACGTTGCATCAATGCGAAGGAATATCGTTGAATGGGAATCTGAAGAGTTGTATCCGCAGAGCCGTATCAATTCAAAATTCCATCATCACCGTGATGGCTGGAAGTTTTCCACAGTCCGCTTCACAAGACATCTTTTGCGAACTAGTAAACTTTGGACTTGACTCCCGGTGGGGGTCTTCCCTGAGAGGGGCCGTTCAAATATTACGTATTAAGCAGATTAACTGCAGTTTCAGAATTTTCAGAACTCTCCATGGCAATGGTATGAATATTACCAATACGAATTCTACTTTTATATTATGAAATATATGAAATTCTCGTGTCACAATGTTCGTTCTCACTCCTCCGAAACGGCCCGACCGATGATTGATATGATTTTTTTATGCATAGTCAGTACGTCTGAGAATCGGCTACTGTCTATCTTTTAACCCACTGAGTGGTAACGTGTGTCCACCCCAAAAAAAATATTTTTGTTTATTTTTTGGATACAGCATACATAAATACATACAACCTTTAATGTTCATTCTCTACGATCAACCCCTATTTTTTATTATAGCAGATAGTTATTATATCAGATATTTATTGAACTAAAACAATGTTTCTTCAGTTTCGCGGTCACTTGGAGGGAAAGGCTAAATTAGCCTCCAAAAAACTTGGTGTGCTCAGCAAGGCGAGGCAGTACTTCACTCCGGGCCACCGCATGCAACTATATAAAGCGCAAATTCGGCCCCACATGGGGTACTGCTCTCACCTCTGGGCGGGGGCTCCCCGGTACCAGCTCCTTCCACTTGACCGTATACAACGCAGAGCGGTTCGAATCGTCGACGACCAATCCCTCTCCGAGCGGCTTGATCCTTTGGCGTTGCGTAGAGATTTGAGGTCACTCTGCAACTTCTACCGCATTTACCATGGAGAGTGTTCAGAGGAGTTGTTCGGATTAATACCTGCAGCTGAGTTTCGTCATCGGACGTCGAGGCAGATTATGAAATTCCACCCGTATCACCTCGACGTCCGCCGTTCCACAACTGAGCGTTTTTCAAGGCAGTTTTTGCCGCGCACCACCACTATGTGGAACCAGCTGCCCACAGAAGTATTTCCGAACCAATTCGACTTAGGGTCCTTCAAGAAAAGAGTGTACCAATTCTTAAAAGGCCGGCAACGCACTCGCGAGCCCTCTGGCATTGAGAGTGTCCGGCGGTATCACTTAACATCAGGTGAGCCTCCTGCCCGTTTGCCCCCCGTTCTATAAAAAAAAAATAATAATAATAATATACATGGCAAAACAACGTTTGTCGGGTCAGCTAGTTTTATTATATGTATTATATTTTTAAAGTGTCATCGTTTGCGGGTTTCACTGTTTACCCTTTTCACGTCTGACTTTTACAGTTTGGTGCAAAGTCGTAAACTAGTTTCTATCAACAATGATTAATGGTTTCTGTATAGGCGATGATTATTTGGCACATCATTGAATCAATTCGGTTATTTATGCCGTGTCAAGTGGGATGACGGTATCATCCGAATTGTTTGGGGCATCAGTCATTGACTCTTTTGGACACAATAGATATATATAGAAAATTATTTAGGTTGTATTAGGAGATGCTTGATTTATTAACAAAAGCTTTTAATAATCAAGTTTCCTTATATTATTTGGCGTAATGACGTTTAAGATACGTACTATATATGTTCGAACTTAAGCTAAGAAACATATCGTTTTTTATATGATAAATAAAATTCCTTTATTACGCCATAGAGATGTTATAATGTATCATAGACATTTGTTCTTAAGTGCTAAACAGTGGTAAGTGGAAAAAAATAGTCATTTACTGTAAATAGTGTTATTGGACACTTTCTAATGTGAAATATCCTTTTTTAGTAAATAAGGTTAGTTTGAAATTACTTATCAGTCTTAAGTTAGGCTAGATCTTAATGTTAAATTGTCTTTTTGCAGAGATTAAAAAATAAATAAAGTTGTAGAATGTGTATTAGATCCGTGTTTACCGGGAAGAAAATCAAAAAGATTTGCTTTGTTTTAAGAGGGTAGATAAAATTGTTCTATATCTATATTGTTTTTAAAAAATATTATTATTATATTTTGGGTATTTTGCCCTTTACCCTTTTTTTTCTTATTCCTTACTAGGGAAAAGATATTAGCGATAAAGCGTTGCCCCCTTAATTTATGTTATCTGAATGTATAATAAAAATGAAAATTACATATATCATTGTAAATATTGTGAACGATATTTATAGTTCCCAAACGTCTTGGTAATTAAAAATGTCCCTTCAAAAAACTAATGAACACAAGAGCCAATCACTACGCAATCAAAGTCAAGGGGCGACTAAAATAGACGCCATATTGAGGTGCTTCAAAAATTCAATTTATAAATCATTGACCTGGATGCATGCGTATGGGCAAATAGGATTGGACGCAAATGAGATTCTGTGGGTAGGTGTGACGCAGGCGTAATGACGAAAGCTATGGGTGTTGTTGGGTATGTGGGTAGTATTAACATATAGTTTTCAAATTTAAATTTGGTTTATTGAATAACGAAACGCATACTTGCTGAGATATTATGAGGCTGTACGTTCCGGACAATTATGACCTTTGCTAGAACAACCTTGTTGCTATGTATTCGACACGCATTGTTCAGCGCCCATGATCATGAAATAGATACAGAAGTCTGAGGCCCAGAGCTGAAAGTTATAGTGCTACTTTTTTATTTATACTACAGGAGTAGTAGTAGTAATAATTTCGTTTTGTTTTTATAGAACAAAGGCAAACCGGCAAGATGCTTATCTGATGTTAAGTGATACCATAGACACTCAATGTCAGAGGGCTCGCGAGTGCGTTGCTGGCCTTTATTAGAATTGGCGCACATCTTGGTGGATCCTAAGTGAATTGGTTCGGAAATACTTCAAGGGTAGCGTAGGCAGTTCTAACGCTCAGTTGTGAAACGATAACTTTTATTAAAATTTCTAACAATTATAATAGTAAAATATACATTAGAATTTTATAACTGTTCGGTATTGTATCAAAAAAAATAATAATTCTGCAAAGACCTAACAAAATTGTCTCAGGGACCGTCATTTAGTTCTTGGATATATTCCAATGTTTGAGTTCCCCAATTCTCAAGAGTAACTATCTCTATTTTAACTCATATATTATATAACTCCTCTTATTTTGACATACCTCTACTGTTTGCAGTTTCCTACATTATTGACCAACTTTATATTTTTACTTAAACATTCCAATCCTTTATACAAACATGGTAATCTCAAGATAGGGCAATCTGGAGGAAATCACAATCTGTCACGGCCATCGCTGACATATGTCTCTGGACGATTCTTCACGGGGCATTATCGCTAGATTCCCAGGGGAATGTTTACATTTCACCCGCCGTGGTATTATAAAATACAATAAATTGTTGTATACCAATTCTACTTATCAAGCCCATCAAGTAAAGAGCGTACCAATTATTAATAGACCGGCAACCCACTTGGGAGCCCTGGAATTGAGTATCTATGGTGGTATCAGTTAACATCAGGTAAACCAAAACAAAACTCCTAGAAGATTGAATATGAAAGCTGAAAGCTTTTATATTTCAGACTTAAATAAACACAAATAAATTGTATTTCGTAAAAATAATTCCTCGAATCTTTTGAAGGGCTTTTCTCTGAAAGTAAGCAATATTAGAGGTACTGTTGCTAGGGACTTAGTGATTTCGATGTAAACGAAAAGATACTCTTTGTTGTTGGCATAAAGTATATTATTCGGTAAAAGGCCGAAAGGTAAGGTTTTGGTGACAGCGATAGCGGGGTTTTAAAGATCTTATGTACTTCAGACATTTGAAAGTATTAATTCTAATTAAATTTGTTTGCTATTATTAAATTCATTGCTTAATTTGATTTGTTATAGTCGGACAAAAATTATAACGAAACCTCTCGAAATCTTAAATAGCTGGTTGCCTTGAATTGGTCCTTAAAATAAATCCTTCTACGCTTCCTCAACTTAAAAGGAGGATCCTCATACAGTCAAACTGAGAACTGACTGGTCCGAAGGTCCCGGTGGCTAAGAGAAGTTGTATAGGAACTTTGCTAGCGCGTTTTTGGGTTTATGTCAAAAAAACAGTGCTCAGATTTCTGTTTTTGTTTCATCATGAATGAAAAGTTTGTCAATCGTATAGACAAGGTAGTGATCAGCCTCGTGTGTCAACACGCCGTTGACTTTTTGAGTCTAAGGCAAGCCGGTTTCCTCACGATGTTTTCCTTCACCGGTCGAGCGAAAGAAGGTCCATTGGTCCAACACAGCCGGAGATCGAATCTACGACTTCAGGGATGAGAGTCGCACGCTGAAGCCAATAAGACAACACAGAGCTTAAATTTTAATTTAAAAGAGAAGATATCTTGTGTGCTTGATAAGAACTAAAAGTGAAATTATAATTAAGCTTTGCATATAAATTGTAAGAATATCGTAAGACAATTCGCTTCCGCCGTTATTAGGACCCGACCCTCAAGGATTTGCCCTTGGCAGCAATTTGTATGTCAATAAACGAGACATCAATCGGAGTCGAAATATATTGCGTACGCATAATTACTTGATATTGATACTGGGAATTAATTTGACCTTTTTGGAGCAATTGATATTAATATCATGGTGGTAGTGTCGAGATAAACGGTTATATATAGGTAATTATTTGTTTTTTCTGTGCGACAAAACACTGTTGATCTATTCTAATGTGTTTCTAAAGAAGAAACATTTGTACTTTTGTATGTATGTTTATAATGATTTTTCACAAAAACTACTAGACCGATTTCGAAAATTCTTCCAACATTAGAAAGCTGCATTTCCACCGACTGACATAATAAATTAGGGATCCCTAATAAAAATGCAATAATATAACC
This sequence comes from Pieris melete, assembly GCA_963693345.1. Lineage (NCBI taxonomy): Eukaryota > Metazoa > Arthropoda > Insecta > Lepidoptera > Pieridae > Pieris > Pieris melete. The sequence goes on from CAVNZK010000020.1 coordinate 1,022,163, forward strand.
CGAGGTGTGAAAAAAATTCCACAAAAAATCTGTCATCGCGTGCGCTGTGGAAACCATTGATGATAGAACAAAAACATGTTGTTCACTATTATGAAACATATCAATATCTAGAAAAATTATGTTTTACCCATGGGCAATTGTATATTGGCCTATCCCGAGGTGGAACTCCAAAACATCAAATTATTTTGCTGCCACAAAACAAAACTACGCCAAATGTTGTGTATTGGGAAATTCTTATACACTGAAGTTCTACAAATAAATATCTTTTCTAATATTATAGAAGAAAATTGCATTTATAATGTTTGTTTTTATTTTTAACTTTTTATAGTTATCAAACTAAAAAAACTCTGGACTCATTGAAAAAATTCTTTCATTACCTACTTGAAATCAAGAACTTTTCAATACCTGTAGAGCATTTTTAAATGAACTGATGTCGGTTTACTAAGAAAAGTTAGTAAAATAAAACTTATATGATAACAAAAATATAAAATAAAATATGTTTATTTTGGAACATAAGATACATGTATCACTTATTCCACGTCATTAAATTTGAAGGCATCCCTACTCATCGGCAAAGAAGACAGAGGGTGTAGGCTGAGAGAAAAAGCCGGCGTAAAAAACTCTCGGTACTCTTTTAAAACAGCAAATCATCAAACAACACTTATTTAAAACATATATCTCTAGTCGGACTTAGTAGACTGTGAAGATGTCTTTCCACGTAAGTAATTTGTATGTCTTGATTATAAATGTACTTTGCCTATTATGCGCCATGTATCTCGCTGACTATGATTTCTATAAAGCACCAGTCCACCACCAAACGCCGTCTTATTACTTATGTAAAAAATCTCTTGTTTTTATATTGAAGAAAGTAGTTTCCTTTGGTTTGTTCATCTCGAAGTCGTTATAATTTCATTAGGTTGATCTAGTACTTCACTGACTCTAAACTCTAAACGATTCTTTGTTTCCGAAAGGAACGGTCTGCCCCAGCCCTGAATGTACAGATTATGAATTCATATCGTTAATATAATTCAAAGATAATATCCGCTCAACGAACGTGATGTCTCAAAAGTCGAGTCCTTCCGATCTATTTTAGATTGGCCCTGTTTTGTTTTTGAATTACGGGTAAGGTGTGGAGTGATGTTGCCGGTTTCTGATGTCTTTAGATGAGGTTTCAAATGGGTTAAGGCTTTTGTGATAAATACGGTTCAAATGAGAGTTTTTGGTTCTAAAATTGTAATAATTAAATGCGTTATTATCAAAACACAACTCACAATAGAACAGTATGTGAGACGACTAAAAACTTCACCATATTCTGGAGCTAGAAGACCGGCAGTAGCTCTAGACAGCAGATGAGTAGAGTACGAGTCGCTCATAGCCTTAGGGCTGATACAAATACCCGTAGGAAAAATATCGAAATACAAAATTACATTGAACCCTACGTACAGCTATATTTAATTAAATTTATATTACATTAAACTTGAGGTGTTGTTAGCGAAAAAGCTGCTGAAATAAAACGATTAAATTTGGTTTGGGTTTAAAGCTACGTAATATTAATTCGATAAGGAGTGTTGGCCTAGTGGCTTCAGCGTGCGACTCTCATAGCTGAGGTCGTAGGTTCGATTGTGCACCAATGGTCTTATATGTGCACATTTAACATTCTCTCGAACAGTGGAGGAAAACATCGTGAGGAAACCGGCTTGCCTTAGACTCAAAAATTCGAGCGCGTGCGTCAGTTAGTTAACTTTCATGATCATTTGTTAAACTTATAGGCAAGTAGGTGATCAGCCTTCTGAACCTGAAACACGCCGTCTACTTTGGATCTAAGGCTGTTTTCCCCGCCAAGGTAACACTGTTCTTAAATTATAAAACTATCTCTAAAATAGGTCAAGCAATGATTGATACTACGAAGATTCAGTTCCTGATATTGCGTTTACTATAAAATACATCAAAGTTTGTTTATGAAGAACGTAAATAAGATTTATTTTGTGGAACTGAGAAATTGCATCAATCATCACTACATATGTCTATTTAATTTTTGTTAGGCATATACAGATTACATTTTTTCTAACAGAAGCCAAACGGGCTAGAGGCTCACCTTTGATAAGTTATACCGCCGTTAACACTCACATTGCCAGAAGGCTCGCAAATGCGTTGCCGGGCTTTTAAAATTGGTACGTGCTTTTCTTGATAGACCCTAAGTCGAATTGGTTCAGAAATGCTTTAATGTGCAGCTGGTTCCACATAGTGATGGTACGTGGCTAAAACTGCCTTAAGAAACGCTCAGTTGTGGAACGACGAACGTCGAGGTAGGTAGGTATTTTGTACGATAAAAGAGCTTAATTTTGATTTGCAATACAGTAAATAGGCACAAACACGACGAAAATATGTAAATTTATAATTTGGTTTGAAACACCATAACTCCTGAATTTGAATTTTGCATCTGGTTTCATTTTATTATAGGCTACAATCAGCCTAATTCTACCGATCTGCAAGTAGGTAGGACTATATATATATATATATATATATATATATAGAGAGCATATGCTTCGATGTCTTCAACAGACCAAATGCTTCAGGCACCATTGAAGCCTTATAAAGGGTCGTGCACTCGTGTCCTGACTTGGGCAAGCTGTCAGCTCGTTCGAGCGTGATATCTGCGTACACAATTTACACAATACGACGTACGACACGACTAATTTATGGCAACGACGGTCCTACATCTATTTAGTCTATTTAATGTCTAGAAACATGCCCAAAGATCGATTCTTAAGGGGCCTCCAATTTAATGAAATATGTGGCTACACCATTGCCGAATGTGGCTACACTATATCCCGAAAATACAAAAATATTTAATGCAGCACGTGGCTGAAAAATTTATATCTTAGCAATATTTCTACAACAGTATAATATGGCTTATTATTTTGTCTTTACACGGTCTATATACATTATACATGGCTAGTACCTATAGCTGCAATGGCGGACGAACTCATACGCTTTGCAGCACCTTATATTGTTTTTAAAAAAATCGTGGCAACCTTCACGTTACAGCCAGCTTATATTGTTTAAAAAAAGGACACACTTAGGCGGTAAAGCGAGACAGCAATAATATGGCTGAGAAATATTGCAGTTTTTTCTTGTCAAGTTATCGTTCCGACCATACGGCTGGGACACTAAACATTCATCGGACATACAAAAAATATTTGGCAATATATCACGGCCATACTAAAAATATTGCCGTGTATTGCATAGTCTAGCCGTAAATGACAGATGACGCTACCAGCCACACCCTAGCAGCTACGCATTTTCGTAAAAAAATGCCCCTCTAGTAGCTCCTTTAGGAATAGAGTAGTACAAGCAATTATCATCTGTTTAGTAATAGTGGAGTTGCTTCACTGATTAAATAATTCTGCAATTTTTTAATGAGTAATAAGAGAATTAATTTAGCACTAATTATCGTGTCGATTTATTTTCGGACCTAGGAAGTGTTCTTTAATTAACCATCGTTATTATAGTTCTCGCTAGCAAGATTCAAGGTTGCCAAACTGTTTAACAATCAATTTACCATGAACAATTTAAATGGTAACGCAATAATTTCAGTACAAATTCATTATTTCACTATAATATTTAATCAATTTTTCGTCCTGTGAATAGTAATTTAATTATACATATTGACATGACAACGTCTTATAAATCGATGGAGCCGGCTGCATGCACGAAAAAACATGACTCATGCGGCGTTACCTCGCTCTGAGGCGTTCCATTTAAGGCTTGAAGTGCAAGCGAGAGCGCGAAGCGACAGAGAGGCACAATCGGACTCCGCGCTCTTCAGCGTTCGACATCTGTCTCTCTCCTACTTGAGTGAGCGATTCGTGACGTTGTCACAGTCAACTATCGTCAGTAAACCGACTTTACAGACAACGATTTTTTTATTTATGATTTTTGACCACTGATGAGAAGTTCACTATATTCAATTTCAGTTCAATTTTTCCTCATTGTATTATGATTTTGTATTATATATAGATATATAAATGTCGAAATGCATTTTTGTATTCTCACGAAGCAGGGGTGGTGGGACTCGACCTACACCAGAATCTCTGCTGGATGAGCAATACCCACTAAAACCACATAGGTAGTTCCTACAAGGGGATACATCCAATTTTATGTTTTATTTTTTAAAATTGTATCTGTTCTGTTTCCCAAATAAATAAATAAAGGCCGCGTTAGAGGCTCCCGGGTCGCTATTGCGTTCTACCGGGGAGCCACGAAAATAATGTTGAAGGAGAATATTTGTTGAACTGTTGCTATATAAATAGTAATAATAATCCAGGGCGATAGACCCTATTCGCCTAAGATTCCATGTTTTTTTTTGTTACATATTTTGTCGATTTTGGGTCCAAGCCAACCCAGTCCAGAGAGATCCTTGTCCAAGTAGTATCACATATCGTATCCGTAGGTTGTAAAAACGACAGGTCAATGAACCGAACGGCGGCGTTAGGGAAATGGCAGACGCATTTTCTGACGGTCACCAAACTACCTTGTTACTATAACGACCGTTATGGTTTATGAGGGCTAATGATCAAGCTGGGATTTGTCCTATTTTATCTCAATTCAATCATGTCGTAAAACTAGTATGTCAATTGTCATTATAATTCGTTATTCGACAGCTGTCATAGTGAAAATACAGAAATAAAATTTTAATAATTTGATTGAATTTGAAATACAGAAGTTACAAAGAATTCTCGACATTGAAGTGTATGTTCGTAAGCATATCGAACTAGCAAATACTAAATTAACTGGAATAAATTCTTAAATATTTTTTTTAGAAACCTAATGATGATGATGAAAGGCGTTATGTAGTAAAATAACTTTAATATATATATATATGTCAGTCTCGTGACACTAAACGAAGCATTCGCATGTCTTATCCTGATACTATCAGTTTAATTTAGTTGGAGTTTGTTTTTGATCTATATATATATGTGTGTATTTGTATAATTTAAAAATGATAATTAACACGTCAAAAACTTGACGTTTGTTTCGTGTCTACAAGCATGGACAGTCACAGGGACTGGCTTCGCCATCTTGACTAGAGATGCTTTTAAATTAAAGTTTTCAATAATTATAAAATAACAATTTGTTTTTTAATCATTAGTAAATCATCTAAATTTTAAAAACGCTATTAAGTACATGCGTTTTTTTGCTCATTTGCTTAAAAGGTATCTAATTTTGCAACGTTTAAATTTGTTTAAAATTCGGCTAATTCACATTGTTTAACAACTATAAATCTTTTCTGCGGAATCACCTAATTGCCACTGTTCTACAATACATAGAGGTCAGTAGTTATTCCCATACATTAGAACAGTACAGGTCGTAACGGGACCTTTTAATGTATGTTTTATATTTTGTCTAAAGAAATCTATATGTTAGAAATTATTCAAGACTGAATTGAATTATATAGAACGTGAATTTGGTATTTTGGAAGTCTTATCTTGTAAAAGAAACATCTCACAACGCAGTTCTTCTACCGTAATGTTGTGAGATCCATGTAATACCAAGTCGGTTAATTTATTCAGTCCATACTTCCTTCTGTCTCAAGTTATTACGTAATTAGCTATCGCAATAGTGACTATATCAATATTTAAAAATTAATATTATATGTTTTAAATACATATATAAATATACATTGACATGACTATTCCTTGATTTATACATTTAGCACTAGTTGTTTACTAAATTTGATGCTTCTATGTTTGCTAGAAGGTACGAGTCTTGATGATCCGTCAGTCAGTGAGTTACAAATTAAGAAACATTAACTAGTAATTAAACTACTGTTTTAAGTAAAGTAAGTAATATAATGAAATAGAAAACTTGTTTACTAATGTAAAATAATAAAATTTTCCTTTTATAAAATATCTAACTTCAGACCTAAGAGTGTGCTGAAATGTAAATTAAATATAAAATCTTAATACTACATTTTAGTTTACTATATTTAAAAAAAAAAACATTTGTCGAAGTTCACATTAACTATAGTCTAACCAATTGCAACAACTTTTTTTTAGATTCTACCCTTATTTAGTTGTATAAACAATAAAAATATAACCCGTATAAATATCTAATGACAAACAACCTAACCAAATTGTTAAAGACACTGGAAGGAACTAGCGTTTAAGATACAGGCTAGGCCTAGTTTAATCGCTAGTGCACATAGAATTATTTTATGTACGAGATTGAACAAAATTAATAGTGTAAACACAACGATTCGTTGCTTATTGTATGTTTATAACCTTTAGAATGTAAGTACCAAATGTTTTTCGTCAAATAAAGTGATTTTTATTTTATTATTTTTTATAAGTAAATGAAATTTGAAATTTTGTCTACACAATGCCTACTTGGTAACTGAACTGAACTGGGTTCAAACTCAACGAAATTTCAAATATACCGTGTCTATAAAATGGCTGCTTGGTAACTGAACTGAATTCAGGTTTCGAATTTTAACCACAACGACGTTATAGGATGGTACGGCCGTGCCGTTTTTGCGGAGAGACTGTAGTGCCCCTAGATAAAACGTGTTTCAACAAACTTTTTCATGGCTGGCAATAGACTTATATTAATAAGAACCGTTAAGAAAATGTTTCTGCATATCACATTCCTCAACATTTTCGGCGTTCTTGAGGTGTACAAATAGCCCCGCTTCCGCTGTGGTCGTGTCGGATGCATAGACAAATTGACGCCGTCCGCCTGTTATTTACATTGTACGATTTTATTAGTGTATTGGAGTTAAAAATAGATTTTTTCGTAGTTCGATCCCCGGCTGTGCACCAATGGACTTTCTAAGTGCGCATTTAACATTCGTTCAAACGGTGAAGGAAAACATCGTGAGGAAACCGGCTTGCCTTAGACACAAAAAGTCAACGGCGTGGATTGACAAATGATCATGAAACAGATACAAAAATCTGAGGCCCAGACCTAAAAAAGGTTATAGCGCCTGATAAAAATCATATATGCGGCGCTACAACCTTGAAACTCATCACTCAGGCTGGATTGGTTTATATCATGTCTTTTATTAACACTTCGTTGTATTAAAAGTCCTTCCAATCCCAGTCATTTTGAAGTTAATTATACTTCAAGGCCGCTGCTGCCTCTTAGATTGGTTGTATGGATTTACCACCATTGCATGGTCAAAGTCACCAGTGCAGGTTGACTTTTGGGCCGGTTAAGATCTTATTTCCGTTCTCCCCTTAACCACACACACACACACACACACACACACACACACACACACACACAGCATATAATATAAATTAGGGCCGCCTTATTGCGTAAAAGCGGTCTCAAATCCCATGGAATGGTTGTATAAGAACATATCAAACTCTACAGTTCATAATCTTATTTTTCTCTTTTACAGAACAGCGCGCCTATGTGGGAGGAATTTATATCGAAAGCTACGAAATTACATTCGGCATTGAAGTAAGTGTTATTTTTATTTATTTAATTTATAAGTTGATTTAGGACGAAAAGGATTACACCGTTGAAGTGTTATTTTTAAGTAAGTTTGATTAGTATTGTTTTAAAACATAGCTGAGGCGGCCTAGTGGCTTCAGCGTGCGACTCTCATCTCTTGGTTGTGGTCGTAGGTTGGACCCTTGTCGGTGCACCAATAGCGATAATAACGGATGCGATCTTGCTACTCGATTATTATTGTTATCTACTATATAGAAATATGTCGGGTTTTCCTTCCTGACGCTATAACTCAAGAACGCACGAACCGATTTCCACGGTTTTGCATTCGTTGGAAAGGTCTCGGGCTCCGTGAGGTTAATAGCAAAGAAAATTCAGGAAAAATTGCAACAGAAAAGAGGGATCACTAAATGAAATGTTACATAAAACGAAGCCATCTGGTGGCGAAACGGAGTTCGCCGGGTTTGCTAGTTGTATATATGAGCCAATTCAGTAAGACGTGTAGACTATCGGATACAAATTTATTTTAATAATTTAAGGTATTCGAGAATGACAATAAGATTGTTGTTACATTGGTTTATAATCATGCTTAGAATGGCAGTTATGGTTCTTTTGTTTTATACAAAGACGCTCATCTGATGTTAAGTGATATCGCCTGCTAAAAGGGCTCGTAAGTGCGTTGCCGACCTTTTAAGAATTGGTACACTCTTTTCTTAAACCTTCAGTCGAATTGGTTCGGAAATACTAGTTGTCAGCCGGTTTAGCATAGTGATGGTGCTCAAAAATACCTTAAAAACGCACAGTTGTGGAACGACGGATGTCAGGGGTAGTATGTATGTTCCCCGTTCTCATATCATTGTAATCATTGGCAGTGAATGCAATGGTAATTCGTATGCAATCAGTTATGCTATTCTTCGCATTTGACGCTACAGCCACTAATTCGGACCAATTTATGTAGTGTGGTGCAATGACAGAGAAAAAACTCGATTACAAAAATCAAGCACTCGTAGCAATCACGATGTTTTTGGTTATAAGCTGAAGTATTAAGAAAAAGCAAACAGTGGCGCTACAATCTTTTAGATCAGGGTCTCAGATTTCTGTATGCTTCGTGATTATTTTTTTTGATTCTAAAAGGCGAGGCCTATTTGGATTTAAAGCATGGCCGCTTTCCTCAGGACGATTTCTATATAGAAAGTTGACTACGGGTCCTTCAAGAAAAGAGCGTACTAATGGTACTATGGTAAACGCTGGAAATACACTTGGGAGCCTACTGGCAATGTCCATGGGCATCGGCATTGTAATATTCCTATCGTAATTGCTAATATGTTAAAGAATATCGCCTGATAAAATTATATGATTTATATGAACGAGATTTTGCTCACAAAACGATCAGGCGCTATCTAATTGAAAAGATTTTAACAATATTTTTTATATAGAATGTTTCATTATTTTATGGAGCGAAATGTTGGTTTAATTAACAAACTACAGGGCCTTAGCTATAGGGGTATATGTGTTATAACACGGTACTACGCATTTTGATATTACACGATTTCAGTAACACACAACACGGGTATTTATCCATATAACGTTGAGATTGCACACAAGCGCGTTATGCGAGAATTCTCCCATAACCCAATCCACCGTGTTATGGAAGGGATTACTGTACTTTTAGACACATAAATCAACCGAGCTCATGTGAACTTAAATAAAATTAATAATGTAACGTAAACTTAACTAGAAAAGCGTTGATTTAATTCGTTTTCAAACATCACATAGAACTTGGGTGTTTTAATTATAAACGTTTTCCAGGTCAGCCCTAGTAGCAGTTGCTGCATTCCTTGATGCATTCCAGAAAATTGCCGACGCAGCCACAAACGCTAGAGGTGAGTCATTACGTTTTTTAGACTCTTAATGCAAAAGGGCTCGCGAGTGCGTTGCCGGCATTTTAAGAGTCATGTATGTACGGTAGAATAAATATATTAAGAGAAATGAAAAATTGTTTTCGGGAACACCATATATTATGTGTAATATTTACTAAACAGCTTAATACTAATTGAGATTCGATCTTTGAGTATTGATGACATTTTGACGCTTTAGTAAAAGCGTTAGAAATTATTTTTTTATGTCAAATTAATTACCTAAATCTGTGTGTTCAGATATCTTAAAGTTAGGATTATAAATATTTTCTACAAAATCAAGTACTTAAGTGTAAAAAAAAAAAATTTCAGACTTATGGTAACTTTGTAACAGTGCAATATTTTCTTCCAAAGAAGTTTTTGCTGTCAAAGTTAACTGTGGAGCAACCTTTACCATACATTTTGAACTCAAAATCATATTATCCAATGAAAAATTAGATTTTAATCCTACCCTCAGTAACATCCTTAATCCACTTCATATATTGAAATACATTAGTGTAAACACTAGGCCAGCCAGCAATTCCACATTCACGGTATCCGAAACTCAGTATGCCAATGATAGAAAATGACGAACTATCTTCGTACATCAACGGACCACCCGAGTCGCCATTACAAGTGTCTTTGCCAGCTTCACCACCCGCACATATAACATTTAAAAGTGGTAGGTCTGAATAACGTTCCTTGCAGTAGTCCTCTCTTACAAACGGAAGCCTCACATGTTTCTTAACGTCACTAGATTCTCCAGACTCGTCAATTCCCCACCCAGCCACAGTAAAATTTGTATTTTTATTAAACTGTGGGAAAAGGTCGACTGTAGGTAGACAGATTATTTTTATGAAATCTGGAAGGAAGGAAGACATCAATTACGTATTTATATAGTTTGCACTCTCTAGTAAGAGCTATGTATGAATGTATGAACATGTCAAAAATAAGAAAGAAAACGAACCTGATAATATGGCGGCTTCCTTGAGCTTGACAAAACCTATGTCATTCAGCCTTTTACTAAGATTGTGGTCTGGATGCGAGAGTGTATTCTCAACTGGAATTATAACTACAGTTGAAGAGTCAAAACCACCACCATCAGTTTCTTGGGTGTCTGTTGGTAAAAAAAAATTAAGCATATAGGTAACAGGTAATAGGTAAGTAATAAGTGTACATTATGTACACTGACTCGTCAGTAAAGAAATACATATTAATGCTTCTAATTTTATATTTATTGAGTTTTCAAATCAAGGGCGTAGAACGGAAGAGAAGAACTGGCAATCAACTCTCCGCCACTCTTTTTAATCGCCTTTTTTTTGTTTGGAGTTTGTAAGGAGCTGCAACCATTACACCATGTTCCACATGATATATCAAGTAATTAATAATAATAACATAAATTAAAAAAAAAACAAAGAACTGTCTTCTATCAGCAGGAGGCATGGTGAAATAGGAGCACGAACAACACGCAAACACATAGTTGAAATAACCAACATCACCGCATACACGAATTCAAGTACGACCAGTCACCACAAGCAGCACCCGTTCGCGAGCATGACGCATGGCCAGGCATCGACTCCCTCGCCATATTTTAGAGAGAGAGACAACCCGACGCATGCACGCCGCCACAAGCAATGACATTTAAGCGTACATGACGATCCTTGAAATGTAAACTTGGCTACATAAGAAAATAATAATTAATACTACTTATATTGAAATAATTTTATACCACATGGATCACATGGATCACATGGTTTGTTCCCACTTTACATTAAAACAGTCATGGATGTTGACGATCGCCCCAGAGTCCGGAAATGCAGCCGAGAATTCATATCCAATCACTAGGATCGTTTAAATATTCATTTATATTATAATAGGCCTTAGCAAGCTGTTTTACTTTAATGCAAGATTTAAATTTCTTTACTGACAACACTTGTATCTCACTAAGGATTTTGTTGAAAAAACGTATACAATTGCCTTGGAAAGAGTTACTCGTTTTATGCAGCCTTCTGGTTGGTGCGCTAATTTTGTCTTTATTACGAGTACTATAATTATGGAAGCTACTATTATTTTTAAAGATATCTATATTTTTCCGCACATACAAAAGATTCTCATAAATGTATTGACTTGCCAGAGTCAAAATATGTAATTCCTTCAAATTCCTTCGGACCGACTCCCGTGGGGACAACCCACAGATCGCTCTTATAGCCCGCTTTTGCACTACAAATATCGATTTAATGTCAGATGCTTTACCTGGGTTTGAAGTAACGTTGTATTCTGCTAGACGTGCGAAAAGCCTGAAATGCAAAATATTACCTGATTTAGTTAAGGTTGATCGCACAACTTGACGTCACCGTCTTGGCGCCTATGTATGATGTATCTGTTGATGTATATATATCTTCCAAGGATTTTCCAGTTTATCCTATTTTGTCCTTTTTTCCAGTTTGTCAATTTATGATGGTTGTGAATTTATGTTTAGCTGTTTCATATGCTATACACTAATTTTGACATTGCTTACTTCTACTAATTTCGCTCTAGCTTTCCTTATAGGAAAGTCGATGAAATAACTTCAATACAATTCGATCCGAATGTTTTTTTAAATTTTATATTTTTGGCGATTTTTGACACGAGATGCTGCGATTATAATGGTACATAAATACTTACGGTGCTCTGTTTGGCCCGTTAATGCAATGTGCCGCCGTCAAAATTAATCTTGGAGAAATTAAACTGCCGCTGCAGAGAAGAAATTCTCTCGCGTATTGTAGTAGAGCTAACCAGGGATACTGATCAAGATTAGTTGCTTTCCCCCCTGAAACAGTTTTTTTTTGATGAAGAGTAGAATTTATTTATCATAGAAGTTTCATTTATAGGAATAAAAGCAAACAAAATATTAATATTGATTAAAATATTGTGGTCTGCAATTAACACATTATAATTTAGTAATATTAACATAATTAATAGGTAATCATTTACGCACTGAACTAAACACTTTCGTGTGTGTGTAGTTCTCTCTGGAGTTTAACATCACACTTACACTATAGACTTTCTACAAAATGCTTACCAAAAATTCTATTGCCGGTACTGGAGTCAATTCCGCAAGTGCCATCTGGAGCTACGTAAATATTCTCATTGGTTTTTTTATCGTTGGGGTTGTTTATCTTATCATCGATACCAAATGTTGGATTCGGCTCTGGTCTAGAAAGTAAATTTGGTTTCGGTATCGGTTTCGGTTCTGGTTTTGGTTCTGGTTTCGGTTCTGGTTTTGGTGCAGTTTCCTTTGTTACTGTATATATGACGGGCTTGATCCGGAACGACGTTGTATCTAATGGACAGCACACCTATAATGAATGTTTAAAAGTTTAATCTAAAGAATTTGAATGTCTTCATCCTTACTATTGTCTTTACTAACGATTGTTACATTATGCTTATTAAATATCGAAATCTTTGCTTCCTTCATATTTATGTCTTAAGTCAAGTGGTCGATGGATGGATTGTATGATTATGACTTGTATTACAAAAAATTGGATTGGAGTGACGAACTGTGTAAAATTGTTTCATGGGTATGTTTTCCTCAACTATAAGGATTTGAGGAAGGAAACATTAAGTCTAATCCATGCCCGTAAATTATGCGTTATATGACGCGTTTGCTATGTTAATTGAAATATTTCAGTGATTATTCACCTTACAATTGTAACTGACGAACTTAATAGTGGCTGTATGAATGAATAATTTACATGGGCTGGAACGCGTATCACGTGTTAATAAAATTGTTCTACTTTGAAAAATTTATAAATGTTATACTCAACTGCAATAAGTTAGCAAGCTGAACGTTGCAGTAATGTTCATTTATATTAAATATCTTCCGTGGGAAGAGACCACAACAGTCTTCTCTCTAGTCTTGGATGCGGTAAAGCAGAGCCGCAGATGTTGAAGCAGAAATGCGTTACTCAAACTCAAAATAACTGTATTCATATAGGTAAACAAGTACACTTATGAACGCCAGAAACTACCAGTTCGCAAGTCAGGCGTAGAGCGGGCAAGAAGAACTGACAAAAATCTTTCCTTCACTCTTTTTAATCGCGAAGTATTGAGTCATACTAATAATTGTTTGAACTGGAGAAAATCAATCCCAAGGCTTAGGATCATTTAAATATGCGTCAAATTTATAAAAAGCTTTATTGATTAATTTACGTTTAACGAGAGCTTTGAATTTATTTAGTTATAATTCTTTAATTTCGCTTGGGAGTTCGTTGTAAAAACGAATACAATTTCCATATAAGGAGTGGTTTATCTTCTGGAGCCTGGTTGGTCGTACACTCAAATTAGTTCTGTTTCGAGTCACTATGCGTTTTAAAATCGCTTATATTGTTTTGTACATAGTCTTAAAGAATATATTGAAATTGAATACTCTATTATCTGTATTTATTTTGTATTAGTTTCTGAAATATTACCTTAATAATATAAGTAAATGAATTTCCGCACAAGGACTGTTGCAAGAAAAGTTCCTCTGCTTCGCTTTTGTATGGTTTGTTGTCCAGTTCGTTCAGAATTGGACATTTTGATATTGCCTTGCATTCGCCTGCATCGCTGTTTGGTACCTTGCAGAGTTTTGCTGCAATCAAGAATACAAGAGTGAATTATTTTGGGCACTAGATGGTATTTCATGTATATGTCGCAGCCAACTTAGCTTAATTAGCCGTTCCATTAACAGCCTAGAAGTTTAACTAGCGCCCTGATAGATGTTCAGCCGTAGCGTTTGGTACAACATTTAATAAACTGGCTGGATAATGCTTAGGCCATTCGTACTATAGTCATTATTTGGCAGAAATAAAAAAGATGAAACATATGACATACATTTTTTTTTTAAATTAAATTGCTTGTGTCAAATTCACATTATTATTGTCACAACAATCTTTCATTGAGCTTGTTGTTTGTCATGAAAATTTGGAAAACAACCCTCAAAATATGAAGGTGCAGAACAAAGAGAAACTGCCCCAGGCCGGTACCAAACGCGCTCGCGGTAGTGAATCCCCCTCTGGGCGTCCTCCATCTACCAGAAAAAAGATGGACACTTAAAACAACAAAATGGACTGGATCTACTGGAAAGAGATGTATAGGACGACAAAAGAAAAGATGAACAGATGTCGTAACAGAACTAGAGGGGAAAAACTGGATGAATGTTGCTCAAAACAAAGAGGAATGGAAACATATAGAGGAGGCTTTTACCCTAAAAGTGGCCTAAAAATACTAGAACATTTACAAAACTAATCTTAATTTTTTGAACTTATACTAACACAAAAAGTACAAGTTGTATGGATTCATTAATAAAGCCAAGGATTTCTCAAATTAATTTCATTCTTCATAAGTGAAATATAAAAAAAAATGTTTAGTATGAAAACAATGAAGTCATTTGTAATATTTTTTAAATAGTAATAGTGTATGCAATATTTAAATCTAATTTAAATAAAATATAACAATTTATGATAAACTGGACAATGTTTGGCTTAGTCATGATAAAATGTTGAATGATATCTCTAAAATCTTAATCTTGGAGCTAACCTGTTACTAATAATATTATTAATGAAGTCTGCATTAAGATACTATGACATTCACATATGAATAAAGTATTGAATTAATAAACTCACCAGTAGCAAACACGATTAAATAACAGAACAACAGTATTTGTAATTTACACATGACGCACGCGCAACGTACAGTGGTCGACTGGGACTGGTTTTCGCTGTGGAGTGTGGTATGTTTTTATAATACAAGGAAATATTTATTTTTTATAAGCGAATACAGATTTACAAATATGAATCAATTATGACAGTGTTTTGGGCCTTGTTTGGTTGGGGTAAATATAACTTGATTTTGGTGCGGGAATGATAGCGCATGAAATATAGACTATCATTCTATTATTATTGTATCGTTATCATTCAATTTGTCCCACCTTTTCGAAGAACGCGTTTTGGTCAAAGCTCACCGATGTCCAGATTGAGCATTCTGATAAACTAGCTAGGTCTGGATATCCATAGGTGTTCCCCTTACATTTTAAAATCGATTTTCTTTTAGTTTCTGTAATTTAAATTGGTTTGTTTAATTTTTGTATTATCTCTTCGTGTACGTCATGCTTGCTTGTAAGTGCTTTGCAAATCAAAGATTGTTTTTTGTTATTTTACCAATGTATCAGTGTGCCGAGCGTTGGCAAGCTTTTTATCAATAAAAAAGAATAATTATTTCCTATACCTATAGATTTTTGAGCTTTTGTTTGGATCTGTGCTAAGAATCTTTATTAAATACCGTTAACTCTTTACGAATGTTAGGTACTGTTATACTGTTAGCCAATGACCTAACGAATTCTGAGCATCTATAGCAAAAGTTCTGAACTGTTTACCTTAACTTTTTTCCTTAAAACATTTCACACAATTACACTTTCATACAATTATTTTTTCATTTACCTCTTATATTGGCCTTTTTTGTGAGGAAAAGCGTTACGCATACCCCACCGCGGCACGACTACCTTGTGGTGGGTTATGTGGGATTTTCTGTGCATACCCACTGAAACCCCAGGACACGGTGTCAGTGTCGCTTGCCAATCCTATGGTATAAGCCAACTGGATCCATCAGTATTTATCTTAAGATACACCACCCCCACCAACTTTAAGCTGGTCATTGCAAAAGTTTTGATTATAAGTACTAAACTAAGGCCAGATGTTGGATTTGACCTTGTAACTCAATAACTGTTTGGCTCTTGCTTATGTGGCTCCTGATAATGATAGTTAATAGATGAATAAATGTTTTTTAACCGATCTTGTGTTGGACTTTTGTCTGCCAATTTCGTTCTCAACTTTCGAGGTGGAGGTTTTCTAAGTCTAAAGATGACCTTACCTTGGTTACCTTCCTATTTTATAAAAGTTGGTTTATAAGGGAGGCACGGAATGATAAATCACTGGCGTAACAACACCCAACGCAATAGCTAAGCTTTGAATGTTCAAATCTTCTAACATAAGTAACCCATAAGAGAGAGAAGAGCTGTGTTGGCCAAGTGGCTTCAGCGTGCGACTCTCATCCCTGAGGTCGTAGGTTCGATCCCCGGCTGTGCACCATGATCATGAAACAGATACCAAAAACTGAGGTTCCGACCTAAAAGTTTGTGGCACATTTAAAATTACCAAAGAGTTCCTAAAAACCTTCCCGTACATAACAAACAACAAATTTATCCACATATTTTTTATTAACTACACAGAACAAATACAAAGTTTTTCTAAAAACAATACGTTTATACTTCACACTTGAAAATAACTTAGCTTTATTAAGTAAAGCCTTTCTTTAGAGAGTCTTTCAATAGCAATAATGCTACAAATACCGTCGTTTATTATGCTAGTTCCATGTAGTTCTCTCAATAGCCTTGGGATTATGAGGAACAAAAACTAATTAATGGGATCGGGCTACTCGAAGTTTCAGAGTAAGCAGTTTTGAACGCATTCTGTATAAAAACTTATTAAAATAATTCGTAACCAACTTTAGATCGACGTTTAATCAATGTCAAAGTTCACGATAACAATATATATGTCCACTGAATATTTGCTATCAGTAATTCATATTTTTTAATACATACAATCTTTATTAAAAAAACGTTTTACTTTGCAATATCGAGCAAATGCTTCATTAATATGCATACGTTGTACATGTTTGTTTTTAAAGTAATATACGTATATATGTGTATATATATACTTCACTAAAATAAATCTGTATAATTTTATATAGTTCTTATTCGTCCCTCTGTCTTAGTAATAGGTACAATTAATGTTTTACTCTTATGCGTAAGATTCAATGTGATTAACCGATCAACATGCATTTTATCTTAATTATCCTATAGGTATCTTATAATATGTATACGAACATAAACTATACAAAAAGTAGTGTTATAAGCTATATATATGTAATTTAAAATATTTAAATATAATTTTTATTATAATTATATACTTCGCGTTCTTGATGCAATACCACTTAATATACTACAGATCGTTTAGTGATATATTTAGTTATTAACACTTCGTTGTACAGAAATATAATACAATTGATAATTAAATAAAAATGAGGGAAACAAAATTGACATTAAATAAGATAAGCGTAACAAGTGCAAAATAACGTAAGACAAAGTTATTGAGACAAAACTAATGGAACAAAACAAAGCAATTAAAACATTAAAACAGGACAATACTAAATACAATCTAATATTGTCTTCTGATATGTAACATACATTCATTTTATTGAAGAGATACATTTTTACCTTTATATTCAGTGACAAAGTATACCTGGAATATGTCTAATGGTAAAATTGGTGTTATTCATATTCATAGATATCTTGAACACATCTTAAAATCGTCTAATCATCCCTTTGGTTCCAAATTGGCCAACGGAACGCTTGTTTTTCTATATTTATTGTTAGTCGATTGAAATGTTACAATTTAAGGGGCAAACTGAACATTCGTCAGAGGACGCAATTTTATTTATGGGACATGTAGGGGGGTCAATACAAGCTTAAACCCAAGTCACCCAGACATAATTGTAGGCAAAGCTATTAACTACAACATATGTCTACAAATTTACGTACGATGGATAGTTTAAGAGATATAGCCAAAAATGTGTGTTCACACATTTTTCCAAAATGGCGGCTGAGTGACAAGGGCGACAACCCCCCCTACATGTCCCATAAATAAAATTGCATCAGCAAATATTCAGCCTATGTTACATTTCAATTGACTGTGTTACTATTCTATTTTCGTATTGTTGCTTTGATTTCTCACAATACTGTCATTTAGAAAACGCCTTTTAAATTCACTATATTTGTTATTCAATTACGGTTTCATCTGAGTGCGAATCCACGGAAGGTAATCGTAAACCTTCGTATAAACTCCAGGTATATTTTCCATTCCACAAGGTGTTGGTCCGAAGCTCACCACGCCCACCACCTCCCAAACCTTCCCGTTCTCATTCATAAGAGGTCCTCCGGAGTCACCCTTGCAGGAATCCTTGCCCTTTTCACCACCAGCGCAGATTTGACCATCCCATAAGGGCACTTGTCTTTGGGCGTAATATGGCTCGCATTGCTGTAATTTGTTATGTTAATTTATAGTTACATATATGTGATAGGACTTTTTTGTAGTTTATTTGCAGACGCAGATGATGATAGATCAGTTGCTACTTGAATATTTTTCGAATATTTAATTATCGAATTCACTGCCCAAAATTGTTAAGAAGCAAAAAGTTGGTAAAAGAAATAGGTAGCAGTGTTTAATCATTCGGGTTATAATACCATTTACGTAAGCTATTTAATAACCCCAACGACGAAAACAGAAATATTTGCATATAATTAATGTAGAACATTGCTATGTATCAATACAATGGCCTATATTTGAAAAAAATAAAGAAAAACCATTTCAGATTTATTAGTGACAAATTGTTATTTTTAAATATTGGCTCTGACAAAACATTCATAATTTTAAAACGCATCAGCCGTGCGATTCTGTAACTCACTTCACGAACTCACACAGCGGTTTTCGCATCGGCGGTCGCTCTCAAATCAGTCGTGAAGCAGTCATTTTATGATTTGGCATTCTGGAAAGGTGGGAGCTTGTAGTTTATTGTTTATCAGAATGCCAAATCATAAAATGACTGCTTCACGACTGATTTGAGAGCGACCGCCGATGCGAAAACCGCTGTGTGAGTTCGTGAAGTGAGTTACAGAATCGCAGGGCAGTTCCTTAATCTGCCGCTGAATTTGTTCATATTAGTAGTATCTTACTTGTTTGGTAGCTAAAGGCAGGTCAACATGTAACTTAAGATTGCTGAAGCTCTCTGTGTCACTTATAGCTCCCCATCCTGCTACCTCCAGTCTTATATTGGTCATTGTGTTGAGCGTTATGTCCATGTTAGGAAGGCATATGGGTCTGATGAAATCTGTCGAACGAAGAATTTGTAAGGAAGTGGTATGTGCTTCATTGATATGCAAAATGGCTTAGAGAATGGTGGAGTTTGGGGTTAAGCTTTTTTTTATTTAATTTTTTCATTTCTTCAAATATCTATAAAAACATAAATAAAATACTAAAAATGTGTTATAGGAATCGCGTTGTAGGAGTATTTTCGCATAACGCGCTTATACGACCCCATATGACGCTTATGTACAAATGATTCACGTTTAACTTTTCTCGTTAAAGGGGATTTTAAATATGCGTGCGTACAAATCATTATAAATGTCACAGTACAGAAATATAACGGGGGCAATCCCCAATTTATATGAGGGAATACCTGTGTTATACGAAGGACTGAAATCGCGTAATATGAAAATGCGTTATAAGAGTATCGTGTTATACTGGAGTTCACTGTATTTAGAAAAGATTCTGTATTTTGGAATCTTTTCATCCGTGCTAACAAGATGCAAGAAAGAGACCAGCGACAAAATTTATTTGTACCAAAGTATTTCATAATATTTAAGCGAACATTATGCTTGTGATTAGAACTAAATTTACTTTACCAGTATAAGGTGCCATCTGTGCCAATCGCAACAATGCGATGTCGTTCCTTCTCAGTTTAGCGGAAGGGTTGTAATCCTTATGGGGAATGGTCCTCTCAATAGCTATAGTGACCACAGGGTCCGTACAGTCTGTCCCTCCACCCTCGACTTGCACGCAGTCCCTACCACTGAAGCTCACGTCGTATTCACCCAAACGCACGTTTATTCTGAAATATTATTCACCTTATATGTGTTTGAATACTACTGTGAATTGCAAAGCTAAAAACTACTGTATTGGACGTTTTCGACTTAGTCTGACATAGTCTTAGACAAAAGTAGAAGGAGCCAATTCCAACTCGGTATAAGTTTTCATACTTAATTTCTAGATTTTTTTTGTCGCAGCCTAAATGGAGTTGTAGCGTACCTAATGTTGTACATAAACATATGTAAAGAGCGAATAAATAGATGTATTTTTTTCGTAATTCTATATCTTACAAAAATTACATATAATAACAAATAATTACACTAAAGATATACCCACAGATGTAATAGGTACATAATATTTTTGGAAAGCGAAAATCAATAAAAATGATTCAATACACTAAGTAATACCCAATTTGGCTGTATTGTGTGATGGTGTAAAAGTGTACGTGAAGTTGTATATGTGGGGTGTGCTGATGATGCAGGGGATTTTGCGCTGCGGATATTCTTAATGGTCATAAGCATATTACGCGATGGCTTAAACAAGTCAAGGCTTAAATATTGGACGTTGGATGTCAGGTTTGCGCGATACAAAACTGAGTTTTTTTGCATGGTTGGTGCTGATGTGAGTAACATGAAACAAAACACGATTACGAGTCTTGTAGGCAGGTACGTGGAATGGCAATTTTTCTAGAGTGAGCTGCAATTAATTTTATTCGAGATGTCATGTAGTAGCAATAAATCGTATTGTGGAACTAGGTGA
This sequence comes from Pieris melete, assembly GCA_963693345.1. Taxonomy (NCBI): domain Eukaryota; kingdom Metazoa; phylum Arthropoda; class Insecta; order Lepidoptera; family Pieridae; genus Pieris; species Pieris melete. The sequence continues at coordinate 1,042,996 of CAVNZK010000020.1, forward strand.
CCAAACCGAGCAACCGTATTCGAGAACATATACATATGTGTAATATAACATGTTCATACAGTTGACATAATTAAAATGTTAACATTATTAATGCATAGCATAGCAAAACGTGTCACGCTTTTTTTTCTGATTTGTTAATCACTCTGAAACATGTGCACTAGTCACCTTTAAAAACCGGAATGATTTTGACCATATTTGTGTTTTCCTGAGTTTCTAAATATTGCGTCAAATACTGGAGTCACTCCACAACTAATATTCATAAATATTACTTTGATATTTATTTTACAAAAGTTTCCCTTACCCCTAGTATTAAATACGCTTTTTATGTTATGATTATTGATATGATATTTGTTATGTGGCGTAGATACGAAGTCTACAATATTGATTTCCAACTTACGGCGTTCCGCTATTTAATACTGGTCCAACAACGCAGTGTGCTGCTGTCAGCACGTACTGACCGCTGATGAGGGCCCCACCACAAAGCAGCTTAATCCTATCGTCCCGAACACCTCTATACTCGATGAGCGTCAGCCATGGGTACTGGTCGATGGCTGTTACGTTTCCACCTGAAGATGAGGAGCATAATGTGTTATTTTGTTGTCAAACGGATTTTTAGAGATTCTAACTTAAATCTACTATATAAAAATAAGTCGGGTTTTCCTTCCTGACGCTATAACTCCAGAACGCACGAACCGATTTAAACGGTTTTGCATTCGTTGGAAAGGTCTCGGGCTCCGTGAGGTTTATAGTAAAGAAAATTTAGGAAAAATTTCAAAGCGGGAATACCAAACGAAATGTTACATAAAACGAAGCTATCTGGTGGCGTTCGCCGAGTTTGCTAGTTAATTATAAATTAGTGCGTTATTATTAATACGATATATCTTATATGATGTTTAAATTACATCAGATATTTAGCAAACATTGGTCACTGATAATGTAATCTCGGGTTCTCCCTGGTACATTTTGTGATTGTTAACGGTATTCTTATTATGTTTTTCCTTAAGGACCGATCTGGTCGCCAAACTCTAAAAGCAAAGCACATTGTTTTTTTTCCATTTTTCTTAATCATTTCTTGAAGTAGGGCGAATGGAAAAAATATATGGTGGAGTTGAGTAGTTTATATATCCATATTGAAAAACACGATTTATAACTTCGCTTAATAGAAAAAAGATCAGCAAATTTTTGACACTTTGAATTCATTTTATGACGAAAATGTATATTATAGAACATGATTTTGAAATTTACACGATATATTTTATCGCAAGCAAAGAAATCCATTTCAGGAAAAAAATCATAAAATTACACAATAATTTAATGTTATGCATAACTAATTGTTATTACGGGCCGGGGTGCCTCAGTGGTCCAGCTCTCCACTGCGCCCCGCAGTCCATCCCGAGACACTGACAAAGCAATTCGTGCTGGGATAGGGCCTTAAGAAGTGGGCGAAATGAAAGTACAATTTGGAATTCTCCTTGTCTAATAGTTCAAATAATATTGATCTACTGGATGCTAGATACTAGATAATAACTCTAAACTACTTTAAATGTTTTCTCTCCCTACGGATAATTATCAATTGTGCGCAAAGAAAATATTTTTTGGGACACGCCTTCCCAGAGCTTATCCAGAGCTTGATATTTTCGCTAGTCAATTAAAAAAAAAGCAAGTGCCTATCTGATACCTAATCCGCTATTTTACTTGTATTTTTTTGCTTATTAGTAATATTTTTTTTGTATTTTAAGTTTTTGTAACATTTATGTTTTGAATAATTGTCATGTATTTAAGAAAAGATAGTTTGTAACATATACTGTAGATATAGCATTATATGATGTTGTGAACTTTAATAATTAGAGTAATACTGCTCATACATATTTAGTATGTGCACAGTGATTTTATGTCCTAATTATTACTTGGTTAGTTTTCTTTAAGTCAACATTTTTTTATTGTATTATACCAAATATCCTATTTCCTCCTCCGCTATCCAGTCCACAGCATTCGGTTCGAGGATCAGGTGGTGCGGCAGTGAGGGTGCACATGGCTTGTTTACCGGGAGCAGGAGGCACTGCTTCATCGGGACCGCAGCACACGCTGTACCGGTCTGGGCTTTCGCATCTGCAAAATTGATCACAATAGCTATGTCTAATGTATAAGAATAAAGAGGTTTATGCGACCTTGAAACCTGTATGCATTGGAGTAACCAAGCAAAGGTTAAAGGTTACAAAATTTACTTTAAATACTTGTCTTAATATGTATTGACAACTGGTCGTTCTACACTTTCAATAGGTATTTACTTCAGTATTGTCAGTAGTCAAAAGATTATTCTACCGAGTAGATGTGTTTCGTAGTAATGGACGATAAATGTGTTTGAATTTATTTAATGACATCAAGATTTCGTACGCTGGAGATTACAAGAATTACTTTCGTATGATTGGTTTAATTTTCAAAAGATTATTAAATACGATTTTGCGACATACCAACCAAGCAAGATACTTGAAAATTCCATAACTGCGAGAGAAAAATTATCAGTCACTTTACGATATTTTGCTACTGGGAGATCGTTTAAAGACTTTATTGAAACATCTCATGCTTTAATTTTGATGTTGACAGCACACACGCTTACACAGCCAATAAATATTTACAGATATTGATGGGTCACAAAAAATCTAGATTTTATGTCAATATGCTCAATAATTTTTCTGTCGCGTTTACACATCATTAAATATTGACCGTCTGACGGCTGACCCCTGCTTATGAAAACAGTTGCAGGTATATATTTTGTATTCATAAATCGAATATATTTCGAGAAGAGTCTAGTCGTTATGACTAATATAAAAAGGTCGCAAACGCCAAATGATAATAAATCTTTGCCAAGACCAGAGCCTTACCTTGATACTTGTACGTAACTCAAGTTGTCCTTCGACACTGGAGGTTTTAGAAGACCCATTAATAGTGGACAGGAGTACAATCCAAGACATGTACCCTCTTTGCCCTCGTAGGTGAAACATCGTCGGTCTAACGGCGGTGTCAGTTGGGGGCAACAAACCTGCAAATATTTATCAATTTTGTATCTGTATAATTTTTATAGCATGGCAACGATTTCATACACAATAGTAATTAAAATAATACTAAACTAAGTCTAATTATTATCCTTACTAAGTCTATTTATTATAATTAATCAATGAAGGAAATGATAAAGTGTATATCGTTTGTTATTAGGAGGTGATATTTAATTTAAAACTGATTCCCGACTTTATATTCATATATTTATTTCGTATTTATATAGTTGACATAAATTATATACAACAAAAAAACAATTATACTAAACATATAGCCAAAGATAGAATTTGAAAAGGAAAAAATCAATAAAAATGATTAAATACGTAATATCTAATACGACTGTGCTGTGTGATGGTGTGAAAGGGTATGTACGCGAGGGTGTGTATGTGGGTTGTGTTCATGATGCAGGTGAATTTGGTTACTTATGTTTCTATAATTGGCAAATTCGATGGCAAAGCCATATTCATTTTGTTAATCTGTAGGTATGCTCCATTAAAAGTTAGTTTATTGTTATTTATAAATTAAATAAATCAGTGGCGCTACACCCTTTTTAGGTCTGGGCCTCAGATTTCTGTGTATGTTTCATGATCATTTGTTAATCTAATAGGCAAGTAGGTGATCAACCAGAAGATCGTCGACTGTTTGGGTCTAAAGCAAGCCGGTTTCCTCTCGATGCTTTCCTTCATCGTTCGAGCGAATCTAAATTGCGCACACAGAAAGAAAGTCCATTGGTGCACTGCCGGGGATCGAACCTACGACTTTAAGGATGAGAGTCGCACGCTGAAGCCTTAAGACCAACACTGCTCTTATTGTTATAAGTCAATAGAATTTCTAGTCCAAAACATATACACACATACATCAGTCTGTTTTCCACCAAACACATCGTCTTTTGTTTTACATGGCTAACAATCTGAACTTACCATTGGCACCTTGTCTGCAAATCCACAGTGAGATCGCCTCAAGAGTTCAATTTCTTCTTTTGAACGTTGCGGATTGTCGAGTATTGCCAACAGATCTTTGCATTCGTTTATATTTATGCACTGGCCGGTGACACCATTTGGTGTCAGACATGGTGATTCTGAAATACATAGTAAAAAACTACATTTATGTTGTGAAAATATGTTCACGTTATCTTTGTATAGTAGCTGACAAGTTGCTGCTGCAAATAGCGAAGTGAAAACTTCTTTGCATCGTTGTGATTTGAAAGTCGACGGTACGAAAAAGAGAGGAACACATATATTCAAAGGACTTAACGTGGGAGAAAAGATAGGAAGCGTTATAGTGTGAACTATTTTCAAACTTTAATTATTGTAGTTTTTATTAAAAAAAATTTTTGTTAAAATTAAAGATTGATAATCATTAAATTTTGATAGATATTAAACTTAAAAGTTAAAATAAAAAAGCTATTTAAAGAAAAGTCTAACACTTCATTTAGATAGTGAAAAAAGTATAATTTACATATTATTAAGTATAACAGCTTTTTTTAATTATTGTAGTTTTTATCTAAATTAATAATGGATATCAAAACTTAAAAAATTAATTCCTTTCGTTTCATTGGTTTAAAACCAAAATTTTTGAAGCTTCTACCACGTGTGAATTGCACACATGTTTTTGTATTATTATAATACTATCCATGGTTGATGTTATAAATACGGGTATATAATATAATATATAATATCCTTAAATTGTTCATTATTCATTTTAAAAGGTATACCTTCTTAGGTCATAAAAGTCCACAGAACATGATTAAAAATATAAGTTAAGTAAGTTTAGTACCTTATTTTATCGATATTAGAAAGATATTATACAACAGCGTGTGTGTCTGAATACAGCTAATTATAATAATGGATCAGTTGAAACAATTTAATGCAATTTGTTTAAATTGCATAAATATTTGATATCATTTTCCTTATTATTCATAGATTAGATACAAAAATATTTATGTGAATCAATTTAATTGTTTCACTTTTTATGCGTTTAGAATTATTATATTTTGTCAATATTTGAAATGTAGATAATTTACAAAATGTTGTCTTCTAGATACGTTTGACTACATCGAGATTTAGTTTAAACTAAAGTAACTTAATACTTATTCCATATGGTTTTGTTACTCTGGCCAACTTTATATCAATCAAATTTTTGAAAGCACATGAAATATCCATGGAACTGCAGGTGCATAGTATATGTGCAATAGTGCATACATTAGCTTCTACCAGTGATAATAATAATAATAGCCTTTATTTCACAAACTTTATTATGAACATTGAAGTTTCATTTATATGGATCCTAAAACAAGTAACTTTTAACAGTAGGTAAAATACACAATGTAACATTTTACATGACATAGGGCTCCTCCATCCGATTCCACTCGTGTCTGACGTGGGACAGGCGCGGCCAGGTGACTTTTCGACACTACATTCTGATAAATGTAAATTTAACGCAAGTATTTAAAAAAGTTTTTGCCAAAATTTAACGTTTTCCTACTTCATAGTTTAAGGCAAATAAGTGTTGAGCCTCGTACCTACTCCACTGTTCTAGATAAGTTCTAAGTTCTTTAATGGAGGGCATCTTCATGTCTCGTACCTTACCAGTCTGAAAAGTTCCTGCGGAGTTTAAGTGCTGTGCCTCTAATAACCTTTAATGTACAGTGTGCATGTACGAATTTTATAGAATAGCTTCTGTGCAACCTTTCTTCTTGTGCTGATCAATATCTGCAGTAGTGCTTTAAATAAAATGGCATATATAATCTTTTGATTTCATCTTGTGTCTAAACTGACCACATTCCTTAACCGATTAGCTTGACAGTTTATATTATTTTCCTCAGTTCATTTAAGTATTTTTATTATTTTCGCTTCACACCACCCTCGCATGCATATACCCATGGGTATCCTCAACCATATTGTGTTCTTAACATTTTTGTTACCTTTTAACATCAGGCTATCGTGTCTCAACTTTATCAGCATGTATTTCTTGACCAGTGTTTTCCATTGTTGATGATTGCAGGCTGTGGTCAATGCAATTTATTATTTTTTGGATAACTAATGTTTCTTTTGGCTCACTCTAGCCTAATGAAGCTAATAATCAGTACTAACTTATTAACATATTAATTTATTTTGAGGTCAACTCCACTAATATAGTTACGTTCCGTATATTCTCAAGCTTTTAGTTGGTGGACTGCATGTTCAAAATGAAATATTACGTTTCCTTTTTGATTGCGTTGTTTGTGTCATTATTATCGTGTTACTGTGAATTCCCCGGTCGTTATTTTTATCATTAACTATATTGGGTGGGTCCCATTGAACTCTGGTCTCAAATGATTGCCGAAATGTCTTTATTCGATTGATTGTTCTGATATATTTTTGGGGCTACCCCAAATGTTATATTTTAAATTTTGATAGCCTTGATTTTATTATGAAAACAATATCTTTTTGCATCAAATACGTTATAAATTTAGGTAATGCCCAGAGATAACGCGTTTTTTTATAATAAATTAATGAACCTGCTATATTTAAACATTGTAACTAAATGGCATATATCATCTAAGCGATGAAAACAATACTCTATTTCTAAAGTGTAGGCGATTGTAAAATTAGCTATATTTAAGACATTTACGACCAATTAAAAAATGTAACTAGACTGTCATCAGGTATATTCTTAATCACTATCTATTTAATTAATAAACACATTAGCGCTATCTATATTAACAGTACCAACTGAGCACGTGGTAAAACCCAGTTCAAGTGTAAGGTTGAGCCTATTGTAAAACCGTGGGAGAATAGTATAATCGTATAAAAACTTGGACAATTGTGGTAATTTGATGTATAACTGGTTTTGTAACACGTTTCATGAATAATTGATTCCAATTGTCAATTGTATTAACTTTAACCCAGACCTGAAGTTAATACAATTGACTTGGTTTCTGATCTGAATCAAGATGTCAAATGATTCGGAATTAATAGATCAGTGCAGTAGAGATTCAGCCGCCAGAATTAAAAAAAAAAGGGGGGGGGGGGTAATAATTAGAATGCGTTGTTTTTGTTGGAAACTTAATTGGTTTCAGATTAATGAAATTTAAGAAAAAAATTCTTGGAAATCTGTTCTAGCGCGTCAAGGTGAACAATTATTTTTGGATGTATCTCGAAGGTTGTCGGGTGTTATTTAATTTTTGTACAAAATAAAATCATTTTATGATATAAATAAAAATGTTTTTTATCTAGTTCGACTCTGCTCTCTCAGCTTCAAATCTGGCTCTCCGATAAAGAAGAGTCGTAGGTTTTTGTATAAAATCAGCATTAAAATGTCCTATTTGACGTTATTGAATATTTTAGTTATGTTATAAATAACTACTGTTAGCTGAAGTATAAAAAAATTAATTAATATGTTATTATTACAATAAATCATAGTTTGTTTGTAGACAATATCAGTTGTAGCACATATCCATTGCATTATCATCATTAATATGGCTTTTATAAAGTTACAGACAAATTAAAGATTTCGCAGTATTGAATCGAGTTTCGTCACGTTTTTTGCATTCTCACACAAACACTTAGCGTGCAATTAAATTTAATTAGTGTAATAGAAGTATTTTAGTATTTGAATATAAGAAAAATATTTTTTTTTAAAGTGGCGTTTGTTTTTGGATAAACTGATAAGCTAAACAATAATGATACACAGAAGGATAAAGACACAAGGAAGATTTTTGATACCTTCTTGCATATTTGTTGCTTGTTACATTGTTGACAACACAAAAGTTGTTACAATACAAGTTTTTTTAATTGTTATAAATTATATAAAGAAAGATGACATTAATTTAACAAATGTTTGACGTCCAATATAACCTGGAGTCTCATTTCTAGTATGAACAATTAGGTAATACGATACTAAAGAGGTTTTAAGTAGTAATTAGTAAGATGGTTTTGAACTACGTATATTAAATAGTACCGGTGACCCCAGAGCTGGCACTTTCCTGGCTCAACGAATAAGTCTCGCAATACAGCGAGGAAATGCTGCCAGCGTTAAAGGTACACTGCCACAGGGAACCAAAATTTTTTAAATTTGTTTTGATTTTCTTTTAAATAATTTTTATTATTACTTTTTAGGTTAAGAAAATTGTAAATACTGTATACCTACTTGATTGTAAATAAAATAGCTATAAATATAATATACTTTTATTAAATAATAATAAATTACTTTTAATTTTAAGACATATTTGTTGAGGTTTGATGGACAGTTGCGCAATGGCAATAAAAGTATTTTGGGCGGTTTAATGTCTAATCATAAGAACTACAAACTTTGATACAAAATTGGGATTGACATGACCCTATTTTTGGGTTTACCTTATTTAAAATGTACTTAAAATCATTTACCAAAAGGTTTATTGTTGATTTTTATAAAAATTACTTAATTGTATAGTATTTTTAGTTAAAATTTGGCCATTAATAAATTAGCTGTAAATAAATAAATTATAAGATACAATAAATGAGAATATATGCATTATGATAAAGTTGATATGTTTCTCTCTTTGACTCTTTCTCTGTCTATCGCTAACCATGGTTAATGAAAAGCACAAGATCAGTGAATAAAAATGTCATTTCATTATTAATGTAATTTATTATCTATGATCCACATAGCAGTGAAATTTCTATAAGAATTAATTCACACTGCTGGGTTTTTTGACAAAATTATTTTATGTCTTTATCTTAGTTACGGAGGCCTCGAACAAATACCTTGTTTACTGATAAGTTACCGTTAAGAGCCGATGTTCCATTAATTAAACAGTTATTCACTTTCATACGTATTAACTAAAAGCTGTTTCATATACAGCTCAGATGGAACTCTTTTAATATACAAAGGAACTAATTTGGTTAATATATATATATATATATAATATTATAGAGGAAAGATATATTTGTTTACATTGAATAGGCTCCGAACGTACTGGATTTTAAAAATTCTTTAAAAATTAAATAAAATATGTCTATTATGGAACATAAGATACAGGTATCACTTATTCCACGTGATTCAATTTGAATAGGTAGACATCCTTACTCATCGGCAAAGAAGACAGAGGGGGTAGGCCGAAAGAAAAGCCGGCGTAAAAAAGTCTCGGTACTCTTTTAAAATAGCAAATCATCAAACAACACTTATTTTAACAATAAATATCGCAAATTGATTAGAAGTAGTCTGTCTAGCTCTTGTCTCAGGCCCTTTTATCAACTAGATAATCGTTAACTTTATAGTCAGCCTTTTTATACAGATATCCTGTAATACATTTCTTAAATTTATTAAAAGAAAGAGATAAAAGAGCCTCTTTGATTTTATTAAAGAAGAGTATCCCTGTTCCCAAAAAATAATTAAGTACTTAGATAGTCTAGTACGGGGAAATTGCAGCCTGCGTTTGTTCCGAGTATTAACATTGTGCGTAACATTCTAGTAAACTCATCACTATTTTTGTACACACCATTAGAACCCTACGTTATCCCTGATGAACATAGGCTGTAGATATCACAATAGTGGTGTGAAAAAGACTAATACAAATTCCTAAATCGCGTACGCGGTGGAAACTATTGACAATAGCGCAAAGTTCTGCCGTTATATACAAGACATCAATACCTACGTTCAACAAATAAAGACTTATTTTTGCATTTTAAAATTATATTTATTGAGAAAAGCTTAAGGCTATAGAACATCGCGTTACGACCGAATTAATAGAGGTGCAGCTGCAGATCACAGCTATAATAATATATCATCATACAAATTAAAAGTCTAAAAACTAGGCGAAAGGAAACTTTGAGCCGAGGTTATTTAAAAGAAGAACTCATATTTAACAAGTATTTTACATTTTAATTAATTCGATATTTAAAATCACAAACTAGCGTGTCTACGTTATAGTGATTATGTTTTTTAATCTGCTGTATTCTCGTTTTCCTATAAAGCCTTTTGTAATATTTGTAGAGCCATCCTAAGTTCTAACACTGCTAGTTCTTGTGATGTGTGGGAAGTTAGCTAATACATTTTCCACCTCACTTACAGTTTCACATAGCTATCTTTTCCAAAATTTTACTGTACCTTATCATTTATATCTCTCGCTTTTTAGATCACATATTTATAGTTTGTATGAATTCCGTTAGTAATCTTAAGTATTAAGCATGTCTGCCTGTTAAAGGGTCTAATAGATTTTGTTTTTATTGATATTTTTGTGGTCCTTTTTATTTATGAATTAAAAAAAAGAAACGATTAGCGGCGTGTTGTGGTGGATTAATATTCTAAGTTTATTATTTTATAATATTGTCTTAGTTTGATAGCTTTACTTTAAACTGTTAATAATATACGTACAGTAAACACATCAAATATATAAATACATATAAAAAATATACCAAATTAATTATTATTACAACGTAGAACTCGTATCACTCTATCGTAAACATTTTTTGAGGACTACGGCCGAAGTTATCGGAGCCAACACAGATTACACCCACAAATTTTGCACGCAATATAATTAAACACATTTTCCTTAATAAATACATCCGATTATAACAGGATTTGAAACTCACGCCCTTGAACGAAGCACATATAGGTTGCAACTAACGCGGAGACTATGTGTAGAGTCGTCATGTTATGCGCGAACGCACGCCCGTCGTGGCGAGGCGCTCGATTGTTACTAGTTACTACTGCCCAGTGGCCACTCTCCACTGGCAATTGCTTGATGTTTATGGTATTAAGCAGATTTATAGAAATAACGCCTGCACAGAATTATACTGGATGGGTAGGATGTGTAAGGATTGAATGTCTAAATGATTACCAATGACATTAGCGCCTGTATATGCACACGATGCTCTGGAGCATATGTAGCTATATTTATTCACAAAAGCATGCCAAAACTGATACATTGATTTAAAAAAACAAAATTTAATCTGACTAGCACTTATCGGCATCTAGAGAATAAAGAAATACATCGATTCATAAATTATAAAAACTAAAATAAAATTGGTTTCAAAGTGTGAGGGAAGGAAATATGTATATCCAGATCTAGCTGGTTTATCAGAATGCTTAATCTGGATATCAATGGTAATAAAATATAAAAATAACATTAACCCTGGTCAGTAATTACTAAATATTTAACTGTTTTGTATTTTGTTGTAAATATAAAATGCCGTGGCCAAAATCTTGAGAATGTTTTTTGTCTTAATGTTATTGTTTGATGAGACTCGATGTTCAGGTTTTTGAAGGTGATTGATTTGTCACTAATTGAACGAAGTTTAAGTAAAATATACTATTTTTTGCCAACCGTAATTTGACGTATGATTTAATCAGTATTTAATGTGTGGAATAAGCGTAGCTTCTATAATTAAAATTGTAATTCTATGGGATACTTAACTTTAGGAATTTTTCTAGTTAATAACATTTTTTTTAATAATTATATGGTTACAAAAAACTGCGCTAACCTAATAAAAATATTTCTTTTAATTATGATAAATGCAATTATACAAAAATAATTATTTTCAATTGGGTGTACATTTTTAAATACACGTTATGTATACGTATGTTAAATAATTAAAATTAATATTATTACTACACACTAGACACATAATAAAATGAGTAGTTTTAACCATTTCTTCTGGATATAAATTTAACAACAGTAATGTCAAAAATAAGCAATGTATGGCGAAGTCGGTAGATTACAATTAATATTTACAATATTCAAATATGACCCCTATTGCAAGTTTATCTAATAATGATCATTTCTAAATTCCTCTAGTATTACGTTCATTGTTTTAAACTGTTTGTGATGTAGGTAGAGATTTTGATTACAGAGATCTTCTTGTATTCGACGCTATCAGAAATATTGTTTAATTATTACTTTGTAATTGCGTCTTGCGTTCTTTGTTGCCTATCGTCATGATTTATATTAATTAAAACAAGCAATTAATTGTAGTAAATGTAAATTTACGATTACTTTAACTTGACGATTCAAAAGTGTACTTGGTTACCCACTTGAATAAAGATATTTTGAGTCTGAGTTTGAGTTTAATTCTTCCCTTATAAAATTCTCACTAATATCGTACAATTACAATGTTTCAAATTTCCAACTTTAATTTACGAATTTTAAAAAATTAGTACAACCTTTCAATCCGTTGGTATATAACTAAATTGTAACTATCTATTTTAATTCAAGTTTACATTTATCTATTATAAACAATTCTAAATAGACTGGGTTTGTTTGACTAATAATACATTCACGGCTTAGCCACACTTCTAATCCAATCGACATACGAAATGACCTTAGTGTAAATACTGGGTCTTCCCTTAAAACCGCACTGCTTTACGCCGAAGCTCGTGATACCGGTTATCTGAAATGGCTTTTCTTCCTCCGAGTACATGAGGGGACCACCTGAGTCGCCGCTGCAGGAATCTTTATTATCCTCGCCGCCTGCGCATATCTGCTTATCCCATATTATTGGTTTTCCCTTCAAGGAATATAGTTTCCGGCAGCTCTGTAATAATTTAGAATTTTGATCTGGCATTTTATACCTGTGCTATTAGCACATTCTGTGACTTCGTATATTTGGTGGGTTTATGTATTTATGTAAAATAATATATAAATATAGTTAGCCCCAATATATATATATGTACATGTTTAATATCCCTCGCCGATTTTGATTGTGTTTGATAAGAGGTGACACTGATCTGTTTCTTGAGCTTAATTTTATTTTATAAGCTTTTAATTTTAACATACTCCTAGATAGAATAGAGCTATTGAGATTTTGAGATTTAAATATTATTCATAATCGTTAGAATGTTTAAATATTTATTTTTAAATCGAAGTTATATATTATTAAAAAGAGGAGAGTACAGTTGATATATTCTATTATGTTAATAGGTTTACGAGTATGTCTAAAGTACATAGAGCTTGATGAAGGTTAATTGTTAGCGTAAATATATTAGCTGATCAGAATCTTAACGTGCTACTGTGTCCTATCAATATTTTCATATGTAATAAAAGCCTTAGACAAAATTTCAGCGCATACTTATTTAGTAATGGCATTTATTTTCATAACTATTGATGGATGATGGAGCATGTGTAAATATAGCATTAAACTAGAACCCTGAGATAGTCAAATTTATTTTTAATATCTGCCAGCCTATAAGCATAGGCAATCAGCTCAATTAAATAGAATAATTGAGGATAATAAATAAATGATATAATGGTATTGTAATTATTACGTCAATTTAGAATCTCCTACAGTCATTAGTGGACCTGTTCATAAACATAAAGAAACTGTTACAAGACTAGTCTTCGAGCGATTTGCGTATAATTCATTATATCAAGAAACCAGTTTAGCATTTCCGGTCATGACCCTTACATCAGAGAATTCTGCGTGGAATCCCGTACGGGAAATCCTATTTTAATGCCAAGGAAACGTGAAAGTTTTTGAGGTGAAAGAACAGGTACTTGATAGTAGTGTAAAAACCTAGGTATGATTTTATCAAAGCAGTGTTGGCCTAGTGGCTTCATCTTGCGATTCTCATCCTTGAGGTTCGATGCCTGGCTGTGCACAAAAGGACTTTATGTGCGCATTTAACAATAGCTCGAACGAAGGCACACATCGCGAGGAAACCGGCTTGCTTTAAGCCCTAAAAGTCGACGACGTGTCATGAACTGATCCCCTACTTGCCTATTAGATTGACAAATGATCATGAAACAGATACAGAAATCTGAGTCCGAGACCTTAAAAGGTTAGTGCCACTGATTTATTCATGATTTTATCAATGCATCAATTATTCCTAAACAGGCTATCTAAGACGCACTTCTTTATATAATAGCAACAACAAACCTGTTGGTCAAAGAACGGCAAGTCCACGTGTAATTTAACGTCACTTGATGATTTTGTTTCACTCATGGCTCCCCATCCAGCCACGAACAGTTTCATATTCGCTGGTGGTGATTGAAACACGTCGGAGAGCGGAAGACAAATCGGTCTAATGAAGTCTGCAATAGTAACATCATTAAGCTTTGCATTACCAACATTGGTTGCTTGCTGTCAGGGGAAATCCTCGCTTAAAGATTGTAATAGTCTTGTCTCAGTCTCACAGCATCTGATAAATTCAAAATGATATCATCACCAAATTTATAAAATGATAATTCTCACCTGAATATGGAGCTAACTCCTGGAGGCGGATTAATGCAATATCGTTTGGTTCAACTAATGTTTTTGGAGCCCTATATTCTGGATGAATTATCGTTTCATTGATGGTAATTGATAGTGGCTCAGCGATACAATCAGTGCCACCACCCTCGACTTCAACACAGTCGATGCCAGGATTCGTTATGTTATAGTCCCCGAGGCGGACACTTTGTCTGAAACCACAAAGTAAATTAAGACCAGGAAATGATAATGTTGTTTTTCGACCTCGAACTATTGTGGATTCAGTTTCCTGAAAGTCAATTAAGATCACATTCTGTCTAATGAAGACTTAATAAGGGGATTATAACGAGTTTTATTTGTCTTTTAGCTTGTTCTTATAGGTTGTTTGTCTAAGATTTAGAACAAATATTAAAAATTTGATACATTTTATACAGTTCTTCACAATTTGACGTATACAAAAGCTGTGAGTGAATGTTTCTTGCCCCGGACGATAATTATTATTGTTATTGCCCGTCAGTAAGAGCAAGGTTTTAGAGTCAAAATCCTGCTTTGTGCAAGGTTTTAGTGTCAAAATGCAGCAAGCATTTATTACATAAGCATTGTAATAAGTAAAAATTGGTGGGGTTTATCTAACAATTATGTTAATAACCCACAAAGTGTTGATTACTTACGCGTTTCTGCTCTTCATTTCGTGCGTGACGAGACAGTGCGCAGCAGTTAGGACCCAACGTCTACTAATAAGTGTTCCACCACATATCCAACGTGTGTTGGAGTACTCTAGGAGCGCTAACCACGGATATTGATCTATTGCAGTAGCGTTTCCGCCTAAAATTTATTACCAACATTATACTATGTCCATGTTTACCATGAACAACATATAATCATTATAGTAGTTTAAAAAAAGGTGGATGGAAGCGTAAGCAGAAAGCGAATGGAGAAAGAAAGCCATATAGATATTTGCCTCCACAAAAAGCTGGAGGAGGCCTTGAAGGGGTTCCGATCTACGCTGAAGGAAGCTAGGATACTAGGATAACAATAATTTTTTTATTGTCTATGAAGTCGGTTTACGGACGATAGATTAACGTCACAACGTCATAACAAAACATTGATGAAATGTTTGCATACTTTTATTTTTAAAATTGAATCATTTTGTATGGATACAAAGAAGGAGTGAATCCTCGGACGCATAGGCCAATCGAGTGCACATCAAAAATGTATAAATATAACAAATCTAAGCTGTAAAAACCGGTTTTTATAATTGTAAGTATTTAAAAGAAGCTGGTTGTGGGTCTCTAATTGTTATACCAATTGGTAGACCAATTAATTAACCAGCAACACTTTGTTTGTTTTGCACAATTAATTGTTCTTTAAAGCTTAACGTGAGTACAGTAAAAATCTCTAGCTGCGGAAGAAAAGGTTGTATATGTCCAATATAAATATATATGTACTTAATGCTTTACCGATAATTCTGTTTCCGCCATTACTGTCGATTCCACAACAACCACTGTCGGGGTTAGGAATGTCTGCTGTGTCGCAGTTTGGTATGTTTATGGAATTCGTGTTTGGCAGATTGTCGGTTGATAATGGGTTTGCCGTGACTTTCTCAATGGGATTCGAAGTGATGATATTAATCCTGTCATCAGCTGTAATGTTCTCTTTCGTATTCTCAAGTGTGGGTTTACGTACTGGCTCTTCACAACACACGTTCAATTCGGCCGGACCACGACATCTACAAACACAAGGTAATTTGTAAAGAGAGTCATCACAACAGTAAAAATAGTCAAAATTATTATTGTAACAGTCTTGTCCTAGTGGCCTCAGCGTGCCACTCTCATCCCTGACGTTATCCTAGGTTTTGCGCCCATGGACTTTCTATGTGCGAAGTGCTCAAACGATGAAGGAAAACATCGGGAAGAATCCGCCTTGCCCAAAGGACTCTTAGACCCAAAGATTGTAGCGCCTCTGATTTATTTTATTCTTTTTTTATTATTGTAACATTTAAAAATAAACTTACTTCGACCGTAAAACATACTCCAGATTTGCAGTACTGACGGGTGGTTTCAGCCGTATCGCAATGCTGGGACAGGCTTTAGTGCTGACGCATATACCGTCCTTTCCCATGACTGTGTGACATCTGGCCTTTGGCGTGGTGGGAGGACAGCATACCTGGATAATATATAATTAATTAATTTGTGTCGCTACTATACTTTATGTGCGTCGGCAGGTGGCATTTCTTTAACAAAAACCTAAAAAACCTCTACAAATTTCTTTAAATTCCTTACAAACTAAATATTTAAAGAAAAACGAAACGAACACAATAATAAAGATCTTTGATTTGGAGCCAAACAACCATGTGGTTATCATCCGAGGTTCACCAAAAATTACCTAATATTTTGGAATTTGAGGGTGTTGTTTTTGAGATTTGATATACAACCGTTCTCCATATAAAATATTTGCGAAGTATTAGTTTCCTTATCGTATTGTATGCGTCGAATGTTCGAAACTGCATCTCAGGGCAGTCAAAAAAGTTTTCTTTGAGAAGCGAATATCGAACTTGTCTATGTATTGGTATTCCACGGCGTCTAAATGTTCTTGAATCATTATATTTATTACTAGCTGACCTGGCTAACTTCGTTCCGCCCTACAACCTTATAATATCGTTCTTACTTTAATTTAACTTATTTTAGGATTTCATTAATGTTAAGTTATTACATTAATACAACTTTTTTGCAAATACAGAAATGTTTTATTGCTTGCCATTGCGAAAGAAGAATGGCAGTTTTACACATTAGGCATCTTCTCTCTAGCGTCAATATGGCGAAACTGCATGTTAAGCACTTTCTGATATCCAACATTTTGATCAGGATCAAAGCATGGTTATGCATCTCCTCATTCACCTCAAGATCGGAATTTCTTGAACTGACACGAATTCGACGTAAAATGATGCGTAGTTTTGTCAACAGATGGCACCATATGGTTTTTGCATTCGTAAAATTAATTAATTTATTTATTGTTATTCGATAACTTGTCCGATATTTTATTGCTTATTCTGCTATTCGGGACGGAAACAAATCCAACAAATCAAAAACCATGACAATCGGTCCAGCCGTTTTCGAGTTATAAGTGTTGTAACAAACACGACTTTCTTTCATATATATAGATTATATTGGGTGCCGATGTAACGTACAAGCTGTTTGTTGTATGTGTGTGTGAATTGAGACAAATACTTCTCAACCGTAATAATTAAGAGCTAAGTATCACTTGCAATTGACAAGTAAAGAGGGAATTGGTTCTTTTAGAATAAATATGGCCTACAGCCTAGCGGTTCCTGTGTTGGGCTAAATATTTTTTTTTACATTTAACAGGGGGCAAACGGGCCTTCTACCTGCCTTCTATCTGTTAAGTGATACCGCCGCCTATGGACACTCTTAATTCCAGAGGGCTCGAGAGTGTGTTGCCGGCATTTTACGCTATACGCTCTTTCTTGAATTACCCTAAGTCGAATTAGTTTGGAAATACTTCAGTGGGCAGCTGGTTCCACATGGCGTGGCAAAAACTGTCTTAAAAAACGCTCAGTTGTGAAACGACGGACTTGGAGGTGATACAAACAATCTACATGTAAATGGTCAATATAGCTTACTCTAGGTACGTCACCATCATAACCACAGTGCCATGATTTGAGAGCCTCCCGTTGTACTGGAGGTAGTCGTATGAGTGGCTTCAACTTTTCGCAGTCGTTGATAGAGATGCAGTGACTTGCCAGGCCTGTTGGCGTGACACAATCAGCATCTGTAGGAAAAAATCTATTTAAATATTGGTAACATTTATCCGTAAGATTGGCGTTGTGGAAAAGTTTGCACGCAAAAGATCTAAATAATCTAATGATCAATGTTCGTTCCCATACTCCGAAACGGCTCGGCCGATTCTTATGAAATTGTTTATGCATATTCAGTAAGTCTTTCAAACCCTCAAGTTATAAGGGGTGTCCATACCAAAAAAATATTTTTATTTTTAAATATTTTTTTTTTGTTTTTTTTTTTTATGATACAAAAACACATACAACCCCAATTTTCATCCTCTACGATAAACCCTTTAACTCTGAGGTTTATATAGAGAAAAATTCACAGATCAATCTAAAAAAAAATATTCTGGAAAACCGATGAGTCTCTGCTACCGCATAGCAAAATGTTCCATGTTGGTATGTACTAAATAAGCTAAGTAAAATCACATTAAGAAGAAATGAAGTTCGCGGGGGTAGCTAGTAGTATATATATATATATTATGCTATCTATGTGTCGGGGTGTTATTAAAGTTCTATATGCTTCTATTGATTAAAGCTTGTTTAAGCTATGGACTAAGCTAGTTAGAATGACCACCGCTGTGTAACACGTCTGCTCCACAGCATAATGCTGAGCAAGGGTCAGTTACAACCACAGCTCACACACATTACACACTTTTCCATAATTTTGTTACTTTTCTTTTTAATTATTATTATTACTAGTTTGTATGTGTGTTTCGTTAGTAATAAATATTATGTCTATGTCTATGATGGCGTTTCTTTACAAGTAATTACTTGCTGATTATACAGAACGTTCGTAACTCGCGTGCGAATTTCCTTATATACAAATATTATAAATATAGTATGTATCAAATATCAATTAACACTTCATAAATAGAAAGTTTATTAGACAAGAGAGTTTATAATTATGTATAAAAGTGAAAGTATAATTTGCAGAATAAAAAGTTGTTTTTCAATTTTTTCTTACGGGATGACTGAAGTTGACAGTTTTCGAGCTTTTGTTAGAACGAAATTTTTCGCATATTTTATTTTTTTAATTTCATTGATCTAGTTGTGTTAGCCACTTCTTTATTAATTCAGTATTAGCGTGATATAATCTTCCTTGAATGGACCAACTACAAAATATTATTTTAATTCTAACAGAAATTGTATTTAGTAGTATGTATGTAGTTAATATCAAACCAATAAACAAAGATTACTCACCATACTCCTGCCCGTTCACGTGTAATATAAACAATAATATACACAGCAACTTATACATGTTTGCTACACGCTCGTTTGAAAGCCACTAAACTTTGTAGTTTGTATTCAAGGATATGTGGCTTTTAGTCTAAGAGCCGTCGATTTCTGTCGGTTATGAGGTCAGCGGGCTTGTGTCACATCACTTACTACATCTTAAAACAAGTCGTGTATTTGTTTTTTTCTATAGAACAGGTGGACCAGACTCACCTGATGTTAAACTATACATGAACACTAATACTATACGGGTCGCGCGTTGCTAAAATGGAAAACGCTGTCTTTTTTAAAGAAAAAAATCGGTTGTCTGTAAAGTCGGTTTACTGACGATAGTTGAACGTGACTTCAAATTCAAATTCAAAAATCATTTAATCATGTAGGTTTCACATTGTACACATATGACTTGTCAGTAAAGAAATACATATTAATGCTTCTAATTTTAAGAGAGAGAAGAAAAGAAGAATAGAACTGGCAATAAACTCTCCGCCACTCTTTTTAATCGCCATTTTTTTATTTTACACAACGTTTGTAAGGAGCTGCAACCATTAAACCATGTTCCACATGACATCTTAAGTACCTAATTAATAATAATAACATAAATTTAAAACAAAGAGTTGTCTTCTATCAGCAGGAGGCATGGTGAAATAGGAGCACGCACTTACATTCTCGTGGGAACAACACGCAAACACACTACGTCATTAGAGAATACTGATGGAATGGTTACATTTTTCAAAAGAAAATTTTAATTTTATTTGTTTGATAGATATTTTGTATGGATATAGTGATGGAGGTAAATGGAAATCACAATTGAATTGATCGATTACAATATAATTGATATAGTACGATATATACTTTATATATATAACAAAGATGTCGAACGCTGCCGAACGCGGAGAACCAACCTAGGAGTTCAGAGTTCAGACACTTCTTATTCAAATTTATCGCGAATATAACAGAATAAACACTACTTTTTCAGAGCTTGATATATTCGGTAGTGGGCTGATCAATAAAAAATATAATAACAGTTTTTGTAATTCTTATAACATAAAATGTTTTTTTTGTAATGTTTTTACCATAACTGTCATAGATTTTAGATAAGACAACAGTAACAGATACTGCAGATATAGCATTATGTATCATGCGATGAAGTTTATTAATAAACACGAACAGAAAAACGTTTAAAAAGAAAAGCGAGTACCAATTCTTAAAAGGCCGGCAACACCCTTGCGAGCCTGGCAATGTGAGTGTCCATATGCGGCGGTATCACTTAACATCAAATGGTTTGCCACCTATTACATAAAAAAATATCTTCATAGTGAGATTCCTGAAAAGTTTTGACTTATATAAGTTATAACAGTTATTGTTAGTAGTCGCAAAAATCTTGTTAAAGAAAAACCTGTTAAAGCTGTGATGCAAGTAGCAAATGTATTCCTATTCGTTGAAGACGTGAACTCCAAGCTATTGTATTCGTGCTGAAACATAGTGCTTGTTTTATTAGCACACTAACAATTGCCAATTAAGTAATTAAGTGATGATTGTTTTGTTTTCATGACTGAGTATATATTTCATTTTATAAAGGCGTCTTTTGCGTGCTTCAATTCATTAAATATTTTCAATTTTTATGTATTATGGTAAGTTTTTAAAGAACAGGCATATCTGTAAATACATGAAAATATGACGTATTTACACACAAACATGTCAATTATAGTAGACAGGAAATTACATACAAAAAAGGAAACTAACCACATAAAATATAAACGGTAAAACTAAATAACTCAAACCTTATTAAGAGCGTAAATTAATTAAATAAATTATGTTCGATTTATAGGTATTCTTTCTAGATTATAATCTTGATGGATTGTCACTTAGACTCCAATTAAAGTTATGCAGAAAAATATATTAATATTATATTTGTGAGGAAAATGTTGTATTCCACCTAAAAAATCCATGGCAAGTCTAACTGCACTGAGATTACTGAACTTAAGATGTAAATCGCAAACAACTGGCTATAGCCTTATATGTTATATAGTAGTATGTAACCGCTTGCAACTGTTTACAGTGCAAATTCGCCCCCGTAGTACCTACTATTCTCACCTCTGGGCGTGGCCTTACCAGTACAGTACTTGATCCCTTGGCGTTGCGTAGATATGTGGATTGTGGGGTCACGTTGCATCTTCTACCGCATTTACCATGAAGAGTGTTTAGAGGAATTGGTCAGATTAACCTGCAGCTGAGTTTTATCATCGGACGTCGAGGCAAAATACGAAGTTTCACCCGTATCACCTCGACGTCCGTCGTTCCACAACTGAGCGTTTTTTAAAGCAGGTTTTCCCGCGCACCATCGCTACGTGGAATCAGCTGCCCACTAAAGTATTTCCGAACTAATTCCACATAAGATCCTTCAAGAAAAGAGCGTACCAATTCTTGAAAGGCCGGCAACGCCCTAGCTAGTCCTATGGCATTGAGAGTGTCAATGGTCGGCGGTATCCTGCCCGTTTGCCCTCTGTTTTTAAAAAAAAATGTTATATGAAGATAAATATTCCTAAAGTAATATTTATATAAATGTTATCGTCTCCTAGACTATTTGTGGAGTTGCGCAGGAGTTCACGACTTTATCCTGTTTCGCGCGTGGATGCCTTCTGATACTGTTTATCCTGTTTTAACCGCAATATACGCAAATCGTCTACGTAACTATTTATAATAATGCATTTTTTGACGTGTGTTTTGTTTGGGAATGGTAATAATTATTGTTTATAAATCAAATATTTTCACGTTTCACAAATCTGGTTCGTATTGAGAACAATTATTGTATAGCGGTTGGTAAAAACATACTTTCACAATTAACTGTTTCGGAAAGTGGGTTCTGCGGAGGAGACGTTCATAAGTTTATTTGGCTACCTATATGTATAAAGTTATTTTGAGTTTGAGTTTGATTAGTCACTTGTCGGGATATTACCTAGCAGGTGTTTAGGTGTTTTGTTTGAATGGTGGTTAGGAACATTAATTTTCTTGGTAAAATTACTCGAATGTACCAGGAAACTGAACGATCACATAGTGTTTACGAAGTTGGAACTCAGGACTAAAGGTTTAATTCTCAAAGAAACTAATTCGACCGGAAAATATAATATATTTTTACTAAAAAACTTTTTTGTTTTTAAATTTAACAAAACTTATTTTTGGAAGTTGTCTCTGAAAGAGGTAATTAGCGTTCATGTTAGTTAAAAAAGTGCCATTGTAGTGTATTAGGGTCAAAAAAAGAGCGTGCCAATTCTTAAAAACCGGCAACGCACTCGCAAGCTATGACAATAAAAGTGTCCATGGGCCGTGGTATGATCTAATGATAGCCTCCTTCCCGTTTGCCCCCTAAAAACAAGAGACGGGTAGGTACACAATTGTTGGACCCATATTAAAATAATATTGAAATATTTTTTTAATCAAAAACAATTAATAAAATTATTATAATCCCGTTCGCAGACGTATGGAGAACTGAATACAGTTGTGGGTTTTCCAGCATCAAATGTCGTGATATCGTCTTGTGACGCATGTGAAAAAATCCTGAATTTAATTATTATCAATTAAGTTGACTCATAAGTAATTAATTCAAGGTAAAAATATACATTTTCCCGTCACCTAAATAATAATGTATTAAATTCTGTTTATATTTATATTATTTATGTACATACCTACCATTGCTGTATTATGTATGCCTACGCTGGTAGGCTTCAGTTATAAAATCGAAGTTATCTTCGAACTTCACTAAAAATAGGTTCTAGAAAAAGTTACATCAGAAGTCCGTTGACAATGAAACAACTCAATATTTCAAAACTATTTAATACTAAATAATTATGCTATTAACAGATATTTCTTAAATTATTACACCTAGATACTAATGGACTATTATCGTGAAGTCACTTATAACAAATGCTAATTGCTATTTCCTATGTTTTTATTTATATTTCCTACAATTATTAAATTATAATAATAGTATGCCATAGTTTTACTCATGGTTATAAATTTTCACCTATACCGCTATATTGCACTATTTATGCTTACTAAGCATTTGTTAAAGTATTTCACATACGCTTGAAAGTTGCCTATATACAATTTAAATAATGTATTTGCTTATGTAAGTTTCAAATGTCCAGACTTTTGCAATACAAAAACTAGTTGACTCTGCAAACGCTCTGATATGTTTGCAGGTGGTGGAAGGGTAAAAATTAAGACATCCGACATAAGAATTCATACGGTCGAAGAAAAAATTGATTAAAAAAAAATAGGTATATTACTATTCTCAGACCTACCGAATATTCACTAAAAATTTATATGATCTTGCGATTTTGTAGGTATTTAGTTTCTATTTCCTATAACGACTAAGTTACAAACATAAGATATATATACATACTAGCGACCCGCCACGGCTTCGCACATTTTAATTGGATAAGGATTAATGCTGTATTGGTTAAAATCGCTTCGAAAATTACCCATTATTTGTCGTAAAAAGTAAATGACAAAAAAATGTTATTGTGGGATATCCATAAGAGATAGACATATACCATCGTGGAGTTCTCTGTAGAACTTTATAATGTGTACAATACATAGTACATTATTTTGATAAATCTCGTAGGGTTCAGCCTGCGTTTGCATTGTAAGCGGAAAAAATCTAATTATTTACGACATTACATTAGAAACCTCAAAAATAACAGTATTTCTCCAATATTTAATGGGTGTTATTATGCATATAAACCTTCCTCTTCAATCACTCTATCTATTAAAAAAAACCGCATCAAAATCCGTTGCGTAGTTTTAAAGATTTAAGCATACATAGGGATATAGGGACAGAAAAAGCGATTTTGTTTTATACTGTGTAGTGATGTATCGTGACTTTTCTAGGACCTTAGGTTTAAGCCCTAACCACGCTTCGTATCCAGGGCATATACTTGAAGACATTGGTGTAAACACTAGGTATGCCATTGGTACCACACTGTTTCGGCCCAAAGCTGACGACTCCCACGGCTGTGTGACGCCCATTTTGTTCATACATGAGAGGACCGCCTCCGTCTCCTCTGCAGGAATCTCTGTCCTTTTCACCGCCAGCGCAAATCTGGTTGTTTGTGATGGTGAAGTGACCTGGGTGGTATTTCTCGTAGGCGGCTTTGCATTGCTGTGAAAAAGTTTTAAATTGTTTATATTGTCTGTGAATGTGTGCAGACTAGTGAAATATTAGTTTAATACAAAGAAAGCATCTTTTAGACTGTACATTTTATTTTATTTTTACTCTCAAAGTATACGTAACGTTTATGTTAGTTATTGTGACTATGGCGTGTTGTTTCCACGAGAAAGTAAGTGCATGCTCCTACTTCACCATGTGTCCTGCTGATAGAGGACAAATCTTTGTTTTTAATTTATTAAATTAACTATTACTTAAGATGTCATATTGTGGAACACGGCGTAATGGTTGCAGCTCCTTACAAACAAAACAAAAAACTTGGCGATTGAAAAGAGTGGCGGAGAGTTTTAGCCAGTTCTTCTCTTCCGTACTACGCCCTTGATCTGAGAACTGGCAGTTAATGTAAAATTAGAAGTATTTAACGTATATTTCTTTTTTTGACGTCCTTTTGATTTTTGAAACATCACCCCTGTTAAAAATAAGGACAATCAAATACTTTTGAAAATATGTCATACACGTGTTATGATGCGACGCAGATCCATGCACCTCCCTCACAATCGAGTAACCTGCAATATTACAGCACAAAACTCCCGAAGGTATTCTTTCTATCGAAGAAGTTGCATGGGTCCGCACACATCTAGTGAAAAGTATGCTTTAGAGCAGTGATCCCCAACCTTTTTTGAGCCATGCCCCACCTAAGCTTTATTAAAATTCTTTTGCCCCCTCCATTCAACATACCTACATAACTTTTAATTTTATTTTTGTCATAAACATAAATAGGTATCATTCTTATATCTTTAATTTAACGATAAATCTTTTTAGGAAGAAATTACTAGGAAATTGATAACGATACAGTAGTAAGTAAAACATATAATGAAAATATTCAATTCTAATTACAAATAATAAATAGATTTTAAAAATATAAAATACCATTCGGACCAATTGATTAACACGTTAATTCAAATAATCCCTTCAGCTTTCGGATTACAGTAAAACAATAACCCTTTATTATTAATAACCGAGTGTAATTGCACTCTTCTAAAGCAATATTTTTGTCTTTTTCTATCAAATTGTATTTACACTGTGATGAAAAGAGGCAAAATCACAGTAGAAAAATAAATCAGTTATTACCCACAAATTCATGTATTCCGTTCTGATGGTGTAGTATTTATAAGACTGACCTCTAAGGACTTGTAAGGAAGTTCAACGAAATGTTTGACCACATCATCTTCCTGAAGACTTGAAGGTTTGCTGCCCCAACCGGCAACTGTGAAGGGCAGGCCTTTAGGTGGAGATGTGTTGATGTCAGAGATTGGGAGGCATATGGGCCTTATGTATTCTGAAACGTGTATAAGCTTATGTTTAAGTAATTATGTATATATGGTTTATTTATTTATAATTCTACTGAACGGGTGTATGTCACTGAACTCCTCTTAAACGGCTGGGCCTATTTAAATGAAATTATTTGTATGCGTTTGGGTGGTGCGCTGGAAGGTAAAATAACAAACATACAACGTACAAATAAGCGCTGCAGGCGGTACGGATAGGCTTGATTCTCTCTCTTTACGCATTGCGTCTCTTTGTGTTTTCTATAAAGTTTACTAGTGGTTAGTGAGTGTTAAGAAGAATTGTTTGGGTTGAACCTGCCTCGTTTCAACACCGAGCCGTATCAGTGCAGAATGTTATCAACGTCACCTTGATGGCTGGTCTTACACAGTCCATTTCATAAGGCAAATTCTTTTTTGAACTGTGGAATCGACTCCCGGTGGAGGTCTAAAAACTAAAAATCGGTGTCCATGGGCTGCGATGACCCTTTATGAGTGTCCAAATTTAAAAAAAAAAACAAAAACAAAAGCTGACGAATTAATTCGAGCTTTTAGCGAGATACTAAAAACCCCGGAAATATTAATAATTCTACTTCTATAGTAGAAAGTTAAAACCAAAGAAATTTACGTTATTTCGTTTATTACCAGTGTAAGGAACTGATGTCTTCAATTTAATAAGTGCCAAGTCATGCAGTCTCGGGTTTTGGGTCGAGAACTCAGGATAGGCCTTCATGTATTCTATTGGGACAGTCAGGACTCTGTCCGCACACTTCATAGCTCCGTTCACCATGAGGCAGTCCAATTCGGAGTTGGTTTTATTGTACTCCCCAAAGCGGATGCTCTTTCTGGAATGTTTTCATTAATTTAATTTAGTTTTTATTGAGATAATTATTTATCTTTATTTCAATAAAGTTTTAACTACAAAGAAGATTGAAAAGACTAGATGGTATCATCACATAATGTTAGAAGGATTGCGTAAAATAACTGAATTATCGTCAATTTCATTTCAAACGTCGACAGTCCCTACATACAAAGTCATATGTCAAAAATACGAATATAAGATATTTGAAACCAATTAGTTGTTATAAGAGAACAGTTTATCTAGTAAACCACAAAAAAACTTATCTTTTCAAAAATGTTATCTTTCGGCTTATTTCTACGTTCTACGAAAAAACGACACTAACAATAGAAACAATTTACTCTCATCATTTTTCCCTAACGCGCCAAAAGATGTATAACATAAAAAAAAACTAAAATGTTGACTATAGCTAACTTCAGGGTGTCGGTTTGACGTTGGAAGGTTGTGACGGTGTGCGAGCGCATCGTAAATATTTACTCTCATCATTTTTCCCTGACGCGTCAAAAAGTATAACTTCAAAAAACATTGAATATACGTAGGGACCGTCGATATCCCTAATGTATGGATTATATTATAATAGTTTAATGAAGTGACCCGCTTGCGGTTCACCCCTACAACAGCATTTATCTATTTTGTGGTTTTAATAAATTTGCTTTTAAAATTGTTAGGCTATTGCGATTTTAATGGTTTTAGCTGGGATTGGTTGTGTAGCTTTTTTGGGGCATGGGATATTTATGATAGTCTCCTTTACCTAACGGGTAAGAAGATATTGTAAGGTCTCTATAATGAAGGCTGTAATACAGTTGGGAGTGCTATTCATTGTAACAGGAAATTATCACAAGTCTTTTTAATTTATATTTAATGTATTTTTATATACTTACGGTTCTCTAAAACCGCATTGCGCAGCGGTCAATACATATCTTGAGCTGATCAAAGCTCCCGTGCAAGTTATTCTACCGTTGGGATCTTCTATAAGCGCCAGCCATGGGTATTGGTTTAAGGCTGTATCACCCACTGCAAATATATTTTTGAGAAACTTAACAAATTTATTATAATCTCAATTCCTTATATATTATGTATACGGACTAAGGGGATAAACTCAAAAATTATTGGATTTTGGAGAGCTCAAACAATGATTACTAATAGGCGTCAGGTTCCTTGTATACATGAATAGATTATTTTTATAAGATAAAATTTTCGTGTCACAATGTTCGTTCCTATATTCCTCCGAAATTATGATTTTTTTAATGCATTTTCAGTAAGTCTGTGAATCAGCTACTATCTATCTTTCAAACCCCTAAGTGATAAGGGGTGTCCACCCCAAAAATTTATTTTTTTATTTTTGAATTCTTTTTGGGTTTTTATTTTATTATGATACAGCTACGATATTTAAATACATTAAAATACATAGATATGATATTAAAATATATACAACCCTTAATTTTCACCCCTCTACGATCAACCCCTATAGTTTATTAGTGTAGATAGTTATTTTTATTGAACTAAAAAAATGTTTCTTAAATAATATAAATGGCAAAACAACGTTTGCCGGGTCAGCTAGAAGACTGTCAGCACAGAACCAGCTAATTATATATTTAATTTAGTTTATAAAAATACTTACTATCGCGAGTGTGTGATGCAGCGAGATGAACACCACAGCATCCGAGTTTTGGGTCTGGCAAGGTCACAGATGGTCGACATTGTTCTGAAATGATAATGATACCTTTATTACGAAAAAAGTTTCAATAATAGCGACGTTATTATTTCATCTTGTTAAACTTTGTGTGAAAAAGGTATGTTATAAGAATGGATTATAAGATAGATCATAAGCATATATTTTTTTTATAGAATAGGCGGTAAACGGGCAGGAGGCATTTTTTCCTACTTATATTTTGGACAATTAACACAATATCTTTATAAATTGTAGCTATGTGTTATTCTGATGTATTAGCTATATTATTCTAAAGTTTCATTAAAATCCATTCAGTAGATTTACGTGAAAGAGTTACAAACATCCATCCATATTTACAAACTTTCGCGTTTATAATTTTAGTAGGATAATCTTTAATCGAGCAAAAATAAACTAAAATGAATAGAAACTTAAACCTCATTAAGAGCATGATACACAAAATTATGGCGAGTAGGAAGATTGTTGTAAAATATATCAATTTTAATTAATGTTAGTAATTAAGTTGTAAGAGCGAGATAGCCTACTGGAACATTAAAAGTAGCAGATAAGCGAGCTGTAGGTACGTATAGAAGCTTTGTTCGAATATAGTTTGATTTGTTTACAAACCAATACTAACAACATATAACTTACTAACGCTAACTAAAACTACATTTGGATGTAATCTGAAATAAAAAAGATATTAATATAATACGGTAAGAAGCATTTATATCTTTAACATATATAAACAATTTTCCGACATTTCATGCAAGTAACACAAACGGAACTAAAATGCATAAAACGCGCATTAACATATTAATTTACATTCGATATGTGTTTGATAGCTTTGTTGATGACACACAGGTATTATTAGATAAAACTCGTTTGGAAAATTGTCGTTGTAAGGCAATAAATTGACCGTTAAGTAATGGAACAGGTTACAGGCGATACTAATAATGGAAGTTTTTTAGATTTGAGGGCTGAATTATAATAATCTCATATATTAAACTCATTTATTTCAATTAGGCCTATTAAAAAAGCACTTTTGAATAGGCCTAATTGTTTTATAAGGAGAAGAATGGGCATGGAACTCCATACTTACTCTTTGAAATAGTTCTAATAAGATTTTTTATACATTGATTTGATAATGATATGTGAACACCAACCTAGGACCAAAAAAAGGTACAAAGTACTGTACATGTCAGAAGTGAAACTTAATTGGCAAACGAATTTTTAAGTATTGTTCATATTTATACAAATCTAAAACTTTTGATTTCCGAGACATAGAGACAAAAAGGAAGATATGTTAAAATATTAAAAGTGTAAAAAATTAATACAAATAATAAATTTATTTTTTTTAAGTTATTTCTTCTTTAATAAAAACACGAGGCATTTTAATTTACAATTAGTCATTTGACATTTCAATAAATTATTTTGCATAAAATATAACATACTAATATTTCAGAAATTCTCTGTACGAAATTTTAATTTTAAAAATAGATTTACATAAGGTAATTCGCCCTTCCCACTCTCTCTCAATTGGTCTCAATCGCTCTCACCCTTTTCTTCGACAAAAACGCTTCACATCTTCGTGACGCTAAATATTATTGCGTTTCCCCCGTAAAAAATTTACTCTAACGAAGTTTCACTTCAAAAAACTAATGTACTAAAATAAAAAGGTGTATGGTATTATAAAAACAATGTAGCAGATTACTTCATTATTATGTGTACGGCTTTATATATTCAGTTAAACGTATTCTATTTTACATTATCACGCCCTTTTCCGGAAGGGGTAGGTAGAGATCTCCACTTGCTACGGTCCTGACCTCTCTCCATCCACTTTTACATTCACTGTGAACGCTTCTATATGGGTTTCCATAACTTGTCCCTTCTCTAGTACCTCCTGAAGTTGGTCCAGGTATGTACGAGAAGGTCTACCCAATATTGATTTCACCGTCCACGGTTGCCTTGTATAATTGTTTTGTATCGTATATATATAAATATTTAATTTATTAATTAATAAGCGCTTCTTCAATTATGTTTTTAATTAATAATTATTATTGCGTAATTCAAGCATAATCTAAAGTTTTAATGAGTTGCGAAAATAAAGGACAAAAACCCAAAATCGTTTTAGACATTGGACTGACAAACAAAAAATATTTAAATTATTGTCTACATTCTCTTTCTTTCTACACTTATTGGAACTACCATTCATTGGTGGTCTCCGCTAATTTCCCAAACGACCTCTCTTATTATGACGAGAGAATAAATTATATTGTTGTATTGATAACGAACCAATAAATATTAAAATATTGACATTTAAAAAAAAAACTAAAATGTCAATTGGATTATGTAAATCGCTCTTGTCAAAGGCAATTTAGGTCAATATTTATAATAAGACATTATTAATAGGGGTTAACCGATCACCTATTTAATTAGAAGTTAGAAAATATATTTTTTTCCTTACTTAAAATAAGACTACGAAGTTGTCAGTGGCTTGGTGATACAATGTGTCGGTATAAATAATTATTTCTTATTCTAGATTTAAAGCGTACAAAACTATTTTTTTGATGATATGTCAATATTCAAGCTAAATAAAAATTATAAATATATATAATAATACATAAAGCTAGCTTATGAGCTAAATAACCTGCATGATGAGCACACCCTACATGCACACCCTCACGTTCATATCACTCATCTCACTTTCACACCATCCCACAACACAGCCGAATTTGGTATTATTTAGTTTAATGTGTATCCCATCAATAAATGTTTGACGCTTTTTGTATATAATTTGTATTCCATCATTGGGTATATCTTTAGTATAATTGTTTTTTGTTCTATATAATTTATGCTGCTGTAGAATTATTTAATTAATTATTAATATTAAGAAGCAACAGGCAACATATAGAAGACTAATTAGGTATAAATACAACAATGACATTTGTTTTAATTACAATAGCTGATTTAAAATTTGTTCATAAAAGCTGATGAAAAAATGCTTACCCCCATACACAGTTAAAAAGGAAACAGCGAACACAGATAATAATAAATTCATTTTTCTAAAAGACGTCAAATTAACGCGAAAGTTTCTATCGGACTGAGATTGCATGGTAATGTGAATATTTATATCATGGTCGTCAACTCAAACGGGATTTTGTTCATTTATTTATTAGTAAGTTTACATCTAACATCCATATTATTTAACATAACACTTATGCAACATACAAAGCCAAAACAGATTACATTGATAAACAGCGTATATGAAACATAATAACATTAATAGACAAAAAGTAAACTGAAATTTAACATTAAAAAACAATTTACCATTAAAAGACAATTAATAATCAAAATTTCAAAGAAAATTTAATTGTTACTGCTAAACAAAGTCAAAGCCTCACTGTAGAATGATAACCTCTAAAGTATTCACGACTCTTCAAATATTACTTCACATCCTCTTTGGTGAGGTGGAAAATATCAACATCCTGATAATTATGTTATATTAGGTATTAATACTATAAATTAATTCGCATCACAAATATTGTTGTTTTGTAATTGAAATGCTAATCAATTATTTGATAATATTCTATTCAATATCTAAGTATTCACCATCAATATGTTTGAATCGACAAAGCAACCAATATATTAACATCTAATACAAGTAATAAAGTTATATTTATTAATTATAATGTTTATTTAAAGTGAAGTTCTTGTTGACTTGGGATGGGCTTTTAATTCATTTCGAATAATTTCAATTTTAACATACCTAGTTTTATTACTTTACTGACAGCTCAAAGGCGTAGACACGTTTTTTAATTGATAAATAGAAATATAAAAAAATTAAAAAATATAATTACTAGAGACAATAGAATTATTTTTAGCTATTTAGTAGTAAATAATTGAGATAGTGAATTCAGTAAAATATATAAATTTGAAAGTTGGTGTTGATTTTTAAACAAGTTTTTTAATACAATTTATTGTTATTAGTCGTAGACTCGTTGTTATGTAAATTCATTCATGTTAAGGCTTTTCATATAAAGCGATCAGGGAAATCATGAAAATTGAAAATTGGTATATTACATTAATTATTTGTATTTTATACTAACGCTCCAAATTTCTCATTCTCATCTTATTCCTAAAAATTTATTTATTTCTAGTTTAAAAACAAAACGTATCCATCAGAAAAAGCACAAACACATAATTTAATTTTAAAATATGACAAAAAGTCCATAATAACTTGAAAGTTTAATTCATGTACTCACAGCCTTAAATAGATTTTGCAGGTGTTGTTCAAAACTGTTTTTATAACGAATGAGATCAGCTCAGACAGGCTGGAGGCAATTAAATCAACTGAAACGTTATCCGTAATAAATAGATAATTCTTGATAATTTATTGCCTTATAATTAATTGGCTAGAACTATATCTTTTTGTTGTACCATGTCTATACTAATATTATAAAGAGGAAAGATTTGATTTTTTGTTTGTTTAAATGAATAGGCTCCGAAACTATTTCAAAAATTCTTTCACCGTTGGCAAGCTACACTATTCCCGAGTGACATAGGCCATGTTTCAATTAAAAAAAATTAGGGATGCTTACTAAAACTTGAATAATCTAACCCAAGGTGTAAAAAAATAAACAAAAAACTTCCTTCAATCGCGTACGCTGCGAAAATTATTAATGATAGATCAAAATAATGTATTTCAATTTTTTAGGACACATCACTATCTATAAAAAATGTCGCGACAGCATGTCTCTATTTTTTATACTTACGTCACAATAAGCGTCCTTTTATTAATTTTTTTTAATTAAAATACCACCGCTAGAAAAGGCTCTTTATTCGTACCTAGGTATTGATCCTTATCAAAATAATTACCAACGTTTCAAATAAGCTACAATTTAATGGCATAACCACCAAAAAAGCATGGTGGACTGGTGTTCTCCTGCCGTTTATCTTGAATAGTTTACTACTATATAACAAAAATCTTAGCCACAGCAACGCTTGGCCGAGTCTACTAGTATATTATATTTGTATAACTTGTATTGTATAATCAATACTTCATTTTCACATGTGAGAAAATGTACCTGAATTAGTTGACCTTATTTAAATCTATTAGGTGCTTACCGCCGCCCATGAGCACCTCCAATTTGTGGAATCAGCTGCCCACTGAAATATTTCCGAACCAATTCGAGTTAGGGTCCTTCAAGAAAAGAGCGTTCCAATTCTTACATGGCCCGCAACGCACTCGCCAGACCTCTGGCATTGAGTGTCCATGGGCGGCTAAATGGATTGCCCCCTGTTCTATGAAAAAATTAAAAAACAATTCATTTTTACTTTTTACGTTTTAGGTATGGTCCCAAATCTTTTTGTTAGATATCGAATTGCAAGAACACCTGTGTGTACGTCAACGGCCTATTTCCAAAACAAGCGATGACGCCGTATTCTATTTGTAATAAAAAGAAAAAGCATATTTACGATTATGACCTTTTTGGTTTCTAAGAAATACTGCGCATTGTTTATCATAGTTTTAATTTTATTCAGCTTACACTATACTGAATTTGAATGAAAAAACAAACTTGTTTGGTTTAAAAGGTTAATAACAGAAGCGCGATAATATAACTAAATACTAACTTTATTTACTAAGTGAATAATTTATTTGTTTGTTTTCTATTCTAACTTAATTTAATACTAATGCAATATACAACTTATTAAAACAAAAACTAAACCTTTTTATAACAAATTATAAATTATGCAATCCTTGTGAATTCAGCCAGTGTGCAACTAAATAATATATCAGTCTGACATGATATAGACTTTATGGATATTATAGTACCTACTGTTAAATTATGGGCAATAATTATTGCGACGAAATTTCATTCCGTATTCGTATCAGAGAAAAGGTGATTAAATAAGATTTGTGTTTATTAAAGTGATAAAAATATTGTTGTTATATTCAATAATATGTTTAAGTCTTCAACTTCAAATATACAATAGATATAACATAATAATATACTTAAGTGTGACCTTAAACGCACATAGCATCTTATTAATTTTTTACAATCTGCATTGAGTGACATTTAACAAGCAACGTGCTCTATGTAATCCATTCACATAATAAATAAATAAAGTTTACAAAATAAAACATGAATGCCTTGCACGTTTATTTTTAAAATCGCCTTTATAATTTTAGAATTTATATTGTAATGAATAAGGAAAATGCGTAGTCGGACGTCCTATGTTTATCAACGACTTTGAATATGTTGATGTGTATCACCTAATCGAGTTTTAAGTACGGGTTTATTGTCATTCAATAAATTTCAAGAAGGATGCATATATTTATTGAAATAAGATATATAGGTAATTTTTATTTGATTTAACGGGCGATTGAAAGATTTATAAGACTAGCTAACAAATACGTTAGATAAGAAATTAATTACGCAGTTTTATTAAATTGTAAAATAATTTTTAAATAACGGTTCCATTATCCAAGGAAAATATTACATTAATTCAAATAAAACTTGGCATTTGCTTGATTCTTTTGTCAGTAAAAGCGATAAAGAGTTTGTAATGTTCCTTCGTGCCTTAGATGGTAACCCTTTGATACAGAGAATGGTAACACTTATTAAGTTTAACAAAAGTAGCGGTTGTTGTGTGTTATGTTCAGATATAATTTTAAAATAAACACTGCTTGAAGCTGGGTAACAAGAGATTTTAATTGTTTATAACATGACTTATAAGTAAGATAGTATTTGGGGTAGTGGGGTTGCGACACTGTGGAAAAAACTAAAGGGCTCATATTGGCTTCAGGTGTGCGATGATTGTTTACATATTGCGTGTTACTTTTAAATATTAACTAATATATATCTCAAGAATTATGCTATTATCTGTATATGTTATAGGAATTTACACAATAAATAACCTATTTCACTTACATTTATTAGGTGAACATTATTTGCCATTCGATCCTTACATTAAGTGTCTTACTTTTTCCAGGGGCTTCAAAAGAAATTGGGACGGCGCTTACAAGAGTGTGCCTCAGGCATCGCGCTATAGAGACAAGGATGAAAACTTTCATAAGGTATTTGATTTGGCTTATCTTTTCTTCTATTGATAACGGAGGCTTTTGAAAAATCTATAAGCACCGGATTAGTCACTTGAAACAAAGTTTTTGAAAATAAATTTATTTTATTATTCTTAAAAGCGCACATATTATTAACGGGCCTTTTTTTATTGTCAATCGATTTAACTGACAAAAGTTTGACTATTTGTTAGTGCCTATAATAATTAGTTAATTCATTATTTTTGTAAATATTCTTTAGCTTGTTTTTCCTAATTAATTTTTTATGTTATTTTTTATTGGATATGCATTATGCATTCTAAGACAATATCGACACGATTGTATTTTGTCAAACCAAGTTTTTAGTTTTAGTTGAAGACAGAATCATGAATTGTCAAGTTATCGTTATAAAATAGATTATAGGTTTCAATTAGGGATGCATCGATACGCCTTTTTGCCGATACGATACCGATACCGATACTCGTATATAAATATCGCCGATTCCGATACCGATACTAATGCTTTTTGAAATCAAATTAAATTAAGGTAAAATATATCAAGTTTGATTAAAGTTTTTAATTTTTTTTTTATTATAAAATATAAACAGTCACAAACTTTGAATAAGATTAAAGATTTAGTAAATAAAATTAAGAATTAATAGTAATAGTTAAATTAAAATAAAATTTATAACTGTTCATAATTAAAATTAACATTGATAAGATTTTTGTAATTCTGTATTTTATTTAATTTGGTATTGAAAAAATACTACGCGCGATAGCAGTTAAAAACCAACTAAAGTGTCTAGCGAAATGGAATACACGGGGACTAAGCGGGTGTGAGGGGCATAG
Organism: Pieris melete; assembly: GCA_963693345.1. Taxonomy (NCBI): domain Eukaryota; kingdom Metazoa; phylum Arthropoda; class Insecta; order Lepidoptera; family Pieridae; genus Pieris; species Pieris melete. The sequence goes on from CAVNZK010000020.1 coordinate 1,079,157, forward strand.
ATAGTCCGTGCCTCGTTTCCCACGCCCCGGATCAAACAAGATGCGCGTTTATATTACTTTTTTTAAAGCGCGAAATTTGAAAAGTATCGTTGTATCGGCAATCAAAATATCGCCGATACCGATATATCGGCAAACCCAAACTATCGCCGATATATCGGTATCGGTATCGGATGCATCTCTTGTTTCAATGTAGCTCAAAAACTGAGTATAAATTATTATACGGTAGGTTTTTTTAATATAATAATACTCTCTACTACCCTGCCATTGCGTCCAGTGACTTAATTTATCTCTGACATTTTTACTAAAAAGATAAAAATATATTTTTACTGGAGGATTCTTCAATCATACTATCTTTACAAATGAACTTGAATCTATATATTGACTATTTATATTTCAGTACATTAATGGAGCGCCTAATCACACCCCTGTCTGAGCGCGCCGACGAATGGCGTCGTGGCTGCAACACGGGCGCGTTGGGACGCGAACACGCCCGCGAATGTAAGCGAGCACGTGCGGAACTGAGACGGAGGATGCACGAAGCACAGAGACAGACAAGGAAGGCGAGACGTGCAACACCCGATATGAAAAGAAGGAATGACGTGTCTATGCAGGTTGGTTATTTCCATTAATCGGTTTGTTGTTTATATTACGAAAACTTTTAGTTAAAATTTATATACAGATAACGACTTAAAATAATTTAATTACACACACATAAATGTGTTATACTTTCCTCTTGTAATCGAGAAATCAGACGGTATATACGGTTGATTGTCGGTTGGTTGAATTTACTAGTGATAGTTTCATGGTAATAGCGTTATTGGACACTATAGCGATTCTTATGTTTCCTTTTTAGTAAATAATTTAATTACTTATTAGTCTTAAGTTATTATTTATTGAAGTGAAATTTCTTTATCGGGGTTGGAAAAAATTTTGTGTAACATTTTTTCGTTACGCGTCACATTTTTCGGTTACGCGTCACATGTTTCGGTTACGCGTCACATTTGAGCGTTACGCGCGTCTTTTTCTTGTCCCTACCAGGGTTGATTCAAAGAGATTCTAAACCATTAATAACAAAAATGTATAATAACGATAACAATGATACTAAAAATTCTATTACAATTTATGAAATTCTGCAATAATCTTAGCGGTAATAAGGTAAAATGAAATACATAATTGTATTATTTGTATTCAAGTCTGTGATATTAAAAGCCTTTTGTTAAACTTTATCTAATTTAACTTTATTTAACCAATTTCTGTAAAGTTGCATATAGATAATTTTTCGAAAAATAAGGTCATAAAGAAGTTACACTTCTAACGTGTGTACACTAGTACACGCACATTTTTTATTATAGTCTTAAGTTAGGCGTATTGTTAAATGTATAAAAGTAGACAAAAATGTATGTATGTTTAAGTTGGAGTAAGTGTGCTTTGAATTTGATCGTTCACAAGTATACACAGAAAAAAACCAGTGACGCTACCACCCTTTAGGTCTGGGCCTCAGTTTTATGTATGTGTTTCGCGATCATTTGGTTTTTTTAAATAGACAAGTAGGTGATCAGCCACCTGTCACTTGACTTATTAGGTTTAAGGCATGCCGGTTTACTCACGATATTTTCTTTCACCATACGGTTGAGTGCTAAATGCTTGGTGCACAGTCGAAGATTGTCGCACTCTGAATCCACTAGCACTGCTGATTCCTATTAGAGCACTAGGAATCGAATAAATTCAAAACCAGAATGTGACCACCAATAATACAAAGACTACAATGTTAATATGTTTCAGGATATCCAAGAACGGCAAGAGCAGCTTGAGGAGATGGAAGAGAAAGCTGTCAAGGCAGCGTTTATAGAAGAGAGGAGCCGCTTCTGTCACTTCGTATCGTTACTCAACCCTGTCGTGGTGTGTATCTATATTTTTGTTTTTGGATTACGTAGAATTTTTAAGTCAAATTTATTTTTTACTTATAAAATTATAATTAATTAAATTACACTAAATTCACATGTACTAGGCATATTACGAAGGATGTAGAAATCTCGAGAAGAACTGGCAAGAATCTCTGCCATTCTTTTTAATCGCCAGCTATATTATTTCACGATATGGAAGGAATCATAATAGAAAAGATTAGCCTCTACCTGCAACGGGCATAGCGAAAAGGTGCGCACTTAGATCATAACCCGAAAAAAACCCATAACATACACAATACATATTGTCTAAAAAACTGGTCAAGATGCTGCTTTTGCTAGGTCACAGGGGAAGAATTACAAATTTAGTTGTAATATCTATTGATAATATATATCAAATAAATAGTTGAAAATTTTTTAGGAGAGTGAAGTGGCAATGCTAGCGGAAGTGGGACATTTACAAGAAGGAACAGAGCAGTTGGCGCGACACACTACGGAGCCCAGAAGTTTACCACCAGCTAGTTTACAGGTTAATACAGACTCTATATACTTTGAACGTCTTGACCGACTTTTGCGTGGATTCGGTAGGTCTGAAATTAGGTCTTAAATTATAAGCCACTAAGTGATAAAAGTTTTTTTTGAACCCTTGATTTTCCCCGTATTAGCATCAAGCCCAATTTAACAACGTTATTTATTTATTACAGAAATACATACATTTAGACTATGCTAATACGATAATGTGGAGAAAAAGAAAATAAAGTATATAATATTAATCACATAATATACACAATATTTTTCAGTACATTCAGTACAGTATGCCAACTGTAACTCCCGTCTGGTTTCCAATTTATTGTACCCCAACGTCCCTAAGATAAATAATGTTGGGTACATTAAAGGATAGTAGGGATAGAGACCATACAGTCTGTTATAAAGGGCAGTATTTAGTTTCATGCGGAGCCAAACAGACGAGTTACACTCTAACATACTTCTAACCAAAGCGTTGTCTACGTACAAGCTTAAGATGGCTTTATATATTAGTCCTTTAATAATCTTTATATGGCCAAACAACGTTTGCCGGGTCTATATTTAATAGAAATATGTATTGACACAATGATTCAAACTCATTCTTTTTTTTTTTTTTTTTTTAATGGCTCTGGCACGGTTTGTGCATTAGCCAGCGTCAAGTATGAGATTTTTATCATTCGTGCTTTTTGCCTTAGAAATTCGACCATGTCCTTCATGTACGGTTTAGGTACTCGCCCGGTACCGCACAACCCTCCCAAAGGCCGAGAACAAATTTAAATTAAATTAAAACTTGCCCTCGAACCGGGAATCGAACCCGGTACGCCTCACCTAGCTGCCACCTAATAAGACCGCTAGGCTATGAGGCCCCCAAAACTCATTCTTGTCTAGATTTTAATGCGACAAAAACATTTCAGGTGATTTGCGACGTTAAGTGCTGCTCAAGCGGATGGGGCAGTGGCACCTGCCCATCGCCCGTTGCCTCGAGAGTGGGCAGTCGCAAGTCGTCGTTGACGTCCATCTGCTCGCTTAGCGTTTCCCACTCCGAACGACGCGGTGAGGATTTTTTTAGATTATATTAAAACTTCAATATGTTTCTGAAATAATTATAGAAACAACTCAAAGTTATTTCGGAAAAGTCCTTCAAAACAATAAAAATCAAAATATTCTTGTAAAAAATCAAGTGACAAGCTAAAACTCGCGTCTTTTTCCACAGACTATCAAACTTACAATTAAATAAAACGTCAGTTTTGACACATGGCAGATAGTGAACAATCTAAAAGAAAGATAATTATGTAATGTGTGTGTTTTTTGAAAAATTATTTTGAAATAATAAGTTTATAGCAATTGTATGATATTATTTCTTTTATATTTTTCAAGAAAACTTCATCACGTCGCTTTTAAAACAAACATTTTAAATCATCTACTTATTATATTCATTAACTCCAACATCGTAAATCGTTACAGTTTTCATTTTTTTAAATCCAATAGAGCTTTTGTGAGTGGGCGTGGTGGTTGTCCAACCCAACTCTAATACTATAACAGTATTTTTAATGAAAAAAAAAATTGGTTGTTTGTAAAGTAGGTTTACGATCGAGATGTTTACGTGATAACGTCTTATTGGTGATATAAGTTTTTGGGAAGTAAGGAATTAATGAAGATAAAAATTTTTTCAAATTTTAAATTACACCTATCGTTTTATTCACACTTTTGATGATAAATTTCGGGTGTAAAATGACAAGTTTACTTATTCGACTATGATATACATTTTTCTTCATACATTCACGGAATGACTGGCAGCGCTCGAGATGAGACGGGAGATCGGTCCGTCTCTCTCTCGTTATACCTGCGATCGCGCTCGTGAGGTTTTGGTGTGACACAAGTTTCTGAACATGTCACCCGACTAAAACGATTTTAAAGACGTTATCACGTCAAAATTGTTTTTTTTCGGCTACCTCAAATCCAAAAGTTCTACCGCGACTTCTTAAATTGTATAAATATATAAAGAATCTCTGATCAATTTCAGATTCCCAAAGCTGCTCAACGCCCGTGTCCAATGCATCATCAGGGGATACCACTCCAGCCCCACCTGATGACTCTCTGAATGGTATTACACAGGTAAAATATACATATTACATATATGGACTTAGAACAGAGTAGAGGACTATACAGTCACAACTAAACACTTACTCCAAACACGTAAATTTATTTGATATGATTTTTCGTATAAATTTTGTAATATAACATTTCCTAGAACATATTTTAAACTCGTTAAGATAAAATAAATTAAGGAACAATTAATCTGTTGGATTATTAATAATTAAGTTAATACGTTTTAGGAAAGAGGAGAATAGGAGGACTGGTTATTCTCCTCTCCTGTTTAGCTTCTTGGCCACAGATCTGTCTTATCACGTGGTTAATAAGCTATGGGGGTCCTAGGAGGTATATCCTATAATAAAGTTAATTGTTTTAGATATTTTTAAGACGTACAGGTACTTATGTATTTAAAAAACACTGAAAGGAAACGCGTGTAATTATATTTTGTTATTGCGTCTTCATTTGCGGTATTATTTTTTATTTAGTCCCCATTCCGGATGGCGAGCGTGTGCAGCTCGGATTCCGGTTTCCGATCACAAGACGCACTGCAGCGACCTTCGCTTTACGTTGATAATGTAATTCTATTAATTTTGCCTTTATTAACTTGGAACTAACATTACGGGGTTTTCTCACTAAAAAGGAAATGGTATACACTAACAATATTGATTGTCTTTAAATTACACCTGTCTATGTCTTATAGGAATAAGTTTAATTAAAACAGCTTTCTCTGATATTAACAGGAATTTCTTAACTTGTTTGTATAAATTTCGAGAGCCTTTCAGCAATTGTCAAATTTGGAGAATGTATATTGTTCTATTGTTTATATCCGTCATATGTTTTTTTTAAAGCTAAGTTAAAAATTCCAATAATAATAACTTCATGTAAATGATAATATTGTTTAATATTTTTTATTTATTGCTGACACCCAATTTATATAAACATTTGTTTTAGTTACATAACCTAACTACATCAGATGTGCCGATTTGGTGATCAGCGTGTCCTGTGACACATAGTCCTCTTCCAGCTCCTTCCATTATTATCTAAAGTCAGCTCTTCTTGTCCAAGTTGCGCCTTCTATTCTCTTTATATCGTCTGCCCATCTCTTGCTATGTCTTCCTCTTTTTATTTTTCCGTCTCGTGGTTCCCATTCTGTAATAATTTTTGTTCCATTTCAAGCTGCTTTTTTGTCCATTTCAACCTGCCTGCTCTCGTCATGTGCCCGGTCCAGCGAAGTTTCAATGTTTAATATATTTATACTCTTCAGAAAACAAAAACAATATTGTCATTTATTTAATTTCATGCGTACTAACTTCTTAAAGCTTCGTTGTGCTTTGAAATGTCTGAATGTGTCAATTGAGCTTGGTTCATATTCAAATGTTATATAACCCTAACAAAATCTATAATTGCACTCTTTTAAGAAGTACTATTTCGTCTCTTTCTGTCAAGTTGTGTTTATGCTGTGTTGAAATAAGATGAGTACATTTATTATTTAATTAATTTCAGGGCTCTGACAACCAAAGTGTGAACAGTGAATGCTTAGTTACAAAAACCAGTGATGATCAGACCGACGATGGACACGATATTATGAATGCTGGTATGTGCTAAGAGAGATAGTTATAATAATTGTAGAACAGTTAAATATTTAAATATAAAAAGTATTTAATTATTTTATTAACATAAATAACAGTCTTTATATATATATTCTTATGCCTGGCCTGTATATTGCAGCATCAGCGACTTGGCCAGACCTGAAAGATACAGCGCAGTTCGAACGAGCTGCTTCAGCTATAATGGGTGGAAGACCTCATACCATATCAGCTGGTAATTTTATTAATAAATATGTATTGAGATTGATTTAGGATAACGAAAGAATCTTTTAAAGAAAACACTTTTTAACCGGATTAAAGTTATTTATTATTATAAATTTACAATTATTTAACACCGTGACCACGCACGCTGTAAAGCACGCGAAACGTCGGTTAAATTTAAAATTATGTAAAATAATTGTAAATTTATAATAATAAATAACTTTAATCCGGTTAAAAAGTGTTTTCTTTAAATGTGTAAAGGTTATGTCAATGAAAGAAATCTTTAATAAATTCTTTTCTCGTTACTTTGTAAACCATTGTAAATAAGACGGTAAGTAAATAGAAATGTGTTGTTTCAGTATATAAAAAACAAAATATTGTGTCCGATTTCAGCTCCGTGCCTTTTTTATGTGTTACAAGTACATAATTGTAGTATTCATTCCAGGCTCGGAGCGCATTCACGGACGTCCGGCCTTAAGCGTACACACGTTCACGCCCACGGACACGCCGAGGGACACGCCCATTTACGCAAGACCGCCTTTGCCCACTGTAAGACATTTAATACCACTTCTAATATTTTTTATAGAATGGGTCAAACGGGCTCATCTGATGTTAAGTGATACACTTAATGCCAGATGGGTTCCGTGTGCGTTGCCGGCCTTTACAATATACATTCTTCTAGAGTCTAGACAAATTGCCTAGTCCAGGATTCAGTTTTTACTTAAAATTTTTAAAACTTTTCAGAAAATTTTTACTTAAAATTTTTCCTTAAAATGTATTATTTATTTATAAGTTTTAGTAACAATATACTCTGGAGAATTATATACAATTAAAATTACACATTATATTTTTTATTATGTATTGATATATTTTACAACAATCTTCCAACTTACCGTAACTTTTTAATTTTTGTGGTTGCTTGATTATTTTTTTCCCTTGCTAGCTTGCTTATGTTCTAATATAATTAATGTGTATGTGTGTAAAATTTGTGATGTCGTATTTTGTTGTATCATTTTAAGCATACACATTGTTTTAGAACTTATAAATATTGTGTATAGGTATAAATTGCCGAACATTCTCAATAGATATTAACTGGAGAACTTAAACGTATGATTTTCAGAGATGTTCATCATTGGAGAGACCGATTGTACCGAGCAAGTCCAACTTTATGCTTCATAGCGAAATGAAGCCAAAACCGTCTTCCTTGCCTCCACATCTGACTAAAGGTATATTTTTCCATTAAAATTCTAGTAAAGTATATACTTTTCTATGTAAGCAATATCTACTTGTGAAATATTTATAAATATAGGGCTTTCGTTGAAACTACTTGGCGTTCGTTTTGTGTTTAATTTTTTATTGAATAGGGGCAAACGGGCAGGGGACTTTCTTGGTGTTAAGTGATACGTCTGCCCATTGACACTCAATGTCAGATAGTTGAGAGTGCGTTGCGATATACGAGGGTCAAGGATATTTGTCAGTCACCGAATATAATCCAGGGTTGCTATCCTGTTTTTCAAATTCAAATAAACGGTGTTGCCAGACGTTAAAAAACATTTTTTATATTTTCTTCTAATTTAAAATTTCTCTACAGGTTCTAGGTCTATATATAATTCTAAGGATCCTATATGGTTTTGAAATATATTTTATATACCATAAGGTTAATTAAATAATTGATTTTTGATTATTTTTAGAAATGCCGCAAGCTCTGTACGTGAATATGTCAGAACTGGCCACAATGGCGGCGTCGCGGGCGCAACAACACAACACAGAATTTCCTCAACAAGAAAAGGTATTTTGCAATAATTTTGTTGTATATAGACAGGCATTTGTCCCATGCCCCACGATATGATACTTAGTATGTATGTCTTGTAAGGCAATTTAAACATCTAAACCAAGGACACTGAATTTAAATAGATATATCTTTGGACGACTCATTGGTCTAGTGGTTAGTACCCCTGACTGCGAATCCATGGGTCTCGGGTTCGACCCCGGCTGAGACGAACATCGATGTGATGAGGATTTGGTGTTGTGCTTAGGTCTTGGGTGTTTAAATATGTATTTATATGTCTATCTATCTATAATATGTATGTATATCCGTTGCCTAGTACCCATAACACAAGCTTCACCAGCTTAGCATGGGACTAGGTCAATTGGTGTGAATTGTCTTAAAAAAAAAAATCGATTGGATTCAAATTCAAATGATTTTTACTCTAAATAGCGCAAGTAGTATTGTTATTTTTTTATTATTATTGTTTATATCCAAACTATATCTGCAAGTAGTCATTTTGCTATTTTTTTTGCATATTATATTCATTTCTTTGTACATAAATATATTTTTTTCGTACATAAAACTAGCATGTCAAATTGATCAATAATGTCTGACACAAAAGGCCATATTGCTTTTAATTACTTATTTAAATAAAACAAAACCATACATTAAAAACTTAGACTTTATTACAATAAAGGTAAATTAATTAATATCAAACACCCTCATGTTAGTAGTTCTGTCGATGTGGTACATGGGTTTTTCACGAATGGGCCGCGTGGAGCTGTAAAGAGAAAATGTAATTAATAAAAACACAAAATTCAAAGGAATCTTAATAGTGATATCTCACCTATTCGGCCAGGCATGCCTAACCATCTTTCCTGTATTACAAAACTTTGTATTATTAATTTTATACGTTCAAAAAAAACTGCAACTTTTATTGGTTAAACTATTCTCAATTTTGAAGTTTGCATCCTTAGATATGGAATCCTTCAATAAGCGACTTTTTATTATTTATTTCTTCTATATACTTTTATTTCGAAAACATATATAGCCTAGGTTCCTCGGTGTAAGTCATAGTAATGATAATAGATATTTAAATAGGTCCGTAATTTTTATTAATTATTGTTATATAACAAATAACAATAATAATAATAATGATTATTCGTTACAAACATGCGAAAAAATTTCATAGTTAAAATCTTTAGACTCCGCAAAATGTTAATTGTCATATGCGACATTATCGGGTTTAGTTTCATTTAATTTAGAATTATTAAAAGCGATATTTTGTCCGACAAAGTCTGTTTAATTGTATTCTATTACCTAAATTTCTTACATTTTATCCCAATGGAACTTAGAAGCAAGGGATTCCGAAAGTTGTCCCTCTTTCAATTGTTTCTTGACAACGCGCTCGACCAGTCGTAATGACGAGAACACGTTTTGTACACTCGACGGTTGGCGGTTTCTTGATGATACCTGTAATATCAATATTCGTTATCTGTGTGTAACCTTTGTAGATTATGGTAGATATATCGCCATGATCACTCAACGTTTTACTAAAAGATCCAACATCCTATAAACCTTTGAAGGAAACACATTTTTTTACCGGATTGAAGTTATGTATTATTATAAATTTACAACTATTTTATTAATCTTAAATTTAGCCGACGTTTCGCGTGCTTTACAGAGCGCGTGGTCTCGGTGACTCGGTGACAAAATGTGTTGAATGTCAAAAAGAATCGCAGCTGTAGAAAAAGTTGTATTATCTGTATTTGTTTCCCCGGAGTCGACTAAAAGTTTCTCGACTAAAAGATGGAGGGTTTTGGCAGAAATGGAATAAAATACAATTCAAACAATTTAAATGACGAAATTTAGTGACTCCAAAGTGATGAACATTTTCCAAATAAGTTATGACTTATTGGTCTATGTTACCAGATCATAAAATAAAAAAAAATATCGCCATGATTATTACACTCAAGGAAATGTTATTATCTGGGAGTCCAAAATCAATATGATAATACAATTTGACAACATTTCAATTAATTTGCTATCATAATTTGTTGGTATGAAGAACAAAACGTAATATACAACATAGAACCTTATTCATGCCAAATGTGTTACATCATGTCCCAATTTATATTTCAATTGATTTCAAATTCATGGGAATGACTCAAGCCGAAATTAATTTTCAATTATCAAAGCTCAGATATATAAAGAACTTTATTCTCATTAACAAAAAGGCGATTTTATTTTCATGAGAACTTAATTATGCAGCGTAATTTTGTAATTTGGTCTGAACTCATAATGTGGCAAATAAAAAGGTAATTTATTAAATTGCACAGTCACCAAAGATGCCGAAGATCACTACAACTACGAAAAAGAAATCAGTGGCGTTACAACCTCTTTAGGTCTGTGCCTCAGATTTCTGAATCTATTTCTTGATCATTTTTAAATCTAATAGGCAAGTAGGTGATCAGCCTCCAGTGCCTGACACACGCCGTCGACTTTTTGGGTCTAAGACATTTCGCTTACCTCACGAAGTTTTCCTTCACAGTTCGAGCAAATGTTAAATGCGCACATAGAAAGAAAGTTCATTGGTGCACAGCCGGGGGTCGAACCTACGACCTCAGGGATGAGAGTCGCACGCTGAAGCCACTAGGCCAACACTGCTCAATAACTATAATAATTAATATCTAAATGATATTAAAAATATCTCACCATAAACTCAACAGTCTCAAATAGTTTATTCAATTCCTTCTGTTCGCGTACGTTGAGTGTAGTATTTGCGTCAAAAACCCCGCTATCGTTCAGTTTTTTAATTATAGTCTTGAGAGTGATAGGCGTATTTTGATCCAATATGGCGCCAGATTTGTATGCAGCCTTCGCATCTTCGGGTTCGTGAGGACTGTAACAGTTTGAATCTATTATTGGAAGTATAGACGCTAACATCAGAATAATTTTTTGACAAATTTTATATAGAGGTATAATGTAAAAAGAAACAAAAAGAGACTCGATCATCACAACTGATATGTTCACGAATCATCGAGCTATGCCACAAATTTACGTTTATGTCTTATTAAATAAGTTTTTATTCATGTGGCCTCGCCTTAATAAAATAAAACTGTAATTACTAAACCAAAATTTACGCAAATCTAGCAAAGGGGGAAATTTGTCTATCGAGGGGTTTTCTAAAAATTTCTATAATGAAAAATCCTGGTCCAATCATTATGTACTTGGTTAATTTAATAAAAACGAATGTTATCAAATTAACAAATTATATAATGAAGTGAGGCTTAGTATACATGATTAGATATTATTCATAGTTGTACCGGAGCCAATATGCCAAATAATATGTGTGCGGAATTGGTTTCATAATAAATTTACCATTATACAAGAGTATTATTATATGGAAATGTATTACCTACAGCTACGTGTATTGTTAAAGGTGATCGTAAAATATTTGGTATTCAAGTTTTGAATCTCGGAAAGAAAATTATATACGCGATTATATGAAATTATTATCGAGCTTAGAATTATTTAGAATCATAGTCTGATTTTGGGCTCTAAGTGCGGTTTTTAGTGGCTGATAGTGGTAATGATACCAGCTCCTGTTGTTATTTAGAGAATATATATAAAAACGTTACTGCTAATTTTAATGGTGCATTATAAACACAAATTTGTGTGTATAAAGATGTGTCCATAAAGATGCACATTTTAACTGTGTGACAAAAACTCTAGCGCTTTTCCTGCCCTAACCAATTTGGCGGATTAATATTTAGAGACTACTAGCAGACTCGGCCAAGCGTTGCTGGGGCTAAGGTTTTATAAGGTTCTATTGTACATAGTGGTACACTCTTCAAGGGAAACGGTAGGAGAACACCAGTGGGGACCACTTTGCTCGTTGCTATGCTATTAAATTGTAGCTTAAGTGAAACGTTGGTACTTTCAACACAGCGCCGTCTGTTAGAATTGTGACTATCAAATAATAAACAAATAATTTGCAATAAAATAATATTGCGGGTATAAATTAAGATGTAAGGCTATCCTATCTTTTAAGTTAGATCAAAATGCACACGGTGTGCAAATTCGATTGAAATCGGTTTAGTAGTTTAGGAGTCCATAGCGGACAAACAACGTGACTTGATTTATATATATTAAGATTACTAAATTCTTTGAACCCAGAACTCCCGTTTGACTTTTGAATTAATTTAGCAGATGTTAAAATTATGAATGAAACAAACGAAGAATTTATAGCCAATGTTAAATCATATGCATAGTTTCTCACCATCCTGCTATCAGAAGTATGTTCGCAGTTAATCTGTAATGAAACGAATTTGTTATCGTAATAGGCTTTTCCAACATGAACTACGATTAATTTTGTTTGTTATACAATCTTTAGAAGAAAGTGAACGATCCGAAATTAATGTCATTTTGGTATTATATGTTCTCAAAATTTGGTAATGTTGCAAATTATATAAATTTTAATAAATAGTCAGTACTCAGTAAATATGTGTTAGAAAAACCATTGAGATGTATGTTTATTTTCATTGTGATGTAATTAAAATAACAAAAGTCATTATTCTTATATTTATTTAAATTTTAGAAAACCTTTGGCTATATTAAACTTCTAATAAAAATAAAATATAACATTATATGTAAACAAAACTTACAATATATAAACAGCCAAAATCGATCCTGTCATAATTCGTTCGCAATGTGCACAGTGCAAACCACTACTGACCATACTTCGATTACGATATATTGCGTTATATCAACCCATTGGATATAGTGGACTAATGTATTTTGATACTTGCAGCTATTTTAATAAGTAAATGATTAGCATAAAACTTTGTAATAAATCTATGGGTCTAGCAACCTTATCGTTAGTAAGCGATCTCTTTTAGACAACCCATATACAGTAATCCCAGTACACATACAACGCATTTTCGTATAACGCGATTTCCGTCCCCCATATAACGCGGAGGTTTATCAAGTTATATGTCTGTAGTGTGGAATTTAGAATGATTTGTCAAGTCCATAATTACTTTAGTGTACCATTGCATTTGTTTCAATTGAGTTGTTAAAAAATTAAACTAAGTATTAAATGTACTTGTTTTTGATTTAAAAAAAAAACTTTTAGGAGAATTTTACAAAACGATTTCCTATAACGTAATCCGGGTCTACCGCGTTATAGGGGGATTACTGTTTTATGAAAAATGAAAACGATTTCTGTTTGAAAAATAAAAACACACAAGTTTCAGACATTAAATATTGGATTTTTAATGAAAACTTATCGGCTTGAGAGCTATTAAGCAATATAAAATTAATCGCCTTATAGGGAGTTATGTAAATACAATTGCGTAAATATGGCGTTGGCGTTTTACGGCTGAACGACTAAGCCAATTTAATATAATAAGTCAACAGTAAGTAAAAATAGATAAGAAAATCCTTTTTATGACTCTTGTTTGTTATGTTTCTTTCTCGTGGATTGTCCTTATAGATTAGAACGTGATTATTGTGATCTGTGTCTGATTCTGACTTTTGGGACCAAGGTTTATGTTTTCCGGTGTCAGGATACGCCCACATCCCCAAATGGCTCCAGCCAAATGGGCAGGCACGACTGAGGCAGTACCACTGTCACTCCAAACCAGCGTGATGTAATAGGTTCGCCTTATTGTACTCGAGTCGTGCGGTGACAGAGATTCCCGGAGCCCAAATTAGTAATACTACTTAGGGTACTTTCAAGAAAAGAGCGTACCAATTCTTTAAAGTCCGGCAACGCATTTGCGTGAGCCTCCTGCCCGTTTGCTACCCGTTACATAAAAATAAAAAAACAATCCGCGCTTGAATCACTGGATTTATCATAAGCCAGTTATAATAATTACGTCTGATAATATATTGCATAACTTTCAAAGTATTAAAATATGTTATTCGCGGTATAGCATCGAAACTATCCAATGGAGAATGGAGTATTGTTCGCGATATTAATGAATGTATACTAAACATGTTAAACAATTATTGTATACAGGACACCTTAAAATAATTACATGTGGTCACGCAAAATAAAACTTATTAATTATTATTTACAATAATAATTGTCTGTATATCAAGATGTTTGGGTATGTTCCAGGGTTCGATTCCTAATTAAAAATTGTGTCGTCGTGCAAGTCGGCGTACAGACGCGTAAATAATTGGTTATTAAATATTGTGAAAATGTAATTCCAGGTTTGTTCGGAATCCAGTGCCAGTGAGTCATCTCTGGAATCGTCGAGTGGGTACGGAAGTCAAGGTGCCTTCGCGGCGGAAGATCATGCTCATCACCAGCCATCCCACCCTGATGGTATACCTTTAACTTTAAGCCTGTTTTAAGCTAAATCTTACAAGTAGTAGACCCAGTTTTAGTTTGAAATGTTTGAGTGTTCATTTATCATTTATTTTAATTTTGAGTGTTTCATTTATGTTAGCAATTCTGAGACTGAATAGCATTAAAAAAATTGAGTATTACCGACGTTGAACTTTATTTATTTTAATTAATAGCTTGAGCATTTTGATTATCACACACATTTATCATGGGTGTTTAGCAAGCAAGCAAAGTTTACTACTACCTTTTTAGGCATGGGCCTCAGATTTCTGTATATGTTGCATGATCATGTGTCAATCTAATAGGCAAGTAGGTGGTCAGCCTCCTGTGTCTGACAGGCGACTTTTTGGGTCTAAGGCAAGTCGGTTTCCTCACGATGTTTTCCTTCACCGTTCGAGCAAATGTTAAATGGGCACATAGAAAGAAAGTCCATTGGTCCATCTTATATAAGTTAATCAGCATGAGCAGCGTTGACCTAGTGGCTTCAGCGTGCGACTCTCATACCTGAGGTCGTAGGTTTGATTCCCGGCTGTGCTCTAATAGACTTTTTTTCTATGTGCGCAATGCGCATTTAACTTTCTCTCGAACGGTAAAGGAAAACATTGTGAGCATGACATGTCTTAGACCCAAAAAGTCGACGGCGTGTTTCAGACACAGGAGGCTGATCACCTATTTGCCTATCAGATTTAAAAATGATCATGAAACAGATTCAGAAGTCTATAGCCAACATCTAAAGAGGTTGTAGCGCCATTTATTTTTTAAATAAAAAGGCTATTCGATCTCTCATAGCATGCTAATTTTGCTTTGCACGTATTATTTTGCGCATCAGTTGCGTCGGAGATAGTGACTTTGCGACGCGACGACAGCGTCGCGGCCGCTCGAGAGAGCTTCTCGATATCGCTGGGAAGTCTGGAAGAAGCGGTCAGGTCCTTGGATGAAGCCACCGAAACGCCTACTTTTGCGACTATAGGGAAGAAACCGGCCGTGCCTAAGCGTCGACCTGTTTCTATGAATGGTAAGTTATTGCTAGGAGATGACGGGAGCCTGGCGACGGTAAGATACTGTGTATTAAGTGCTTTATTTTTATTTGAAGTAGACTTTTGGAGCTAATAATGCGTACAAATGTAAACCTGCAAATCTCAGCAATGTAAATCCTTATTTTTTTAATTAGTCTTATATTTCTGTTTTTCTTTATAATATAGTATTTTAGTTTCAATAATTGTTTAGTTACTATTTTGCTATACCATTGGAAGAGCGGAGTACCCCGATGTACAGGTCTCCCTAGACTTAGTTCAGGGGCTCAAATATCTGTTAAAAATGTAACTTGTTATTGTATAAACACTTTTGTTTATTTTTTAATTTTAATAATCTTTATTATTGTCTTTCTAAAAACCGGACCAATTAGTTCGTTAACGAATTAATAAACTTAAATGAAAAACTTTCGTATGTGTTTTAGCGTTAATTAGGGGTAGTTCTATACTTTTTTTTTATATTTAACGACCCAGCTCCCAATTCGATGTATACAGAACGTATTTTTAATTTTCACTTAATGGCTTTAGTATAATGAACGATTCTCAGTACTACCGTAAGACAGGAATAAATGCTATATATCGCCATTGTCGTAGAATATTGACGGATCTAACAAATAGTATACTTTACAGTGCTTGAAATATAGTTGAAATGGCTTCAAATATAATCATGTTAGTTTTTATCATAACTATTTTAATTCATATTCTGTTATTATGAAAGCAAACAGGCAAAAGGGTTTGTTTTGAAATAAAATAAAAATAATACCATTAAATTACACAGTTTTCTAGAAAAATCACGTTTCTATCAAATCCGTCATTTTAGCGACTTATTAATTTGAAGTTTAAAACACATGGAGTTTTTTTAAGTAGCCGTAATATTTAGTAAATTTAGTATGCAAATATGATGAAAAGTGGATTTTGGATTTTTTTCAAATACGACGTTGTTCTATGATCATGACGATATGTAAACTAGTTTTGATACTATAATATAAATGGAAAAAATATTAGCTCGGTGGACTATAAAGTAATGAAATCATTAGTATTTTTAAAACTTTAAAATAAATTCCAGCCGCTCCAACGGTATGGTCCCGCCGTGGCTCATCAAGTTCCGTGGGCAAACCGCCTCCACCTGTCCGAAGATCTTCATCCATCTCAAGACCTCAGAGACCTTACGTTCAGGTAAGTCAGAGTAGACACTCAGTTATACCGAAAGAGTTTCTGTTAAAATATTCTCGATTTAAAATTGAAATGGTTGCAAAGTTTTAAGTACACATATTGGTTTAAATTATAATTTTTTTAATCAATCTTAATAATCTGTGGTTAAAAGATGGTGTTCAGTTTCACCAGCTTAAAGGAAGATTCCTCACACGCTACATTATTGAGTAAATGATTATTTGCGTGAAACACTATAATTAATATTAATTTGATAACGTATGATATGATATATATGATACAAATAATATAAGAATTGACCAATTCATATGACTAATAATGTAAAATTGCTTTAAAGACAAATTGTGTGTGTGGCAGCATATGCGAACTTGCGATTGTACCACCTTACACATTTTTGTACCATATTCTTGCAATAAATAAATTATTATTATTTATTATTACAAATGAATTGTCAATGTCATCTGAAATATACAACAACCGCTACCGAACTTAACTCTGGTTTAGCTGAATAACTTTTATTAACCAATGTAACATTAACTTACAGAACGTTCAGAATCAAGTGAGCTCTAACGACGCGGATAACTTGCCCCCACCTCCGGCTTTCCTCTTGCAGCCTGATCATGACGCAAATACAGGTAAAATTCTATTTAAAAAATCAATCTCGTGGCTTAGTTAGACGCACTTGACGTCTGAAATCCTTGTTTGCCTGGCCTTCAATATTGTATAGACAATATTTTTCTAATGATTATTTAAACAGAAAATGTTAATTATAAAAAAAACCCATAAAAAAATTGGTGGCGCTACAACCTTTTTAGATCTGGGCCTCAGATTTCTGTATCTGTTGCATGATCATTTGTCCATCTAATACGTAAATAGGTGATCAGCCTCCTGTGCCCGACACACGCCTACTTTTTGGGTCTACAGCAAGCCGGTTTTCTCACGATGTTTTTCTTAAATTAATAGCGGTATCCTTTATATGTCCGCATATAATATTTCGAGGAAATATTAAATGCGCACATATAAAGTCCATTGGTTCACAGCTGGTGATCGAATTTACGACCTCAGAGATGAGATTTGCTCGCTGACGCCACTAGGCCAACATTGATCACAAAAAAATTATAAAACTCATGAATATTCACATTTGTTTTAAATTAGTCTCGATAAATTCCAATTATACATATATAATTAATCTAAATAAGTCTATCCGTTTTAGACTACTAGTGCTAATTATAGACAGACTTAAGAAATATATCATCATTTTTTTTTCAGCACATGCAGGCATAAATGTGGCAGAAACGGTAAAACAGTTGACGGAATTAAAACACATGCCGGCCTCGCCTGGCCTTTTGCGACGTACAATTAATCAAAATGTCCAAAACCAAAATTACGATAACCAACTAAGCACGTTCCATCAAGCGAAGAACAATTTCAGTGGGAATTTGAACCCTATTTACGGGCAGACAGGGCACAGAATTGTGGAATTCGAGAATTCTGTGTACGCCAGGAAGAATAGCTTGAATAGCTCGCATTCGGATTTATTTAGAGATGGACATACGGGTGAGTTTTAAGCTAATTTTAATTGTGTACCGACTTAACAAGGGAGGTTTTTACCTATATAGTTATTGTTGGTATTGGATGTCTGCAAAATTTCGTTGGTGTTTGTCCAAAATTTTTTAGAAACCGAACATTTTGAGATGATTATTTTTCATCGAAATCGGTTTAATGGTTTTTGAGACGCGTTTCTGGAGGGGTTAATCTAAAATATAGATACTTAGGTACATAATAAATTTAATTAAAAGTAATTTAACAAGCACTGTCATTGAACTGAGAAGCAAAATAAAGATCTTATTACAATTTTAATATAAATAATATTGAAACAAATTGAAATAAAATAAGTTAATAAAGATTTACAATATTTGATTACTTATTCCATAAAATTAGTAGATGATTCACATTGTAATTATTAAATCAATGCCCGATTTAACATTTTATGTTGAAATTGCTAAGCGTTTGAATATTCGTACGTTTATTTACGCATACGGTTTCTTAACTTTTTATTATATGTATTTTTTTAGATGTAGGATTACGAAATAAATAGATATATCCCGAAAACCTCACTTTTTTCAAAAAGTCCTTTAAAATCTGCTCTAAAATGCAGTGAAATAGGTCCACTTAATTGTAAATCCCTCTCTATCGTAAATTTAGAACACTATTGAATATAATATTCCAGGTAATATCTACGGTGAAATCAAAGAATCTCAAGCCTCAACTCCGTCGACGCCCAGCGTCGGAGAGAATTCCTTCACCAGCTTTGGGCCCAGGGTTCATAACGACTCTCATTATGGACAGACTGGTAAATATATAAATAATCATAGATTTTACTTAAATGTATCTATATTAAATATATTTGTTTAATATTAATACAAATATTGAGTATTTACAATATTCTTAACCTTCATTATTATTATTTGTATTAGTAATAATAATATAAAATTGACAAATATAAAATTAAAACAAATTAAAAAAGTTTGGTTCCCGTGATAGTGTATCTCTAACTGCGATACTTATTTGTTATGTCTATATTTGTGTAAAAAAATATTTTTGGGTCTTTATCGAAAAGTTAGCTATAATGTAATTTTGCATGATAAATAGCTTACCCACCAAAAATGTCTCCGTCTCTCTTTCTCTCTCTCTCTCTTTCTCTTCATACTATTTCATTCAAGTAGGTCAGAAGTCAAAAGTCAAAAATCATTTATTCATGTAGGTAATATACACTTATGAACGTCAAAAAAAAAGAAATATACATTAAATACTTCTAATTTAACATTAACTGCCAGTTCTCAAATCAAGGGCGTAGCACGGAAGAGAAGAACTGGCAATAAACTCTTCGCCACTCTTTTTAATCGCCAAGTTTTCTGTTTTACACAATGTTTGTAAGGACCTGCAACCATTACACATGATATTTTAAGTCATAAATAAAATTATATTAGACATGTCGATCAATTGGCCCTTAGATTTATTTCTAGATTTCATTATACAAGATTGTGGACTACTTTCATATTTCAATTCAGAAATTCACAAGAAAATCTCGTGTTTGTTGCAGGTTTCAAGTTGAAGCAAGAAACTCGTTTTGGCGGCATTTACGCGCAGCCCGGGTCTACTCGCTCACACAGCGCAGACAGACACGCCGCTAGTGAGTGCTTCCATAACTTTTGATTTGTTAACAATTAAATTAACCTCTTTGTTTATAACTAATACAAAATTAGGGGTAGTGGGGTTGCGACGCTGGATTAACAAAAAACTAACTTGACTTATTGAAGAGTTCGTAAATCTAGTGACACTTATGTTATCTGACATTATCGGAAAAGAGAATGTTAAATTGTAATTTATGAATGTGGTAAAAGTAAAGGGCTCATTTTGGCTTCAAGAACATTTGGTTTACACTTGTAATTATTAACTAATATATTATATATATATATATATATATATATATATTTATATATCAGAGATAATGTATGAAAAAGATGTCATTTGTTTTATCAGAATGGCAACACCACGCAATATCATAGACATCTTACAGGTTGTAAGATGTCAATGTGTCAAAGACAATTTGTGTGTGTGGCTCTCTGATCGGCGCCTGCGTCGGATATGCGCACTGACTGCGTTTAAATATTAAGCAAAAATTTCGGAAGACGGTAGTGACACAGATTTTGGAATTATGAATGTAACTAACTGTAACTACTGTAAAGCTATGGTTTCTTAGAAAAGCGGTGCCGTTAACTAACGGCCGTCTTTACGGTTGCCAAGCTGTGGTTTCCTAGAAATCAGTGCGACCTTATTCAATCTCAGTACTCACTCGAGCGTTAGGTCGTGCACTGGTGAAAAATGGACGATTATGACATAGCATTATTAATATTTTTGGATGATGAAGAGTCATCAGATGACGATAAAGTGCATTTCAATTTTTAGTTCATCATTTTCGCTCGTCCATGTTATTGTATTAATTAAATATGCGCACCGTTACACGCGAAAAACGTTGCATTACTGTTTATCACCGCTATTTTACGTTACGCTGACACTCAACGTTCTCTAAGAAACCTAGCCGACGCTACATTACGGCCGTTAGATAATGACACCGCTTTTTTAATAACCTTAGCTTTTGGTTGCATAACTCGTGGTTGTAAGTTTAATCCATTTTAATTTTCAGCGAGCGGTTTAATTGCGAGTCTAAGCGCAAAGCTGGGACCACAGCTTTCCCCTCGGACAGGACGAAGAACAATTTCCACCATCACACAGGCGGACGGACATAAACCAAAAAGTAAGTATAAATACGTTTTATGGTTAATTTTGACAGATAATGGAAAAACGGATAACAAAGATTTTTATAAGACAACTAGTAGACTCGGCCAAGCGTTGCTGTGGCTAAGGTTTTTGTTATATTACATAGTAGCAAACTATTCAAGGGAAACGGTAGGAGAACACCAGTAATGAGGACCACCATACTTTTTTGGTGGTTATGCCATTGAATTGTAGCTTATGTGAAACGTTGGTACTTTCAACACAGCGCCATCTATTAGAATTGTGAGTTTCAAATAATTTACAATAAAATAATATTGCGGTTATAAATTGAGATTTGAGCTATCCTATATTGTAAATTAGATCAAACTGCATACGGTGTGCATATTTGATTGAAATCGGTTAAGTAGTTTAGGAGTTCATAGCGGACAAACAACGTGACGCGTAATTTGTATATATTAAGATTTAAATAAAAATAAAGTTTTTAGGTTGTTATTAATATATTTTTTTTGTATTACTTTAGATTAAGTTTCTATTTTTTTTATATAACATTTTGTTCTGCACTTCTCGTACTCATCATGTTTATTTTTTTAGTTTTTCTCTTTAACTAGGATTGCCTGGAAGAGATTGCTTATTAGCGATAAGGCCGCCCGTTGCATCTCTTATAATTTTTATGTATTGTGTTATTTGTGTTTCTTTTATTTTTATTGCAACGAAGTGGTATAATACATGTTATATATTCAGTTTTGTTTATTTCACAAGCTTATGTTCTAGTTTTTGTTTGAGAATCATATTTTTTTCAAATATTTCAAATATATAAATATAATTTTCAAATATTAACTTAACCTATTCAGAAATTTCAATACCAAAAGTCAATATGTATCGTCAGGCACTGTACAATTTTTTTTTTAAAGCGGTCCCGGCAGTGATCCAGCCGGCTTTCCTGGACAAGTTGTCAGCCACGATACAAAATCAACGACGTCAGTTATCCACAACCAGAGCCAACACCGTCAGGGATCTCATCAATACGCACGCGCAGGTATACTTTCATATTATAAAATCTAAAAAAATTCAGTTCCTTTCAAATAATTTCCTAGATTATAAAATATTATAATTGGCATTTAGAGGATAAAATCTCAAAAAAATAATAGAAATTTCTACTGATAATTGTTTTAATATTGATAATTTTTTTCAATAAATTTTTGACGAACTCAAAAACTCTTGCATATGTGCCGTTTCACCTTAGCACAAATTGGTCCTTTGATTTTCGTATTTGGTGATAACAGTAAATATTTCCTTTTTAACACTATACATTGATTTGCTTGAAAACGAAATGCATTTTCGAGGATTCCTACAAAAAATTAATACGTTTATGTACTACTATTTTTGAGAGCTTTACAGGGAATTCGTAGAATTACCAATAACCATGTGAAGATGGTATATGGATAAAGTTCTTCGAAGTTGCATCCGATGCAGTTCTTAGGAATAAGTATTTCATTCCTTTTCAGCCGGACCCGCGCGTCTGTCACACGTCACTGATGGAGCAAATAAAACGCGGTGCAACACTACGGAGGAACAAACTTTGCAACGATCGCTCAGCGCCTAAGATACGTTAATATCGATATATCACATCACTATTTACAGGTTTTATTCTCAGCAAAATGTGTAAAAATATTTTGTAGAACAAACTTGATTATTCATTTAACAATTCAATCCAAACTTTGATAACGATTCGTTGATGTAACGATTCGTAATTTATTCCTGGAATTTATTATACAATATAATCGATTTAGCGAATCCAAAGACAAGCAGAAACATAGAGATGAGACCTGTCAATTGTCAATGGTTTGACAGATCGATTTTTACGAACACCGCGAGCGTTCTAATTGTATATTGTATCACATACGCCAAACTTGTATTTATTATGTCTAAATGTGTTTACGATCAGTTGTCTCTTTCTAATTGAATAATAAAGAATGAGATAGCATTATGTTAATATAATTAAACTAAGTTAAAATAGTATTGGTGTTTTTGACTTTATAAACTGAAAATAACAGTTTTAACCATAATCTCATTTATTAATTGGTTAAAATTTTATGAAGTATTTAATTCAAATCTAAACGATGTTAAATGAATCCGAGTAATGATTGACAATATAATTAATTCAAGTTTGACAGTTATTAAAACTTGAATGACACGAAAACATTCATAAACAATCGCACGTTGACAATATGTATTAATAACTTTTACATTCTTGTATATTAAAACGTATATATACATATCTGTGTCTATATCATATCTATAGAGAGCGTCCTTTAATATAAGATTTCCTATCGACTGCTTTAACACCAGTATTCTTAACACGAAAATTTTCATAGCGTTTCAATATTATATTTACTAACGTGTTCTACCTTTTTATATTAAAAACGTCTGAAAAGTCGCAATTACGACTCGTATTTTGAATCTAGAAACTTTTTTGCAAATTTATTATATCACGTACACACGAATAGTTCGAACGTTGAAAACGTGTCGACATGTGTACCAAGCGTATACTCTAATTTCTAATACAACTTTACTGTTACTATTCGAGTACGTTTACTATACGTTTCACGTTTTTGTGCTAAGAATGCGGGTATCAAAACAATTGTATAGCTTTTGTAAAAATATTGTCGGTGTTTCGAAAATTTTTAAAATTTCTAAAAAGTTTGTACTTACTCAAATTAAATGTCCATAAAAGTTTCCCAGTAAAATCTGGTCTTAGGTATAACGTCTAGACTCAAGTTTCAAGAGCTGTCATACATTTGACAATACTCAAAGTTACTTAATACGACGAATTGTAATCAGTACCACATTTTTTATATGGGTTTAAAAAAATTATGTACCAGGCGTGCATAGCCGTAAATTTCAACGTTAGACTAATAAAACTGTCCATTAATGTAATCTTTGTACGATGTTATTTCGAATTGATACTAAATTTCGTCTAAATTGTATAATTATTATTAAAATCGTGTCAAAATAATTTTATATGTAGAATGTTCATATCAAATTTATTTATATCGTGTCCAGTCGAAACGTTTAACCCAAATATTTACTTTTGTTAACATGTGATTTCTTAATAAATACAAATTAACGGATTTTAATGCGTGAAAACAATAATTTAGACTTAACAATTTCCATATACCCTCCGTTTCATAAAAAACTAAATCACTTACTAATTTAACGAAAGTATTGTTCTTTCATCACAAATCGCAATTGGAGAGAAAGAAACAAATTATTTTAATTAGTTAAATACTATTTATTTTTTATGAATAAGAGGGTAGTCGATCTATTTGTTCTGTCTTAATCAACGATATTTTATTTCCAATTTAACTAATTAAATAAATATTAGATAAAACAATTATAGAACGCTAATTTATTTATTATTTTTTTACGCGAATAGTTTAGTAATAGACAACGTTCCTTTATAGCCATGACTTCACTGGTGACTTGGTCAAATTTACGTTAGATGATAGTAACTGGAATGCTTTTAGTTTATATATAAATTTAAATATATTTCAAACCTCAATCAGTTTTCTCATTTCAATTCATAAAGTGTTATTCAGAAAATTCGTGTTATACACTTACTTTTGCATTTCTTAAGGCAGTTTTTGCTGTGCACTAGCCGCCCACTGATATATTTCCAAACCAACTCCACATAGGGTCCTTCAAGAAAATATCGTACCAACTCTTAAAAGGCCGGCAACGCACTTGCGAGCCTTCTGGCAATGTGAGTATCCATGGGCATTGGTCCATCACTTAACATTAGGTGAGCCTCTTGCCTATTTTCCTCCTATTACATTAAGAACTCAAATCTGATTCCAATGTTTTAACAAAAGTCCTTTTTATTTCCGTTAAATGGTATTTATGCTATGGTGTTTTTGGAAATTGGAGTTATACTAAATACCAATGTTTTGTCTCAATCTGCAAGTAAGCGCGATTTAAATAATTGTGGCTTAAAGTATATTGTTGAAGATCATATTCATTAAGACAAGATTCAGAGACAAGTCTAACCCTTACTTAAAATGTCTTAAATTCCAACTTTCTTTTGTCTATATTTCTTATTTAAATTGTATCTCAGTTATATTGTCAGATATACTATAGATAGTGGTTTGACACCAACTGAAACCAAGTTATCGCTCTGCAATACTTGTCTTTGAATATCACACTAACAAAGCAACACTTTCAAATGTTAAACGATAGATGAAAGCGTTAATATTTGAAATTTATTTTGTGTGAATCAAGATTAAGTTATAGAACAAGATCCAAGTGAAGTCGTCGCCTAACGCATGTTTATATGTACCCGTGTAAGTGTATTTATAACATATCTTTGTAAATCTACGGTGAATGCTTTGGTAGGTTTAGGACAGGTTAGATTAGATTGATTGCGCATGTAACTGACAGATTGAAATAAATAATGTCCCTAAATGTTTTTTATTTTATTGTCCTAAGATTCCTTCGGTTTTAGCCACGTTTATTCTTGATATATCAAAGCCTTTCTCGATTAATGGCCTATCCAACACAAGAGTTCTTTGATTTGAACGAACAGTTCCTGTTTTTACTTTAGTAATAATTGCAATCATGGCGACATTACTAAATTGTTATCTAAGTTCATTATGTTGCTTAATATATTAAGTTCTATTATATTCAGCAGTTTGGACCTAGTTGCTACAGCGTGCAACACTTTTTCTTGAGGTCGTAGGTTTGACCTCCGGCGGTGTGTAGACTTTATGTTTGCATGTAACATTTGCTCGAACGGTAAAGGAAAATCTCGTGAGGAAACCGGCTTGCCTTAAACCCAAAAAGTCGACGGCGTGTGTCAGGCACAGGAGGCTGATCACCTACTCGCCTATTAGATTGACAAATAATCATGCAACATATACAGATATCTGAGGCCCAGACTTAAAAAGGTTGTAGCCACACATGTAAAGTTCTATAAGGCGGAAAGGTCGGCGGCCTTCGGACCATCTAGTGAGTCATACTTTATATTTCGGTCAATAGATGTCACCGTGCGCTTACTTCTTTATGTTTATAGGTTATATTTTAGAATATTCATTCAGTTATTTTCGTTTCTTAGACGTTAATACCCTGTGATCTACAAGAACAATTTAATATTATTTAGTCTCACAACAATTGGTGACTGCTCGGGTTGTGTAGATGGAAAGGTGTAATAATTGAGCTGCTGAAATCTTTACAACCTTCACAAATACCTAAATGTTGGAAATAAAAAAGTACATTCAAACAAATATATTTTATTGAAAATAATAATACAATTTATTAAACTTATTAAAAACAATATTCAGTCTTATATTCCAATGATTAACTTAGAGAGATTTTAAAATATCCTAAGAAAGTTGAAAACATCAAGTCTATCATACGCCAACCGTTTGAAGGAATACAAATATGACTAGGTGATCCCATATCCTGGATAGTAATATTTTCTGCTGGAAATCGAAATCGGACTGAGGATTTTACACAAAACTAGATGTAATATTGATTACATACTAACTTAAAAGCTATCACTGAAACAGACTTCGGTCCATTGGATTCCACGAGCATGGAATTGGTTGCTATTTGCATTATTCGTCAACCAAATTCTGTAAACGCGTTTTATATGTCACCATTATACAAATGGTTAATAATTTTTAATTCTATACTTAAAATCACACTTTATTTCGACTATTTAGAAAACTTTTTAAACGGTTATAAACCCGAATTTATGACAGTCTCGTCATTCACGACTGTTAAGCACTCGAAGCTCAGTAAATAATGTAATAAATTCGAGAATTCGCGTTAAATAAACAGTATATTTTTATCCACTAATACAACTATTATATCGTTTCCACGTTATATATAATAATCGTGTTCAATACTCTGCATTTCGTAGACAATAAGCCAATACCATATATTATAATTAATAAAACCAAAAAACTCTTTCGAAAATATAAAAAAGGTTAAGAAGGAATTATTACGTTTACATAATATTTATATCAGAACAATAAAAAACCCCAAACATTCACGTCGAATAAAATTATTTTTCTATATTTCTATCTCCTGGCTATCTATAGTGTGGGGTTCGACAAACATCTGAAAAAAAAAATTAACTTGAAAATTGTGCACTAATCTGATGCTTTTAGTTGCAATTTATTATTATTTGCTTGGATAAAGAAATTGATGCTAATAACATTGTCTTTGATTGACATAACCTTTACACATTTAAAGAAAAAACTGACCACCTGAGGTCACCGTGACCACGCACGCTGTAAAGCACGCGAAACGTCGGATAAATTTAAAATTATGTTAAATTATTGTAAATTTATAATAATACATAACTTTAATCCGTTAAAAACAGTTTTTTAACGGATTAAAGTTATGTATTATTCTATTACTGATTAGTTGCATAACATAATAATTAATATTAATTTGATAACTTAATAATATAATTTGATAATAATATGATGTAGTGATAAAATAATAAAAGAATTGAGTATAACGCTATTATGTGTGGCAGAATATGCTAACTTTCCATTGTACCATTATGTACCATATTCTTGCAAATAAATTATTATTATTACATTTTTAGTCTTCAAACATACTTTATCTTAATACGTGAGGTCAACCACTAACTTTCGGCATCTAATAAAACCTATCTACCCCATCCGTTACATTTAATAACGTGTCAATAATGAACGAGTGTGCATTTGTTACTAGAGGAACAAAAAAGTTTTTTTAAATAGACTTTAATTTTGATAATACCTTTTGAGCATTTACTTCTTGGAATACTTTTCAGCGTGTTCTTTGATATCGTGTCGCTATCTTCCGACTCCGAACACATTTGGAAACTTGTCTCTGAAAAAAATTTACGTGATTGTATTCGTGAGAACAGCTTTCTTTATAGCGAATAAAACTAGAAGGAAGTTTATAATTCGACGCGCGATTATTTTTTGTGAAATCCATTAACGTGTGGATAAATGTTGATGATTGCTAGTGTATAAAGAAACAAATTATCTTAAAAAAATAATTTTACCTGAATCAAATCGATGCTTCCTGTGTGCGCTGGGTATATCTTGATTTTCCACATGACCGAATGTTCGAAATCCCACCGCAAATTGTGCGTACGGACTTATTTCGTATAGTTCTGAAAATATTTAAATATTAACACTTCGTTCCAAGTATTCAGAAATATAATACAATTGACATATTTAAATAAAAAGGAGGGCAACTGGCGCACTTATCGCCTTTAAACGATCTCTTCCAGGCAATCACTGTAAGGAAGTTTTTTTAGACAAAACTAATGTGCAAATCAATTAAAACATATGTTACCAGTGAAAAGGACAGTAATAAAAAAATTACACATAAGTTTTACTAGGTAGATATATTATTATATTATCTAACTCAATATATGGTGGTACTCAATTTAAACTGTTTTGGGAAACACAACAGATTATTCTGAAATTTCTATTCTTATTAGAAATGGTAGCAACTGTATTTAAACCACAATCAATAGTCTAAAATAACTATGGTACAAAACTCTGTTGAATTATCTCTAAACTTCTCTAAATTTTTTTTCAGAGGGTACTCACCATGCTTGCTATTATTTCTAACTGGTATTGGCGTGCTATATATCCTGTTTTGCACATTCAATGCATTTTCCTTTGCAGCTAAATTGCTATGTGACGTGTTCGTTATGCCATTCTCAGATTTATTATCTATGGTTATCGAGTCTCTGTACTCTATGAAAGTGTTGCTTCTGAAAATATATTAGTTCATGTTTGATATTCCAAAATGTCAATCACACACAACTTTGGGCACTAAGGACACTTCATATTCATTACATGAATAAAATTTATTAAACATAATTAGATTATTGTAAAGTTTAGTAGTTAAATTAGTTCTGAGATACTGATTTCATAACTTAATCCTAGGGTTCAAAACTGTCCCTCATAGAGTCTTCATAACATCTAATATATACAATTCTCGTGTCACGGTGTTTGTAATTAAACTCCGCCGAAATGGCTCGACCGATTTTCGTGAAATTTTGTGTGCATATCGTAATACATCTATTTTACATCCCCCTAAATATTAAGAGTGGTCCACCCCCATATATATAATTATTAGACAATGTTTTTTAACATACAAACCTTATTTTTCACCTTTCTACGATCAACCCCTATTTTTTTAATATAGTAGTTAGTTATTATTATTCAACTAAAAAAATGTTTACATGGCAAACAACGTTAGTCGGATCAGCTAGTGATATATAATAGAAATTAACAATTAACAGCTAATAATTACAAATAAACTTCAAAGCATTTAGGACCTTATTATTATTTTGTCTTTCTTTAAGGAATTTATAAATGATTAATATCGTATGTCGGGACCGAGTTACCTTTGCCTCATAAATAGTATGTAGATGCAACAAATAAGGCAGACCACAAGTAAGATAGAACTTAATATTATCACCAACATGTTCAGATCAAAAACATCAGATAGCGGGCCGACTTCAGCTGAAACAAAGTTTTTTTTAAAATAAATAATTTGTTTTGCTGATTGCAGTGACTAAAATAAGTCACACATTCATGAGAAAGTAAAAGTATTAAAACTTTTTTTTTAACGTTCTCTAACTATTTAGGAAAACCGAAACCTAAAGAGTCACCTAGAACCCCTTTGTGTCTGTCCATATGTTTATTTTGATTGAGACCAAGTATTTTGTGAAATTTATTTCAGTAATAATAGTCAGTACAAGAATTTGAATCACAGTTGCAGGTTAATTGATCCGTACTGGGTTCGATTTCTGGCGATATTATAATCGTTTCGGCAAGGAAGGCATAGAATTCTTTTTACTAGTGCATGCCCCGTTGCGCGACCTATAATTTTTTAAGATCAATGATAAGGCCAGAGCTTAATATTGACATGTTTACTAATACTTACTTCCATCAACATTTTTTGTAGCGAAATTATAAATACTGGTAACACTGCCAGCTTCATTAGTGGCAGTGACGCGGACCTGGTACCACGTAGCGGGAGATAGATCTGGTATCGCAAATGAACTCGATCGGTAGCTCGCTTGGTACATGGGCAGGTTCCAGCTGGTGTCGGAATATGCCTGAGGATAAAAGAAAAAGGAATGTATTTTAACAGATATTTGACTTGTGCTTGATGCAAGTGTGTTATGTAAAAGTAGTAATCGAAGTAAAACTTCTTTAGGCGCATGAGGGTAAACATGTCACATGTCACGACGATGTGCAGCGTTTTTGTTTGTCGAAGAAAAGGGAGAGAGCGATTGACCGATTTCAATCGGTGAAATCCTATTTTTAAAATTAAAATTTCGTAAAGAGAATTTATGAAATATTAGTAAGTATTTTATATTTTATCCAAAATAATTTTTTGAAATCTCGAATGACGAATTGTAAATTAAAATGCCACGTGTTTTTATTTTCGAAGACATAAATTAAATTTATTATTTGTATTAATTTTCTACACTATATTATATTTTAATAAATATTAAATTTTTATTTATTGATATTATCATTAGCACGTATACATTGTGAATATAGATATACAAATACATGGAGTCACCATATACTGGTGCATGATCAACTATTGGGGCTTTTACTTTGGTAATAATTAATTTACAAAGAAGCTTCACTCCAATATCATTAAAATTCGCGTTGACTAGACTTATGTCAACCCGTGATTATTCGTGATTATTAAGAGTGTTATAAAATAAAACAAAAATATTATCAGAATACTTACCAATGTATTCTTAGCTTTAGTCCAGACCCGAGATCCCATCGGACGATATTCCACGTCCCACGTTTTCATGTCACATCCACCACCTTCCCAGCCGGCCAATTGTATGTACATATGGGAACTGTTGCTCCACAACCATTCGTTTGATGATGGTGGAATCGGAACTGGAAATGTTCAGATAGGGTTATTACGCGAGTGAACTTTAGAGTTAAACTATTAATTTAGGGCTCGCAAAAATTCAGAAGGTGCACTTTCTATTTCACCACTGTCATTATCACAAAAGCACTTATTCACATTTAAATTTAAAATCATTTATTCATTTAGGTAACAAAATGTACACTTATGAACGTCAATAAAGAAATACATATTAAATGGTATTTTACATTTACTGCCAGTTCTCAAATCAAGGGCGTAGAACGGACGCGAAGAACTGGCAACAAACTCTCCGCCACTCTTTACTCACTCTTTTTAATTTTAATTAAAATATTTGTAAGGAGCTGCAACCATTACACCATGTTCAACATGGCATCTGAAGTGATCAATAGTTAATTAATGATAAATAAAGATTTGTCCTCTATCAGCAGTACGCATGGTGAAATAGGAGCACGCAATTACATTCTCGTGGGAACAACACGCAGATACCATAGTCTAAATAACTAACATCACCGCATACACGAATTCAAGTCCGACCAGTTGCACCACTGCATTCCAACTTAAGACAAATTCTTAACTCTAATATTATTATTAGTACTCAACTGTACACTGTATTTATATTACTTTTTGTATTGTAAGGACTTATATAATTTTCTAAAATGTACACTATCAGAAAATGGCTTATCAGTTATAATTACCTCCACCCAAAGTGCTGGTCTCCATATAAGCTGGTTGTGAGGTTCCTACTTTGCTGGATGCAGTAATTCGTATAGAGTACTTAGTTCCGCATTTTAGGTTAGTCAGAAGGTACTTTTGTGTGGATTTATTGGGCAATTTGTCTGGTAGATCTGGCAAATCGTCGGGCGACCAGGAATCTTGCCACGGTCCGTTTGCTTCTTTCCATGTTAAGCTGTACGCTGGTGAAGAGATTAATAATAATTGCAAATCTACCAATTATCATTAAATAATCTTTTGTGACGTTATTGGTGATAATAATATACATTTCAACTAGAGAATAAATTTAATTCAGCAAGTACTTACAAATTTTTTGCCCCAAAGTCCTATTTATTAAGGTCGGCTGTTCCCATTCAATCAATATGCTATCTTTAAAAGGCGTAGCCCGAATTACTGGTGGTTCGGGAAGGGGTAAAACAATTACTGTGTACTCCACTGAATCGGAACCGTACAGGTTTTTCGCCAAGCAGGTGTAGTTTCCGCCCAACGATTGGTCTATATCTGGAAATAAGATCCTAGATACTATAAAAATATATTGATCAAACATTAACATATTTTATGTTTTTTCCTAAAAAGTATATAAACGGTCTATGATTCATAGAAATTTACTCTAAATTATCCACTCGCGTACAACAATAGAATATATGCGAAATAATCAAAAGCTTATTGCTATGAAACGAATGCTAAATGAATTTAATGTAAATGTTGAAGTGAGAGAGAGTGTCTCTCGGGGCGTTAAAACTAAGAAAGACTAAGTAAGCAAAATGTTCAGCCTTGTCTCGTACAGACGAGATAAAATATAGTTTAACTAATCAGGCCTTAGCTGCAAAGTTAGCTGCTACTTAGTAAAGCTGTATTACTAGAAGTTAGCACTAATAGCTGACCTAAGCTATGGCTTATTATAATTGAAAAAAATAAGAATGTATACTCACTATTAATAAGTAGACTGTCGTCATGATTCCGAGTGAAGCGGGGATGGTGGGTGATGATATTGTGGTTGTGATACCACACCGTACGAGCTGCAGGAGATCCAACACACTCGCACCGAAGGAGTAGAGAAGATCCAGCTCCTACAGATATTGTTCCGCCTAGGGAAGATACGCCAGCTACCACTGAGGGAAAAATTATTTTCAATAATGCAAACATAAGTAAATCATATTCAAAAAAAAAGGGGGGGGGGGAATCTGTACACGCGTTAGAAGTTATACTTTTTTGGCGAAACAAGGTAAAAAAAAAATCCAAAATTTTATTCTACGTTGAAAAAACGACACTAACAATAGAAAAAAACTAAAATGTTGACTATAACTAACTTCAGGGTGTCGGTTTTTTGTGACGGTGTTCCCGCGTATCGTAAAAATTTACTCTCATCATTTTTCCCTAACGCGCCAAAAGAAGTGTAACATTAAAGACTTTAAAAAAATTACTTAAATTACAAGAAAATAATGAAAAGAATTACGGACTCGTTTAAATAATTTTAAGTGTTGAAATATTTTCTTCGAATGTTGCAATAATTTGAATAAATTTGATTAATATAAAGTTACCTCTCTGTGTAGGAGTTTGACTTAGCCGTTTACTTGCTCTTCCTTCTCCTACCCGGGTAGATGCACATACCCAAACCTCATATGTTCGGGAAACACTCAATTCCTTCACTTCCGCTGTGGTTTTACTTGGTTCTATTCGCTGAGTTAATGTCATTCCACCACTAAAAATTGTATTTACATTTAACTAACGACAAGTTTTCTTATTTGAGAATTTATTTTTATATGCGAGACTTTTGTCTATGGGCATAAGGTATTTAAGTGCACTCAAGTATGTTTTTTTTAATATATTGTATAAGTATATAAATATATGAATATACCACATTTAATGTGTGCATACACTAGATTTAGTGCTTTGTTGTTCGTAAAATATTTCTTCTACAAAAGCAATAACCTTATTCATAAAAACTAAACGAAACAAAAGTACTATTTCCTCTCTTTCTGTTTAATGTTAACGCAGTGATGAAGAGAGATAGATGAGAATTTGAGTCAAAACAGTGCAATAAAAATGATTTATTCTTCTTGAATAAGGTGGTAATTCTATTAGTGTGGGCATGAACTTTTTGTAAAACTTTAAAAAATCCTGTTCATTGATAAACTTTAAAAACCAACCTTAGTCCAACAGGCTTAGCATACACAGTGTAATATAGTAATTCCCCATTAGGTCTGTCTGGTGATTTCCAACTAATGAGAAGCGATGTTGGTGATAGAACCAGTGCTTTAACATCTGCTGGTGGACCAGGTACTGCAAGGATCAAAAATTAAATATATTTTTGATAACAGTAAAAGATATTCTTAGCTTTGTGAAGTAAAAATAAAATCTCGATAACAATCATTATATAAAGTCATATAAAATGAGGACATGATTATTTTTGTATGTGTGGACATAAAGAGGACAATTATACTCAAACTCTAAACTTTATTAATACAGGTTACCAAGTACACTTATGAACGCCAACAGAAAAAATTCAGTGACAATTCTCTAATTTCGCTTGGGAGTTTGTTGTAAATACGAATACAATTTCCTTATAAGAAGTGGTTTATCTTCTGGAGCCTTGTTGTACGCTTAGATTTGTTCTGCTTCGAATTATTTATAGTCACAATTTGTTTTAAAATATACTTACTATCTACTAATTAAGATCCCGTAGCACTGCAATCAGTTATTAATGTTGTACATAAACATACGCAAATAGGCGATCACCCATAACCACTAACGGACATATTATTTCCAATAAACTATTAATCATTAAAATACTTACCATCTTCTAACGTTGCACATATTATTGGATAAGTAAAGGGCCCCACACCATAGCTGGAGAAACCAGCGACTTTAATTGTGTAGTTTGTGTACTTCATCAAATTTTGAAGATACATCTCCGTATGGAGAGATGTTGCGTTTTGCCAGGCGCTCTCTGAAAAGAGAGGGAATGACTTATTAGCATAAACTATAAATTCATAAAAAAAATGTGCAAGATTTTAAGCTTAATAAACCTATAATATAAGTCACGGTATACCTACTAAAAGGTAATGTGACTGCGCAGCGTTTTTAGATCATTTGTTTTCTTTAAAAATACTAAATATTTGGAGGCCTCAATTATTACTGACTGTTACAAATGGTCGCAAAGGACCAGATTATGGAGAACCATTACGGATATAGTGATGTCTCCAAGCTATTAAGCTATTTAAGTCTATTACGAGAAAATTACCTTCGGTAGCATATAAAATGGTGTATCCCAGCAATTCAGGTGTTTTGAGAAGCGGCTGCCATCCTATTCTTACTGAAGTAGGGGAAACCGCGGTACATTCCACAGATGTTGGGGCATTCTCTGGTGCTGTAAATGTTCATACGAATTATTTCAAGACTAACATTTTTATTTTATGTTATAGTTTTTAAATAAAAACAAATTCACTGACTCCTATCTGTTAACCCTTTAAAATAGCAATACTAATGTGTACTAATTAAAAAAAGAAGTACTATGTTGTCAACAGCGCGTATGGCAAGATTTGTCTGAGGAAATAATATTGAACTGCGCCAACTTTAACGGATTTATAATATATTTAGGCGCATGAGGGTCAAATTTTTACGGAACGTCACAAAAATGTGCAGCGTTTTTGTCGAAGAAAAGGTAGCGAGCGATTGAGACCGATTGAGAGAGAGTGACAAAGGTGAATTTACGAATTACGCAATTACCTTATAGAAAATTAAAATTTCATAAAGAGAATTTATGAAATTTTATCTATTTTAAATTTTGTGCGAAATAATTTATTAAAATCTCAAATGACGAACTGTAAATTAAAATGCCACGTGTTTTTATTATCGAAAAAATACATTAAAAAATTAAATTGATTATTTGTATTCGACACTTTTAATATTTTAATGACAATTAAATTCCTAACATATCTTCCTATTTCACTCCCCCTAAGTTTCGGAAATTTTTAGATTTGTATAAATATGAACAAGAGTTAAAAATTAGTTTGCCAAAGCAGTTTCACTTCTGACATGTGTATACGCACGCACTTTTTTATTAGTAAAAGGAGAGTTACCTCCAGCTTTAGTCTCCTGAAATACTGGCGTGGAATAGGGACCAATGCCGGCGCTGTTAGAAGCTGCTATAGATACAGCATACCTAAAAGGTAAGGTTCTCGTAAAAAGGTGATTGATATAAGGTAGGTGATCGGCCTCTTGTAAGATATGCCTTTTCTCACGTTGTTCAAATTAGCGAGTAAGTAAAGTACGTTGGTGCAAGTTAATTACGCACATATAAATACCAAAAATTTTATTATCAATAAAATCACCTTATTATAAATAACTAAATTATTAGCAATTTAAAGTTCTAACCGAGTATTCTTCAGAAGCCCTCTGACAGTAGTATCCAGTTTCCCAGCCTGATGAGACACTTTTAGCGTCTTTGTTTCTCCTTCATCTGAAATCATTTAGTTTTTCGCTTTTACACCGTAAACCATCACGATAGTCGAAAAGTTATAACCCTCGCCGTGTTAAAATTTAGTTGTATGTAAGTAAATATTTTATTATATTATACTAGCTGACCTGGCAAACGTTTTTTGTGGAGGCCCCGGGCCTGTAGCCCCCGTTGCCCTACCCTAAATACAGCCCTGAATATTCACTCAGACTCAAACTCAAAACAACTTTATTCCTATAGAGAACCAAGTACACTTATGAACGTCAACAAAATATGATAAATAGTTTTTTTACTACCAGTTTGCAAGTCAATGGCGTTGAGCGAGCAAGAAGAACTGGCAAGAAACTTTCCACCACTCTTTTTAAACGCCAAGTTTTGAGTCATACACATTGTTTGAATTAGAGCAAATCAATCCCAAGGATTAGGATCATTTAAGTATTCCTCAAATTTATACAAAGCTTTATTGATTAATTTACTAATTTTTATTGAGTTTTTAATTAATTTAGTGATAATTCTCTAATTTCGCTTG
The DNA here is from genome assembly GCA_963693345.1 of Pieris melete. Lineage (NCBI taxonomy): Eukaryota > Metazoa > Arthropoda > Insecta > Lepidoptera > Pieridae > Pieris > Pieris melete. Next base: position 1,115,773 of record CAVNZK010000020.1, read on the forward strand.
GGAGTTTTTTGTAAAAACGAATACAATTTCCATATAAAGAGTGATTTATCTTCTGGAGCCTGGTTGGTCGTACGCTTAGATTTGTTCTGTTTCGAGTATTCACACTGGTGAAAGCCACCATTTGTAACATCTCAAAATAAACATGATATGTTTACCTGTCCCAATATTTTGTGGAACAGCCTTGATATGATAGCCTGTGATGAGCCCGTTATGTGTCTTTATGTCTGGTTGTGACCATTTCAGGTAAAGCTCGCCTGGTTCGTCAGTTTGAGAGACGCGAAGCTGCTGCGGCGCTGATGATGGAGCTAATCAATGGAGGATTACATTTTAACAGTATTCAAATAGAGGAATTTCAGCGACTTTGCTTAATATAATATAATTCTTGTAAAAAATACCTTCTTCTTCCGTGGTAAAATGGACTGGGTCAGTAAAATGGCTGAGTGCTACTTGATTGACAGTCGCAACTCGCACAGAATAGGAGCTTGCTGGACGTAAATTCTGGAGCTTGTATACTTGGCGGATGTCGTCGTCTTTGCTGTAAATGATTGTTTAAGGGTTACTTTAATTATTACACACAATATGTTTCAAAATTTAGCTAACGCCACAATAGTGAACAACTTAATTCGTGAATGCATAAAAATTTCTTCATATAAAACAATTTTTTTTATAATTTTGAATTCAAAATTAATATTTCTAATACTGTTAGATTTAAATCCTGGTACTCTGGCGTTGATTGGCGTACATTTTCTAGTTTATAGAACTTTTTCTTTTTTCTTCTTCAAAATAAATAAATCGACTATTAAAGAAGACACAAGAAGGCTTCTCGAAGCTTTTGAGATGTACCTCGCACGCTTCGCATCAACTGGATCCAAAGAGTGACGAATGTAAGAGTCTTTCAACGAATCGGGACGACACGAAAGTTTATGCAGACAGTTAAAATACGGAAAGTTGCATAAGTGCCATATGAATTAGAAATAAATGAATGAATAGCTTTGGTGATAATTTAATTTAAAAACAAATATATTTAAAAAAGCGATACAATTACCTAGTAATATTGATGGTGTCAGCGCCATCCCATCTCGGTACATTAGCTGGTGCATGCTGCAATGTGTAATGTTCCGACTTTCCTCGCCATGAAATCGTCGCTGTCCGCGAGTTTACCGATTCCACCCGCAGTTCCGTTGGAGGCGTAGGGGGTTCTGGAATGGGTAATTGGTATAGCGATATTAAAACACACTTGTTTATTTATGTGCAATAATTATTTATTAATCGCATTTGCTCGTATGGAGAAAAATTTGTGTATGCATTTTCAAAGAGCATTTTTTCTCAAACATTATCAATGAAACAGATGCAAATGCCAAGACTTATTAAAGGTTTTAACGCTATTGTATTTATCTACATATACATTAAAATTACACGTAACGCAGAACAATATAGTATAAAATTATTATATGATATAAGATAGGTTATACTTGATTCAAATAAATATGATTTCTGTAAAATATATAGTAACACGGGGCAAAAAAGTCGCAATAACTTTTTGGTAGAAATGGAAAGAGTTAAGTAACAATCTTGATTCGTGAACAGCCCAGGGATAGTACAAAACAAAACTTTCTTATCTTCTTCCCCTAGGGTGATATATTTTTGTATCTGTTTGTTAGTTTCTTACCCAATATATGTATGTACAAGTTATAATTCGCTACGCCATAAGGATTGCTAGCTCGACATTGGTACACGCCCGCATCCCTCGTCTCAGCAAAGTTGATGGTGATTGAGCTGGTGATCGCTGATGACGTTTTCACTTCTGATAGTTTTAACCTGAAATTCATAATTTTTGTTGTTGGTAATAATGCTATTATTTCGCTAAGGGAGGGATATTGAAAATCATAGAACTTTTGTATGTGCGCGTCACACACTTTGTTTGACGGCTCATTGGTCTAGTGTTTAGTACCCCTGACTGCGAATCCATGGGTCTCGGGTTCAATCCCCGGCTGAGACAAACATCGATGTGATGAGCATTTGGTGTATCTATCTATCTATAATATGTATGTATATCCGTTGCCTAGTACCCGTAACACAAGCTTCACCAGCTTAGCATGGGACTAGGTGAAATGGTGTGAATTGTCCAATCAAAAACAAAACTTAATTTTGTCGCAGCGGTGTGTGTTGTGTGTTAACACATTATTTATTCTATTATCGTCGACTTAAGTATATGATCATTCATCAAATAATTACCATCTTTTTAAGTATCGATCATTCATTAAACGATACATAAAGGAATATATTTTAATTATGTAAACAGACTTTTCTATGACTTTAGTCTTTATAAAATTAGATAACATCAGAAGTGTAATTTTTTCATTTTATCTCGGTGTCTTTGGTTTAGTTCAGTACTAAGCATTAAAATTAAAGTTCTGGAAATTTGGAGTGATTTTCCAACGAGCTTTATTTAATGAGCTAAATACAATTGCGTTGGAGATTGTTTTCCGTTATTTACCTGTGATTACGAAAGTTAATAACATTTCCGTTTTGGGTCCACTGTATTTGTATGGGCTCATCGCCTCTAGCAACGCACTCCAAGGACAGGGGGAGGCCCGCACGTGACGTCACGTTTGGCGATGATGTTACGAAATGTACAGGTTCTGTAAAATAAACATATAATATTATATGTTATTCAGTTCTTGTTACATTTATCATTAAGAGAAATCATTTTGTCATATTTTATTAGATGGTAGTCAATGTGTTAGTACCTATTTAACTAAGGAGGGATGGTTACGAAAACTGGTTAAAAATAGTATTTGGTTATTATATCCAAAACTATTTGAAGGTTACCATAACTAGATTACATACCACATAAAGGTAAGTATCGCTTTTTAAATGCTTTTATATAATTCAGTGCTCGCTAGGGTTTTAACATTAATAAATATTTAGATTAGATTTTAAATAAGATTACCAAACTTTTTTAATTTGTTGCAATTTTTTATATTGAGCAGTGTTGGGCTAGTGGCTTCAGAGTGCGACGCTCATCCCTGAGGTCGTAGGTTCTACCTCCAGCTGTGCACCAATGGAATTTCTTTCTATGTGCGCATTTACCATTCACTCGAACGGTGAAGGAAAACATGAGGAAACCGGCTTGCCTTAGACCCGAAAAGTCGAAGGCGTGCGTCAGGCACAGAAGGCTATCACTATTAGATTAACAAATGATCATGAAACAGATACGTCATTGATTGATTTATTTTTTATGTTAGGAATATTGTATATTTGTGTGTTGGAAACAAACTATATGCTTTTCTATATATATATAATATAGTATAGACGTATGAAAAAAGAAAACTATTCATTTAACGAGTCGCTATTTGCATTAACTTAAATAAATACTCTGAATACAACTTTGAAATGACCAGAAACTTTGCTGTATCGTAATAAAATACAGTGTTACCAACTATTAACAGTAATCCAAATTGTTTTGCTGAGCGGCGTGCCGACTCCATTTTCAACATTGCAGGAATACAATCCCTCATCAGTCAGGGACACCTCGTCTATCACCAACGAACCATTTGCCAGACTTAAGATTCCACCGCCAGCTAGTTCTAGCACTGGCTGCCAGGTTCCCAGGATTGCTAAAATGTGATTCAGTACGCAATAAATACGTATTAAATAAAATAAAATGAACAATTATTTGAATGAATCTTTGTTATAAAAATGTTTATAAATACGTTCCAAAGCAGGGCGAAAATAATAAATATCTTGTCAAGGAATTGAACTGATACAGACGCTCCGGTCTTGTGAAAACACACTCCGGAGGGATTCCAATTATATCCCCAAGCAAGCACTTGATTGGAACACGTAAGGAGAGCGAAAGCGTGGTCGTCCCTGGTAAACCTGGCGTTGTACAATTGCAGACGAGGCAAAGAAACGGATAGACTTGGAGGGAGGAAACTCAGTCTGGACGCCCTCTGCCCCATGTAGGGGTTATATGACATTAATTAAGTCAAGTAAGAAGGTGTATTAGAAATACTTACCATCCTTCTTCATCCAGTGTACCTGTGGTATCGGGTATCCGGTAGCGCTGCATGATACGATTCCCCTTTTCCCAAGAACTACTGATGAATTTGAGGGTTCCAACAACCACTTCGGTGCGACTGCAATATGTATTATTTATTCGATACCAATATAATTTATAAATACATAACGAAAGATATACCAAACTCTGCGAATTGAATTCATGCCAATCTCGTGTTACAGTGTTAGTATGAAAATGGGAGACATATATATATTTTTGCGATTGATTATTGGTGTTTTTAATAGATATACAACATATCTGATCAAGTTCAAAGTTTCGATACCTTCCCTTTTGAAGGTCAGAAAAAAATTGCTTCTATTTTTTGTATAGAACAGGGAGCAAACGGCCAGGAGGTTCACCCAATGCTAAGTGACACCACCGCCCATGGACACTCAATGCCAGAGGGCTCGCGAGTGCGTTGCCGGCGTTATAAGAATTGATACGCTCTTATCTCCCCCAATCTTGATGAATTGTACGTAAGAACCATCTCGATCACGTAAACCGCATTATAATCGGGCCATTCGTTTGCAAGCTGCCAGTCAGCTAGACACGTCAAACCGACAGGGTCGGGAAGTAAATTCTTGGTAATATTAGTTCTTTCCAAATATCCTAAACTTATACAAGTAATCATCGTAACATATACTCTTTGAAATTCTCTACTATTTGTAAATTATTATACCTTTAATATAAAGTTCTGTAGATTTATTGACAGTGGCGACGTGATTTGTGGCAACACAGGTGTAGGTACCACAGTGCTCCAGCGCAACACTTTTGATAACCAACGCGCTGAATAGTTCCGAACTCCGTTCCACCACCTGCGGAAGATTATTTATTTGAAAATTTGTATTAAATGGTTTTTCCATATTAAGGAAAATTACAGTAACACAAGAGATAATAATAATTAAATGTTTCGTGTGACAAACGTTATTTGTATGTACCCTCGGAATTAAAGTCAATATGTCTTAAAAATTTAAGGTAGAAAATATTTGTTTATTTCCGAAATTAACAATTAATACACATTAAATATTAGGCAAAGGATATGTGGAGACAGAAGTATTAAGGGGAGGACTTAAGAAGAAAGAACCAGATTGACCTGCAAACATTAGTCCATCACTTAAGGAACACAAAGCACACATCTTCGAGGCATTTATATTATAGGGCAGTGAGACAGTGACAGTGTTTCTTTGAGATAGACATTTTATACGAGTTTATTGGAAGTATGGTTAGTCCACCCCAGTTAAAGGTAAAAATATATGATTAGGAACTAGAGGGATGTACATTGAAATTATTAAAATAAGTATAGTATAGGCGCTAGTTAAAGATTTAAGTTGGCGTCTGGTAGATAGTACCGGTGACGCTAGAGCTGCTGCTTTTCTCGCTCAACGCGCTCCAGCTCAAAACTTTGCTCCAGTTCAAACAGTTCAAACAATTTGTATGACAATACTTGGCGATTAAAAAGAGTGGCGGAAAGTTTCTTGCCAGTTCTTCTTACCCGCTCTACGCCCTTGACTTGCGAACTGGTAGTAAATGTAAATTTAAGATTAATTTAACTTGACGATTCAAAAGTGTACTTGGTTACCCACTTGAATAAAGATATTTTGAGTTTGAGTTTGAACGGAGTATTGCAATAAAGCGATGAATTGCCATTATAAGTACACTACCACAGGGACCAAATTTTTAATTTCCATTTATCAAATTTAATTATTATTAGTATGTAGGTTAAGAATATTGTATATATAAATAAAACTACATATAAATAAACATGATCCCATGACCAACCTTTAAATTACTAGGAATCCGTTTTCCGTCCTTCAACCATTCGAAATGTATCGGCAAATCTCCCGTTCGCACATTACAATAAATATTCGCGACCTGACCTTCCTGCAAATTATTTCCTAGCAACAGGTCATCCAACACTGGTGCTTCTATGACTTTAATGTCAAAATCACGTCTGGCCATTTCTCCAGACGGACTGGTCACTGTGCATGTATATTTTGCGTTATTGTCGGCTTTGCCCACTTCCGGAATGGTTAATACTCCGTGAATGTTGGCAGCACTGCGCGCTTTTCGTTTCAAATTGAGAGAATTGCCGTCGGCGACTTCTTGATTATTCATGTATTTAAAATTGTTTGTACTTATTTTGTAGCTGCTTCTAAGTATTCTTCGTTGGCTACGTTTGTAACGACTCGGGAATAGATTATTCGGTGTTATAATCTTACCTTTGAATTCCCAGTCGATTTTACTGAAAAATGAAATTTTACATTATTTTAAAACTTGTATAGAAAGTTAAATTTGGATTATGTGTAGAGGTAGATAATTTAAATTGCCTTAGAGAGAGAGATAGAGGGGCTGTTAATACAATGCTTTTATGAATTAACAGATTGCTTGGACTTATGTTTCAGATTACTTTAACATTTTAAAAAATATTTTGTTTTTAAAACATTTTTAAAAACAAAATATTTTTTAATATTGAGAGAGAGAGAGATAAGTTAGAACTTAATGATGAAATAATTTTAGAAATTGATCCAGTAGTTTATTTGTTACAAACTTAAAAATCCTTATGATTATTCGTTTCACTAAGCAATAAAACATAATAGAAATATCCGTCATATTAAATTGCGTACATTAAACTTGGACACGATGCAAAAACAGCAATTTAAATAATAGTCCGTGTAAAAAAAAATCAAATTGTATAAATTCTAATTACCTGATTGGGTAGCCATAGAATGGACAACGTAGATTTAGTGATTCACCACTCTGCACCTTAATCGGGGGTAAGGCTCTTATATATGGAGGACCTGGAAATCAAAAGAGACCACGTCCAATCGCTGTATAGCCGCCGAATTGGTCTAGCATTATTATTATGAAGAGCAGTGTTGGCCTGGTGGCTTCAGCATGTGACTGAGGTCGTAGGTCCGATCCCCGGCTGTGCACCAATGGACTTTCTTTATACGTGCACATTTAACATTCGCTCGAACGGTGAAGGAAAACATCGAGAGGAAACCGGCTTGCCTTAGACCCAAAAAAGTCAAGGGCGTGCGTCAGGCACAGAAGGCTGATCACCAACCTGCCTATTAGAATGACAAATGATCATGAAACAGATACAGAAATCTGAGGCCCAGACCTAAAAAGGTTGTAACGTCATTGTTTTTTTTTATTATGATTATTATATAATACTTTACCATAAACGTCAAGTCTGCTCTCATGAGACGCTACTTGGTCTCCCTCAGTTGCTGTACAGGAGTAAAACCCACCATCTTCTACTCGAAGCCTGGTTATATTCAACTGAGCCAACACAGAACCGTCAGGTCTCATGATTTGACCAAATGCGTATCTAGAAATGCAAATCTTAAATAGGGTAACAAAATATTTATTGATTCAACATTGTGAAGCTTTAAAACGATTTCTTCGCCGAGTGTTTATTAATTTTTCATATGCTTATCATTCTATGTGTGTGTGTGTATATTTTGTAACTTTTTGTAAATTTTTCAAGGAATAAATGAGGCTTAATTATTATTCCAATTAACGTGCCGTGTTTGAATTTTCTATAGTTGTTTTTATGTAATTTAAAGAATGAATTAATTCAAATCGTTTTGTTTTAAAGTTGTAAGACTAAGAAATTTATGTTTATAAAATAATATTTTGCAAAAATAATAAATTCTAAAAATTATGACTTTTATATAACTGTCACTTTACAATGATGAAGTATATAACTATTTACGTAAACACTTGTATTGATACTGATACTAAATAACTTCGCTCCTTATTTGTTGAGTATTACAATTATATGAATGATTATTTAATACCTGGAGTCAGTATTACTAGATACTGGGATCCCATCGCGGTGCCACGAGAATTGTGGTGGACGATCTGCGATTGCTGCACATTGAAGGCTGACCTGAAAGCACTACATTTTAAACTAAACGAAAACAAGACTAATATTAATTAATATAATTAAAAATATCTCAATAATAGTTTCTTTAGTTTCCACCCGATTTTTATGGAATTATAGATTGGTTTGGGTCAAAGTCATTTGAGCTCTGTTAAAATAATCCGGTAATCTGCTGAAGTCTCGGCAGTTCAGAAAAATAGCTCTTTTACATACATAAGACATAAAAATCTATAAAATTTAAGAAAAGATTCTTGTATAATCGAACTAAAAATTTACTTACTACTATAACACAATTTTAGCACATAAACTGGTGGTTGTTACTGTAGGAAAATGCTACGACAGTGAAGCCTCCAATATAAAGATTTCAATATAGCAAAGCTTCACTGTTGTTTTGAGGTAATCATAATATATTTTACAGATCCTTGAAACGATTAGCCTAAACATATTATTACTATTATGTTATTGTGTATTGTCTTGAATCGCCTAAAATATGTTTTGGTTCAATTTATTAAATGACTGAGCAAGCGAACTTCGTACTGCCTAACAGTCACTGAATCTCCTGTTACATACTAGCTGAACTTAATTGATGATTCTATGAAAGGAATACAATGAATGCAAGATAAATATTAATTTCTTAGGAAATTAATACACAAATAAGTAATCGTTTCAACGCACGCATAAATATTTGTCAATTAATATATATGTCAATCCTTTTCCATTACACACATAATCCAATAATTGTGGATATATCTTGTCGATTCGAGACCTTTATTTAAATACGTTGTTTAATTTGAGGGAACATTACGAAGCGCAATATTTTGTCTTGGAAATTTATTTATATTTTATTTTTTGTAGTTATTTTGCTATTCGGGACCAATACAACAAATTGAAAACCATAAAAATCGGTCCAACCGTTATACGTATTCGAACAAACCTGACTTACTTTTAAATATTAAAGAAATGCAGTTTCTACTGACTAAATATCGCAACTTGCATTTTATGTATAGTTAAGCAATCTGTTACCTCTCCTAAATACTCTCCTCAGCTAAATTTAGAAATAACCAAATTAAACCGTAAATTTAAATAAACCGTGTTTTGTTTCCCCTTTCTCACAGTAACACCAAACGCAGTTTTGTATCGCGTAGCCCGGACATACAACGACCATTATTTAAGCCTTGAATTGTTTAAGCTATCGCTATAAATGTATTAAGAATATCCATAGCGCTAAATAAGCTGCATTATAAGCACGCCTCACATACATACCCTCAGGTACATACCCTTCCTTTCACACTATATTTTTCCTTTCGTAAATGTTTGAACCTTTTTATACTTACAATGTATTGACATCTTTAGTATAATTGTTTTTTTGTTATATATTGTTTATGTTAGCTGTATTATTACGAAATAAATAAAACCTTTTAATTAAGCTACTCACATCTCCACCTGGCGTAAGTGTTCTTTCAGTAAAATGTTGATTAATTATGACTCTGTCTGAGAAACGCTTGCTCCGTCTTGGCTCCGCATCTGAAAATTAGATTTATTCTTTCATTTCCATCTTGGATTTAATAAAACAACAATTAATAATGGATTTAACTAGTTGTGATCACCCCGTGATTTAGATTTCTGTATCTTCTTAAGCAACTAAAAAAAACCGAAAGACGACTTAAATATGTTAACAATTGTAGTCGTTATATTATATAATATATAGTTTCATAATCGGACGTCAATGCAAAATGCGAAATTCCACCCGTATCACCTCGACGTCATCGTCCACAACTCAACATTTTAAAGGCAGTTTTTGCCGCGTGGAACCAGCTGCCCACAAGTGAAAAGAGCGTTCGACTTCTTAAAAGGCTGGCAACGCACTTGCGAGGCTTCTGGCAATGAGAGTGTCCATGGGCGGGGTATCACTTAACATCAGGTACGCCTTCTGCTCATTGGCCCGCTTCTATATGAAATAAAAACCTACTTAAAAAACAGAAGACAGTAGATGAGTTAAAGTTGTTGACGATTATAGAGGTTATATTGATTATTGGCACTGACATCCGAAATACGAATAGGATTTTCATAGCCCGTGTATTTGAATCGTTTTAACACTCGCTTGTACTGTGAAGGAAGACATGAGAAAACTGGAATGCCTTAGATCCAAAAGTCCACGGTGTGTTAGGCTTAAATGGTTGATAGGCGATCTACTTCCCAATTAGAAATGATACAGAGATCTGAGGCCCAGATCTGAAATGTTACAGCGCCATTGGTATATATTTACGATTATACGAATTATCGTTTAATATTTTTTTATAATACAAATAATAAATATTGTTAATTAAATCTTTTAGTACATAAGTTGATTTGTATTCAGCGCCTATTCTTCGAGGCGAGTCTAAGACTTGTTTTGTCACAATGTTTCGGGGCTGAATCACGACCGCGAGAGTTATTTCTTGTGTAGTTTTTTCTTGGGGACATCAATAGGTATACTATATCCTACGTACTTCTAGTAGCCCCTTCACGACTAGCTTTTTCCAAATATCTCTGGATATAGCTTCCTTTCTCCATCCGCTTCTTGCTACCGCTTCTATTTTTTATATCCAATTTTTTAAATATTTTTTATTCTATACTAAACCAGCGTTTATCCTACCAATCGTGGTTTCTGTTGATCTCAATGAATAGTAAATTTGCCCTCAGAGTAAGTCATTACTTAAAAGCGATGTTCTAAAGTATATGTTAAGCCATATAGTTTCAAATTTCCTAAACAGCCAAAGCCAATTTGTTTGAGTATCGATTGCAATCTCCTAATACCTTGGATATTTGCCCGTTACCCGACAGCGCGGGTCTTGAGGAGTTATGGGTTTCAATTAAACGTGTTAAGAGTAGCTAATTCTAAAATTGACGCAAGTTTTGCAGATTGTTGTAGGATCACCTCAGAGTTGACAGAGCAGTTTTGGATTAAAAGTAAAACTCTCAATCATGTATTGTTTTTGTGCACTTTTCATTCTATGTGTGCATAACACTTGCTGATACGATAAACAGCATGAGGAAAATGGTAAGTGACCTTAACTGAAAACCCTAAAAGAACGTGTCAAGCACGGAAAGCTGATCGTCGTATAAAAATAAATGTGATGAAGGAAATACACCAAGACGAGGTCGTATACCCAGAGCAACGAGTTATTATTAAGATGTGTTATTGATGATGGCTGGCCATGCGTCTTACTCGTAAACTGTTGGTACTTGTGGTGACTGGTCAGACTTGAATTCGTAGATGCGGTGATGTTAGTTATTTCAATTATGAGTTGCGTGTTGTTCCCACGAGAATGTAAGTGCGTGCTCCTATTTCACCATGCCTCCTGCTGATAGAGGACAATACTTTGTTTTTAATTTGTTTTACTATTATTAATTACTTAAGAAGTCATGGGGAACATGCTGTAATGGTTGCAGCCTTACAAACATTGTGTAAAACAAAAAACTTGGCGATTGAAAAGAGTGGCAGAGAGTTTATTGCCAGTTCTTCTCTCCCGTTCCTTGCCCATGATTTGAGAACTGGCAGTAAATGTAAAATTTGAAGCATATGTATTTATTTTTTGACCTTCATAAGTGTTCATTGTGTCACCTATATGAATAAACGATTTTGACTTTTGATGAGAACAAGTGATCAGCATTGTATGATATACTATGATATATTTCATATGTTGTTTCACCGGTAATCATACCCCAGGGTATCATGTACATAACCCTCTGGGTTACCATGTTCTAGGATTACGAAGGTAAAGGTAACGCTTGTGTTTTAGTATCGAGTAAGTTAAATTTGACAATATAGCTATTTTATATCGAATATTATTAAAGGAAAACTGAAGGTACTATCAAAACAAAAGGTGTAATAATTTAAAAATAGAATCTGTCAAAGTGTAAAAGGGTGCAACATGATTTAGGTACGCTGTTAGAGTTAAAATGTCCATCCTCTCATTATCGACCCTCGTTACATTGGACATTCTGGTGAAGCATGGTGACCATGTTTTTCGTTGTTGTACACTTTAACGAAATTATATGTATTTATAGCAGACACAGACATGTCTTTGTCTCTGTGTCTGTGTGTCTGTGTGTCATAGGTCCTGTAAAAATGATGCTGTTTTTATTTGAATGCTGATGAGTGATTGAAATTATGAATCTCAACAGCTTAAAAGTCAAAAGTATGTTTATTATGGAATATAAGATACAAGTATCACTTATTCCACGTCATTAAATTTGTCTCAGTAGATATCCCTACTCATCGGCAAGGAAGACAGATGGTGTAGGCCGAGAGAAAAAGACGGCATAAAAACTCTCGGTACTCTTTTAAATTATCAAATCATCATACAAAATGACTATGGCAAACATAGATAGAAGAAACCAGAAGGAGGGAGGGAGGAAACTATTTGTATTAAATTACAAAACTGAATGAATTGTGTGAGCCAGTCATTTTTCTACTCTTTTCTTTATATATCTATCTCGCCTCTTGCAACAGACATCCGTCCTATTGGTATGGAATAGACAGTGAATTTACACACTTTTTTTGCCACTCCCGATAGAGCTTATTCGTGGCCTAACCGGCCTGGTATTAAAAATTTAATTTTCCCATTTTATCCCAAAAAACAGGTTGATAATACTCAACCACGAAAATCGGAATATAATTACGGCTGGGACGGATTGCAATTTGCGAATCAAATTGGTTGCTCCCACGGGCTCGCGGGTGTTGGAAAAGAATTTTGGAATTCCTACCGATGATTTACGATCAATTATAGTTATAAATTCTCGGAATTACGTAACAAAGGGGATATGAATTCGGAAGTAATTTTTTCATTTCCTTTTTTACTTTATGGCTTCATATATTCTTTAGGTTGTATGAACCATTGTTACATTGTCGTTATTTCTGTGCAACCGAGAAATAAAAATGGTATGCTTCTAGATCCATAAATAATCTAATTCTAAAGCGGGCCATAGACGGACCGCATGTTACAGTCAAGAACGACTGCAACATGCGGTTTGCTCAGGAACTGCGTCGAGCGGTCCGTGTATTGCGAATATGAATTTAGTATGGAAACTGCAGATCGCCGTGCGGCGTCAAGACCGACTGCAACATGCGGTCCGTCTATGGCCCGCTTAAGGTTCAATGTAAAGTTCTCGAGTTTTTATTGTAGTTTAAAAGTATCGGCCATTTTTTTCTATCCGTCCACTTAGGCTGAAGCTCTGATGGGGTATTATAAGCTCAGGCGCACATTTTTTATATTGCAATTGCTACTTTTGGCTCCACTCGGTAATATGACTAGTTTTAACACTATTTAACTAAGTAAGTAAAACTAATGGAAAAAATCCCAATTTATATTAAAATCATACTCAACCATTTAGACAGATAACTGTATTGTTGTGGTCAGACAATTATAACTATATTAACGCTATCAATTTACGCCAAGTTGGTATTTTCATTAACAATATTTTTTTAGGAAACTGACTTTTTTTTTGTGTAATTAAATAAGTTTGTTAGAAGCTTTCACCGGAATTAGATCGAATAGCAATCAGCTTGTTTATTTAGTTAGTAGTTGAGATGTTAGTTAGCTGATTAATGAACTTACGTAACTCGGGAAATGACTTACGCGAATAGTTAATTTGCAAACACGCTATATATACAGGCTAATGAATTTCAGAGAGCATCGTTTAGGGATACATTTTTATATATGTTACATACACTTGCGAATGTTTGAGAGAAAGAAATACTATTTCTACTGTCTCCTGATAGTAGTCATGGAACGAACCAGATGAGAAGATGGCATTTAAATTATTTATAACAAGTTAAAAACAACTTTAATAGATTTTAACGCACGTAAATAAAGAAGGTTTTTAATATGTTCGATCAAAAACTTTTAATAACATGGAGCTACTTACCACTAATAAGAGTCCGGTGCTGCAAGAATCTGCAACAGAAACCATACAAATAAACATCCGGTTTGCATACTTAAGCTGTAATAAGCTATCACTTATTCAGACAAGACAAAGTGGACTGATCACCTAGTTGCGTTATATAAGTAACAAAAACTAACCAACTTTACTAAAGCAAATAAACACATTAAACTATTAACTAAAACATAATAATGAGATTAATTTACTTCATACGAATGAGTAGGTTTTTTGGTTCACTCTCTGACTAAACGCAACAACAAACACTTTCATACTAACACATGTTTCTATGTTATCTTATCATAATTAGGCTCATATAAAGCAAGAGATAAGAAACATTTTTCTTTCCGTTCACTAGTAAAATAAATAAATTTGTTAAATCAGATTAAGTAATATGCGAGGTAACAGGTAACCTTTAACAAAATATCTTTAGAATCTGAAATTGTACCCCTCGTGCGAAACAAGCTGAACCAAATACTTGTCAAACTGCTTGTCTGTCTATATTGGACATGTATTGAACTATACATATGTGTAGCATCATCAAAGGTAGTACTCCACTCAAGCTTATTCAGTAGCGTTGTGTAGTGGATTATGCAAATGCTTAACTTGGGTTCGTGCCGGCACGATGTTATGAATTATTCAACACTTGCTCCAGTTTTTATGAACATAACAGATGCATCTGCTATATTGTGTCACGTTAAGCACTGGGGGGCTACACATATTCAACAACTAGTTTTATGGAGATAGCTTGCCTAAAGCTAAAGTTACAAGTTTCCTTAGTAAGTGGCAACTACGCTACAAATTCTCGTAGCACCTACGTTCTTTTGAACTACTTCGCAATTATGAACGCACACACATTTGTATGATTTAGTACATCCTAAACTCTACACACTGGGGGGCTACTGTTGTTACTAGTTGTTGAACTAGTTTGATGTAGATAGCTTGTCTTCGAATGACCTTAAGTTACGAGTTTCCTTAGTAAGTGGCTACTACGCAAAAAATTCTCGTAGCACCTACGTTCTTTTGAACTACTTCGCAATTATGAACGCACACACATTTGTATGATTTAGTACATCCTAAACTCTACACACTGGGGGGCTACTGTTGTTACTAGTTGTTGAACTAGTTTGATGTAGATAGCTTGTCTTCGAATGACCTTAAGTTACGAGTTTCCTTAGTAAGTGGCTACTACGCAAAAAATTCTCGTAGCACCTACGTTCTTTTGAACTACTACGCAATTATGAACGCACACACATTTGTAGGATTTAGTACATCCTAAACTCTACACACTGGGGGGCTACTGTTGTTACTAGTTGTTGAACTAGTTTGATGTCGATAGCTTGTCTTAGAATGAACTTCAGTTACGAGTTTCCTTAGTAAGTGGCTACTACGCTCCAAATTCTCGTAGCACCTACGTTCTTTTGAACTACTACGCAATTATGAACGCACACACATTTGTAGGTTTTAGTACATCTTAAACTCTACACACTCGGGGGCAACCATATTCAACAACAAGTTTGATGTAGATAGCTTGTCTTAGAATGAGTTTATGTTACTAGTTTCTTTAGTAAGTGGCTACTACGCTACAAATTCTCGTAGCACCTACGTTCTTTTGAACTACTACGAATTGTCGTAGCGCGTACGCTTTGACAGTGGTTACATTAATTTTGGCTTACTTTTTTGGCGTCGCTAGAAGAATCGTCGCTGGATATTTTATAAAGTAACATTTGAAGCTAAATAATACTATCTTATACGATTGAATACGTATTATGATGACTGTTTTAGAATATTTAATAGAAAGGATATTAATGAAGATCCTTCGTAAATCAAGATGCCTTCGGTGTATAAAACCTAAAACGAATATGGTCAGGTATCAAACCTGACAAGATCTTTGGATTATATATTTTCTAACGTGCCCTGTGTTGCGTACATTCTTAAAAGGCCGGCAAAGCACTTGCGAGCCATTTGGCATTGTAAATGGGTAGCGGCATAACTTAAAATCAGGTGAGCCTTCTGCCCGTTTGCCCCATAAATTTTGTTACTAAAAAAATACAACTAATAAGAACGTACATCACTTATTATACAAAAATGGAAAATAATTACATAAGAAAACTTTGAAACTCACATTTATACCGAGCTGAGCTAAATTACCAAACCCCGACCCCCACAAAAGGGGTATGAAGATGAAAAGTCAAAATTTACATAATTCTAACATAAGAAGTCGGAAACTCGGATATTAATTATATACGAGTTCAAGCTGTTATAGGGCTGTTTGAGTGGAGTGCTATATTTCAAATGGTGTTAATTAAGTTTAAGTTCGTCTCTTTGAAAGTTAATTAGAAATTAGAGAAAAATCTATGAAATATTTCCATTTTATATTTTTGAGAGATTTTGAATATTTATCTCATAGTCAAGATTGTAATTAATTTATCGAATTTTTCTATTTTCAAAAGCTAAAATATGTAAGCATAACAAAGAAATATACTTTTTTGGATTACATCAAAATATTTTTAGTAATGCTTTTTACTTGATTACTATCAGTATTTGATAATAAAAGACAATACTATGTACTATCAGTATTATCAAAATACTTTTACACGTCAATACAAAAAACCTTTATCCTTTAACTTGAAACGGACCTGTATGTGTGTACAAAGCCTTAGTCTTTGAATGTACAATCAAACATTACAACGTCGTTTAAATTAAACTTGATTCATAACCAATTTTAGTCTTTAGGATCCAAAATATCCAGGGCATCTATTTTGTTACATAGCATTAATTAAAGGCAAGTACAGGAATTTCATTCATACATAGGGTCTCGTGGTTATGCGGTAAAGGCACGCATGGGGTTCGATTTCCAGTCGGAACAAAATAATTATTTTTCTAGTTTAGTTGGTCAAAATGCTATATTACCGCGCAATACGAGTACAATGAAATTCCACCATTATGGAGCAAAAACGCTTAAGTAATTTCACTTAGGTAAATAACCAGTGACCTCTGAAGGTCATTGACCTTTGTAAAGTTGTTTGAGTGGGCTAAGATGCAGGTAATAAAATATGCAGTTGAACTAAGCCACTCTCTTATACTGATCTTTTTATTCTCTTTGTGAAACGAATTAAACGCTAGTTTGTTGTCAAGACATTTTCCCTAACAAAACAATTTGATTCATCTTATTTTTACTCATGATGAAAAACTTCTGAAAGGGTCCGGGAGATAAGAGCCTTTATCTGTTTGCGGCCTTCCACTGTTTGGGTTAAATCTATTTATATTTTTCAAAGAACGCAATAACTTATTTTCTTTTCTAGGCAAAAAATAAAATAATTAAACAAATTTACTGACTAAATTCGGTCGAATTACTATAATCATTGAAAAGAGCAGTAAATATATTTGTTAGCTTTTAATATTTATTTAATTAAATTCTAAATATTTTTATGAAACATTAGCGGACCCGGCGAACTTCGTTCCGCCTAACAGTTTAATAATATCGTGTTAACTTTAGTTAAAATGAAGTTAGGATTTCATTAAGGTAATATACAACTTTTTTGCAAATACATTTTTTAGTGCATTAAATCAATCGTTGAGTACAGTTAAAATAAAACCCAAATGTCGGACGACGATAGTGATAACTATCTAACCCTTCGAATCAGCGACATATACGAGTATGTCAGAGATTAGGTTATAATGGAACACGATGTAATTTGTTTTATTACAATGGCAACACCACGCAATATCATAGACATCTTACAGGTTGTAAACGTGTTGTCAACGTGTCAATTGTTAAAGGCAATTTGTCAGTATTGCGTAGAATCGGTCGTGAAATGCTTCAGTTGCTTTCCGATCGGCGCCTACGCCGGACTTGCGCACTGGCTGTGTTTAAATATTAAGTGATAATGTTGGACGACGGTAGTGATGCCAACTTTGTTATTATTAATCGCGTCAAATCTGCGACATACCTATATGTCATCAAAAATGTGACGGAATTAAATTGGTAAAAGTTTTTGAGTGCGTGGGACACATCTAAAGAATGTCTAAAGTAGACTCCGTTGCTGGGCGGAAACTACTTCGCCTACTATGGCTTAGTATCTATAATATCGTAAGAAAGGGAGGGTAGAATTACAAATTAATTTCAAACTACCTACATAACTATGCAATGACAGAAAACAGTCAGACAGAACAACAGACAAAGACATTTCAGTCAAACAGAACAGAGACATTTATTTTTTTCCTAAGCGGACAAATGTTATTTGTTCGAAATTTGAATACAACGTTTTTTGCAGATAGATTTTATATCTTGTGGAACGTGCTCGATTACCTAACTGATACTTTTTTTATTTTCTTCTAGTAAGGTATTTGTAGTATGTTATTTTTTAGACTAGGTGTTGTAACTATTACTTATAAGATTGTACCTAGGTACATACGTATATTAGAAGTTTTCTTATTTTCATGAGAAATAAAATCTTTAAACCTAACATTTTTGCCTAAGCGTATTCGCGCGTTTTATTTTTGTTACATTTATTAAGCCTGGGACTTTTAAGTAAAATGCATTAAATAGGCTAACCAAGCGAAGATTGTCATAATGATGCTATATTAATTAGCAATTTGTGCTAATTAGCCGCAAGAGGCGAGTGCGATACGGACAGTGATTTCCCAAAGGGCGTCACATCCAATTTAACTTGAACTCTCCGTGGTAATAAATTGATGGGAATGAGGGATCTAATTTTTGATTGACACTGTTTTAAAGATACTTTAAAGCTTATTAGAAAACATTTTTTCAATCGTGTTATAAATAACATACGATTTGTAAGTACAAAATGTAATTGTTTTGCGTCAAATAAAGTGATTTTTATTATATTATTATTAATTGCGATGCCGATTATTTTAATGAAACTATATAGATATATATATATATCTAGAATATATCTTGTCGATACCAACAGTATATCGATGATGTCGACTGTATATGTATTTCATATAGGGATAGTTATGGGCTTGATTTGGCTACCTCCAGCGATTTCTTCCGAGCTAAACAAAATATAGATTTAAAAATTTTATTATTTTTTTTTAATTTTTTTTTTTAAATTTAAATAAAACTTTAATAAAAAATCTTGTTTTAGACGCATTTTGGTTCCGTTTTTATAAATTGGATTTTATTTTAAATTCCTTTACTTTTAAAGAAACCAAAAAAATTTTTTTCGAAATCTGTGTTACTTGAGATATAAAATATCAATATATTTCCAATATAATATTTAACAGTGCAGTAAGTTTCCTTGTGCGTGTCAGATCACAGACCACTGGACTGGAAAGCTGAAGCTGAGCTACGAGCACTGACCTGACACTTGCTCAAAATAAACTATAAATTATATACGCATTGACGCAGCAAAAGAACAATTGCTTTTGCCAAAATTCAATCTATCTCTTATCTTTAATAATCTCTATATTTAAACGAATAGATTTGTATCTGTAATCAATAAAAATATACCCACATAAAATATAATTTTACTGTTCCAACTAAAACGATGGTCGTCTCTTTCTCTTAAATAGTGTTTTACCTATTATAAACAGAGACAAGTAATTACCTAAGTTAGCGAATTAATTATGTAAAAATAAGGTGCTTGATAACTCACCTTGATGTTGTTAGAGATTCTATGTCATCTGAAACAAATAACGTAAATATTATATTTTATACGTCTACTAGGCTTATCTAACGGTCCATGGTATAGCAAAGGCATGGCATGGTAAAGAAAAACATCGAGAAAACATCGGTATGACCCAACATTCAATGTCAAGTGCAAAAATGTATCTGCTCACACCTTTAATTATATTAACTAAATAAGTATAATAAGATACATTTAAATCAAATCACAATTTTTTTCAAAACATGATGATAAAAACAAAACATTTGCTCACAATTGTCTAATGTTTAGTTTTTCTTGTCAAATTCTGTAAATAT
This sequence comes from Pieris melete, assembly GCA_963693345.1. Taxonomy (NCBI): domain Eukaryota; kingdom Metazoa; phylum Arthropoda; class Insecta; order Lepidoptera; family Pieridae; genus Pieris; species Pieris melete. The sequence goes on from CAVNZK010000020.1 coordinate 1,135,600, forward strand.
TTTTTTACAACACACAAATATACAGTACTTACAATATTCTTGAGCAACATAGTAATATTAATTATAAATTGATAATATGAAAATTTAAACAAATTTAAAAAGTTTGGTCCCTGTGGCAGTGTACCTTTAACGCTGGCAGAATTTCCGTTTTGGTTTTTGTGATTTTTTGTATAGTTTTACTGTATTATGTTTCATGTGTATTGTTGTATGGTAGGCGGAGTTCAATGTATGTATTTTTTACTGGAAAGTATTCAGTTTTGCTGGCAACTTAATTAATCTATTAGCCCCGTCATAACTAAAGAACTCTTTATGTCAAAAATATATTATAATGAACACTGACAGGTGAGTGCTGTACTCACTGTTCTGAAAAGGTGGGAGCTTGTAGTTAATTGTTTATCAGAATGCCAAATCATAAAATGACTGCTTCACGACTGATTTGAGAGCGACCGCCTATGCAATAACCGCTGTGTGAGTTCGAAAAGTGAGTTACAGAATCGCAGGGCAGTAGTTGATATTATGAATAGTTTTTAAATTAAATTATCCGATTATTAATTACGGATAGCGAATCGAGAACTCTACACGTTCAATTAATAATAAAATTATTTTAAAATATATTTTGAGTAAACTTTCTATTTTCATAGAAACGCTTTCCTCATTATTTAAAGCTTTTATAAAAACGTTAAAGTCCAAATCTCATTTAAAAATCAATTTAAAACTCGGTTCGGAATATTAATTTTGTTACGGACAATATCGACGGTTCAAAATGGCGCGAGAAACAATTTTTAATTACACTTGGTTGTGTATCGAGAGTTGTATGTGAATCAGTAAATCGTATTTTTACCAATAACAATAAGCTTAATTGCCAAAAATATATATCAAATTAAAAATAAAATATTATAGTTCCAAATTTACCTATTAGCCCAGGAACCACTCAAGTCCTTTATAACACCAAACCAGAGTTTATGTCTCTAATTACAAAAAAAAAGTGCGTGCGTACAAAGTACACATGTCAGAAGTGAAACTTCTTTGGCAAACTAATTTTTAACTCTTGGTCATATTCATACAAATCTAAAATTTTAAATCTCCGAGATTGAGAAGCAGGGAAAAGGGAAGATATGTTAGGAATTCAATGAATTTAATTGTAATTAAAATATTAAAAGTGTCGACGATTAATAGTCATTAGAGATTTCAATAAATTATTTTGCATAAAATATAAAATACTAATTTTCATAAATTCTCTTTATAACCTTTAAATATGGCTGTAAAATATTGGTGATAAAATGACAATAAATTTAATAGTTATTTTTAATTTTATAGTTACACAGAAGTGTATTTAAAGGCTGTTATTATATAACATTACACATTCACACACACAAAAACGCACACATTCTACTATTCGTACAATACAAGTATAATATATTTTAAATATAAGTTTTAAATATGGCTGTAAAATATTGGTGATAAAATGACAATAAATTTAATCGCTCAATTGATAAATTCGATTATTTCACTAATCCATGATTGTTATAGTATTTTTTTAGTTTCTCCGAAATGTTGAAAAATACTAGTTACGGAAAAAAATTAAATATAGTTACTATCATAAATATTACCAGGGAGTGTCAATTGAATAGTGTACACGATTGTGTTACACTAATATATTTTATAAAAATTTTAAAAGATTATAAATTCTTAGCTCTCAAACACGAGATGCTTAAAGAGGTGAGTGTTAAAAGCCTTGCAATAAACCATACGATTTTCACCATGTTTCATGGTTATTGTTTTTGTATGTAAAGTATAAATAAATAGTTATATTGGCTTTATTCCTGTGAATCCTTAAAATATGACGTCGTTTCGCTGATCTATTATCAATTTCTGTGTTTTTATACAACAGTTATTGTTTTAACGAGAAACGTAAACAATATGTTATCCTAGTTATTAAGTATGCGGCTCTCAAACCAGTCGTCACATCTCCGTTATTAATTGAATTTATACGAGTATGTGTAACACTTGCTGAGTGATTGTTAATGTAACATATAGAGATCTGATTGTTCTTGTTGCCTAACTATATACTTGTGTCGCGAGTGCTGCGAAGCTGCGCCAAGAGACTACCATCTTTCATCTGTTTTTCTTGTTTTTGTTTGTGATAAATAAAGACAAAAAATTAAGTTAAACAAAAACATGCGCTACCTAAGTCCGCATAGTTACACAGAAGTGTATTTAAAGGCTGTTATTATATAACATTACACATTGACACACACACATACGCACACATTCTACTATTCATACAATACAAGTATAATATATTTTAAATATAAGTTACGGACAGCTGCGCACAAGTTATTTGTATTTACATATAAGGGGTACATTGTATATAATTTTAGTTACTATAGGATATAAAATAAACAATCAATTGATATAATGCGTATAGTCATATATAATAGTGTAACAGTCATATTACTTCTCGTACACAGTTAATTCAAATAAGTGCTTATGACAGTACAAACAGCGTGTGTAATCATTAAGGAGTTCCCTAGAGATCAAACAAAGGGATCCAAGAGAAAAACCTATTTGCGTAGCCCTTACAATAACGAGCCTGGGAGTTTAATGCTGTACTGGGTAGATACCATAAATGCGTAGATAAAAGGTCTAAACATATATATATACAAGCAAGCGTCTTTTGATAATATAGATTTTAATATATATACCTATAAAAAAATCTGTGTCACCACACCACACATAGCCTTATTACGTCTTGGCCTCAACTTTTCTGTATGTGTTTTCTCCTTTAGCCTCCTGTGCCTGATACACAACGTCAACTTTTGAGGTCTAAGGCATGCCGTTCCTCATCGTTTCCTCACGATGTTTTCGTTCACCATACGAGCAAGTGTTAAATGCGCACATATACAGAAAGTCCATTGGTACACAGCTATAGATCAAACATACGACCCCAAGAATGTGAGTTGCACACTGAAGACACTACTAGGCCAACACTGCTCTTTTAATATATAATAAAAGAGCAGTGTTGGCCTAATACGTAATAAAAATTAAAATTTTAAAATTTGTCTCGTATCTGAGTCGTTTTATAAGTGTTAACATGACTGGCCTATTGATTCATAAATATGTTTCTGACTTACCAATACATTTCTTGTTGAATTGCACAGCTTAGATTTATGATCTATCATTCGTTGTTTAATGTTACTTTTCCGTCCGGTTTTTCAGAAGTGGCGTTACAAATAATGAAATATACAAATCAATTTCTTCTAGTGGAACTGATGCAAAGTTTGCTTCACACAAACACGAGTGGATCTACATTTTTGGAGCCGCTTAAAAAATGAAACATCAATATGCGACGTGTGATGTTAAATTTTAAAACCAATGCCATTTGGCAGACCGCCAGCGCTCCGTGCGAATTGCGGTGAAATTACAACAAAAACGAAAAAAAATTGCAATATTTCAAGCGTTTTTTATTTAGGAATCGTGATGAAACTTGATGATACATTAGTGGATTAATATCGCGATGTTGTCTGAAAGTGTGATTATAGTTAAGTTTAGTTGAGGCTTAATAAGGTTTCTGGTTACAATCACGGGGAGACAATCTAAATACGCCTACCGCCAAATTAAAAAAAAATAATTTAAACTGGTGTCAGAGAATGTGAATGACTCTTATTTTTTCAGATGCCGTACTCAATCGACCCGTACATTAAATGGAAGATTGAGTACACGACAGTGCAGAGAGTAATGTAAGCCTAACGTAGGTCGTAGTTTTGAATCCGATAGTTCATCAATGGACTTTCTGCCTAGGTATATGTCACTGTAAAATTGTAAACACCGTAAGATTGTAATCTATCTCGCCAGATTGTAAACTGTCGAAAGATTGTGAACATCAACGCACTGCTTACAATTTAACGTATTATTATTCGGTAGATTGTAATCTAAAGTTAAATTGTAAGCAGTACATTGAGGTTCACAATCTTTCGACAGTTTACAATCTGGCGAGATAGATTACAATCTAACGGTGTTTACAATTTTACGGTGACATATATCAGACTCGCTATTACGCTGAAGAAAAACAACGTGAGGAAACCGGCTTTAGAGCCAAGAAGTCGACGGCGTATGTCAGGCACTGAAGGCTGGTCACCTGCTAAATACGAAACAGATATAGAAATCTGCGGTAGCCACACTTTAAGGTTATATATTATTTTTTAACGGCCTCTGTGCCTTTGTCGGTCTGTCGGTTTTTGTTTTTAATTCATTATTTTCTTTTGTTATAAGGATATTAGCATAACACATTATCTTTTTATTGTACTATGTGATATAAATAAAATTTGTTAAGTTAATAACAACTGTTGGTTACAAGCCAACACCTAAACTGCGTGTCTAACCTATTTAAGGTGTGGCTCTCTGAAAACAATATTAAATAATTACGAACTAATAATTTTTTCGGTAAAAAGAATATAGCACATGTGAAAAACAAAAAAAACGTTCCCATTTTTATTCGCTGAAAGTAAATTAAATTATCATTTATATATGAGTAATGTGTATACGAGGACAAATCCCATTTCGAATTTAGCTCGGCTTTAGTAATGAGTACAAGCTGTAAATTCAACGGCTAAGTATGTGGTATAAGCTGTAGAATACGTCCTGTGCTTATAGCTTAAGTGTGACAAGCAAAAAATTTAAAAACCTTATTTACTCTGTACTACGAGTACATATAAAGTTAATTAATTAAACAATTTTCGAAGCTAATAATTGGTAATTGGATACGCAGAGTAATCAACAGTATTGATTTTATATAAAATAAAAGTTAACATTAGAAGCATTACATATATTTTCTGTTTCATATATATTATTTATCTATGTAATGTGTTTTGGATTTCTCTCATTCCTCATACCTGAGGTCGTAGGTTCGATCCCTGGCTGTGCACCAATGGACGCATTTAACATTTGCTTGAACGGTGAAAGAAAGCATCGTGAGGAAACCGACATGTCGTTAACCCAAAACGTCGACGGCGTGTGTCAGGCACAGGAGGCTGATCATCTACTTGTACTACCTACTTGCCTATTAGATTTAAAAATCATCATGAAACCGATTCAGAAATCTGAGGCCAAGACGAAGAGGTTGTAGCGCCACTGATTTATTATTATATATAATTATATATTAAATGTTAGCTGTAAGCTGACTAATAAATAAATAAGAGGACTAATAAAAAATAGACAAGAAATTGAAAATATAAATAAAACATCCCCACGATTCAGAAGAGCGCGTATGGGTCAAAACTCACCGATATCCAGATTGGTCATGGGCGAGCTAGGTCTGGATAGTAGCATCATAGTAGCTTTGAAATAAATTTACCTTTTTTATAATTTATGTATCGATGTATTTCAATCTCTTCGTGCTTGTAATGTTTGTCTGTAAGTACTTGTAACATTAAATCTCGTATTTTATTTTTCTTTATGTACCAATGTATCAGTGTGCCGAGCGTTGGCAAGCTTTTGTAAATGAAATAAAAAACAATAGTTTGCATTGATAGATGTTTTGAAGTCGGTTAATATTTACTTAAGATGTTATAATATTATTACTTAAGATGTCATGTGGAACATGGTGTAATGGTTGCAGCTCCTTACAAACGGTGTAAAACAAAAAACTTGGCGATTTAAAAGAGTGGCGGAGAGTTTATTGCCAGTTCTTCTCTTCCGTTTTACGCCCTTGATTTGAGAACTGGTAGTAAATGTAAATTAGAAGCATTTGATGTATATTTCTTTTTTGACCTACCTACATGAATAAATGATTTTTGACTTTTGACTTTTTGAAAATTGGTACCATATTTCGGATTGTTCACGCTCACTCCCCGAGCTCCAGCAACTTACACAAAGTTCCTTGGCTTATCAAAGTTGGAGCGCTGTCGGTGACTCCTAATTACTAAACTTTAATGCTCAAACTTACATTAGTAAATAATAATTCTAAGGATTTGGCTAATTGTATACATTACATATTATGTTATATGATTTGGATTCGGAATGTATGAATTTAATTAAAAAAAAGAAGATCTGGCAGCTACCTCACACAAAGATTTAGTCTAGTAATTCAGAGGGAACGCTGCCAGTATCTAGACTTCTTTTAATAATTGTCTTTTTGTTATAGATTTTAATTAGTTAATTGCAGATATGATGTTCTTATTATTTTTTTTTTAAAATGGGTACATTAAAAGGAAAAGCCATAGAAGCAGCAGAGATATGTGAGGGTTATAATATTTGGTTTTATAAAGCAGGGGCAAACGGACAGGAGGCTCAACTGATGTTAAGTGTAACTGCCCCGTTCATGGACACTCATTGCCAGAGGGCTCACTTAAATGTAAAGACAAGTAGGTTATCAGCCTTCTTTGCTTAATACGCAAGTATAGGTAAAGATTTTCTTCCATTTTTTACTTTCGTCGTAAGAGCCAGCGTTAATTACATATATATAGAAAAAATATTAACTGGTGTTTATGCGGCCGAGATTTGAAGCCATAGGCTCAGGTTTCCAAACCCTGAGCCTAAGGCTTCAAATCTCGGTTAAGCTTAGTGGCTGTGTTGGTTTAGTACTTGAATACATTATTCATTTTATGTATTTAATTATAATATAAATCACAATTTCTAGTTAAAAGTCAAGGTATTCAAAAAGGACGATTTAAATTCAAAGCCTCCACATGAAAACGCACAAAGAGCAATAAAAACCTATTTATATGAATGTCATAATGAACCAACATGCAACTTATGTGTCCATTATAAGTTTTGAAAACCCCGGAAAACTTTCAAAGGGAAATTTTTTCCATGTTCTATATGGAAAATGCGAAAGGATTTTTCATTATACGTTCCGAGTTAATTAACATTTTTGAGAGGATATTAAAATGTACATTTCCTTTTTCCATGGGCTATCTAAGCTAATGTGAATTATATGAATCCAAAAGTGACGGTAAAAAATTACCTAGAGATAAAGATTTGTAAGGTTTTCAAAGCATTGGAGGTTTGTATATTTTATTTCATTTGGCGAGTTAAAATTTATAGTAATACTTTTAGTTCAAGGTAAATAGTTTTATTTTATACTAGCGTAAAACTGCAAATTTCTAAGTTAGATTCTTGGAAATAGGCTCATGGGGAAGAAAGAAACCTTTAAACTGTGAAATCTGTCTGTCCTATTAGAAAAAATACGGAATGTAGCAAAATTTACTTTTAACATTTAAATGATAAATATAGAACAAACTATAGTTCGTGAGCTAACACATAGATGGCGCTACAACTATTAAATTTGATTGATTGAGTGAAGGTACTTTTGTTTGTTCAAAAAATGGATAAAAAGGAATCGAGTGTTAAAAAAATACAATTATTGAAGCCAAGGCTTGTCTTGATAAACATAAATATCTGTAGTTTTATTTTTAATTTGTTATAAGAATTAAGTTGTACCAACTTTCTTGTCGTATATGATTTTTTCGAAAGGCTCTTTCTTTTGACTTTGAAATAAGATAATACTGTTAAATATTTCGTAATGTTACTTGATGTTAAATTATGTTTATAACTAAGCCTCTCAAGCTTGAGGTCATGTCAGAATCAGGGCTGTGCACTAATTTCTCTTTCTATGTACGCAATTAACACTGACCCTTACAGAGAAGCCAAACAACATTGACAACATGTATCAGGCAAGAAATCTGTTCTACTCGTAGAGTATAGAACTAGATGAGTTTCTAAAATAACAATAATAACTGAAGAGAGAAGGCATTTACGTGAAATACTTAAGTGCGAGCGAAACAGAGTATCAGTTTTTTTGTCTCTATTTGCGTATCGGGTTTTATTTGTTTACCACCGAGCCCTTGGTGGTAAACACGTTTTCACCGCTTACTGATAAATCTGTAAAACCCAAGTCAAACCCATATTATATAGTGAACGTAAAGAACCAAACATAACCTTTCATAAGTAGCTTATTTTGTCACGACTCAGTAATTTTGTTCAAGAATTATTCATTCGAATGTGTATTTTGGACAATTGCAATCTTCAATGAATTAAAACTGTAAATACGACATATGTCGATCATTCGCTATCTCACACGCTGTACGATGATGCCTGGTCTATACCATAATCCGTCTACGGTTCTAGTTATCTATAAAAATAAAAAAAAATACTGGGTCAACAGCTGAAATCTGCGGCCTAGACCCCAAGGTTGTAACGCCTATGGAATGTTTTTATTTAATACTAGCTGATCCGGCTAACGCCGTTTTGCCATGTCATTATATCATTTATGGTTATTGTGCCTCACTCGACATAGATAGGTATAGTGTATAAGATCTACAATTACTTAGAACATTTTATGGTTCTATCTTTAATAGTTTAGGCAGGGTACGCAAAATAAGCAATTTTTTTGGTCGATTTTTTACACCTTATGTCCGAAAAACCCTAATATCTTACGGAACCCTATTGTTGTTCAAAATTAAATATAGCCTATATTACTCGTGGATAATGTAGATTTCGAATGGTGAAAGAATTTTTAAAATCGGTCCAGTAGTTTATGAGCCCATTCATTACAATCAAACAAACAAACAAACAAAGTTTTCCTCTTTATAATATTAGTGTAGATAATAAGGGAAATAACCACGCTACGTGGTTTTGGCTAAAGATTGTTTTATGCAAAAACTACGATAGTTGTACATAGTGTATTAAATATATTATTAACATAAATATATAACTCGCATCACATAGAATAACCCAGTAAGATAATATTTGATCAAAACTTTGTTCATTTCAATTGGGTCGAAGCGTATAATAAAATCGATAAACAAACATATTGGATTGGGATTTCCTCAACGCTAAGGGCAAATATGACTGGCAAATATAGCCTATTTCTATCGTTATTAAATAAATATATTAAAGTAAACCGGTAAGTGTATAAGTGATTTAAAAATATTGAGCGCCATCTGTACAAATTAAAAAATTATATCCTATTTACCTTGATAATAATAATTTATCAAATTCGAATCGCTCTTAATAAAATCCGGTCAAGTGTAAGGAACTGGCACTCGGCAGCTCTCGCCCAAAGGTGAGAACAGTACTCCTGCCGAATTTGCGCTTAGAGCAAGCGGTGGCCTAAAGTGAAGTACCGTCTCGCCTTGCTCAACACACCTAGATTATTAGAGGCTTATTTAGCCTTCCCTTCCAAATGACCGCAATTCTTAACGTCATTTGATATGTCAACGCATATTATTCTGATGCTAGCTGAGGCTTTAAGAAGTGTTCGAAGAGAGGATTAGCGACAAAGGGTAGTTTTTAAGCGGAAAACTTGTGACTTTTTAGTGTTAAATTGAACTAGCTTAAGTCGACCCCAGACCGAGACTCCACCTAGCAGATTGACAGCACGAGAAATACCTGCATAGTGTATAGAGTATCCCTAGTGCTATCGCCCGCATGGTAATGAATGTTGGTAAGTTGCAATACATTATTGATAGACACAAGAAACAGGGTCGGAGATAGGACTTTTAAGGCCGGCAACGCACCCACTTACTTGTGTCCCCATGGTGTGCGGAAGCTGCTTTTTATGGTCTCCCCGTAGGCTCGTTTGCTGTTTGAATCTATAAATATATAAAATTCTCGTGTCACAATGTTCGTTCCCATACTCCTCCGAAACGGTTCGACAGATTCTCATGACATGTTTTATGCATATACAGTAAGTCTGAGAATCTGCTACTATCTATCTTTCAAACCCCTAAATGTTAAGGGTGGTCCACCCCTAAATTTATATTTTTTAGATAATTTTTTTTTTATGATACATCATACATAAATACATACAACCCTTAATTTTGCCTAATTTTTACGATCAACGCCTATTTTTTATTATAGTAGATAGTTATTTTTATTGAACTAAAAAAATGTTTCCTACATACATGGCAAAACAACGTTTGCCTGGTCAGCTAGTATCATATAAAAGTATAAGTATAGCGTTGCAGTATCGTTCCTACTTATAAGTCACTATAAATATGAAATATACGGCTCTCATACATGCTCTGTATATGATCCCATCAAGCAGCAATTACGACTCGTTTTTTTTTCAATAAAGAACCAGGGTATACCCCTTTGGATCGTGGTTTGGTCAAGCATGAACCACAGGTCAGTCCTATTATCTTAGATTCCTATATCTCCTTAAAGCTCATCATCGACTATTGTAATTTTGGACTTTAGCGGCGTGTCTAGCGATAACCTGTATAACCTCAATTTGGACAATGTTCAACTAACCGTAAAGTTACTGCTATCTCTCTCTGGAGATTACTTGTCATTACCATTTAAATAATAAAGACGTATTGTGTATATAAGTAGCGTCAATATGTTTATAACATACAACTTGGCAAACTTATCAATAATCCGTTCCATTGAGTTAATAGTCCGAATACTTTATCATGAATTAAGCGCAGTATCGTGTCATATTAATTGGTTCAAGAGGATATCCCATAATTTATTGCAGTAATTGCACAGATTATATCATATAGTAATTATATACTGACATAATATTCATATATTATCTATAAATACATTGAGTATTACAAAATGGCGATTTTTTTGCAAATTCTTTTAATGACCGCGTGTTCGTCACATCCAAATCGTCAGATTATTAGATGAGAGTTTTTTTTGGTTCACTTAACACCCGCTTAGAAAATCTGACACGCTCGATTTTTTTTTCATTTTCAACCCATACGTACGATCACCCCAATATGCAAACAATCAGATTAACATACGTACATTATTCAAAATACTGCTATTAATATCTGACGCGCTCGAGTATGTCCATGGCACAGTTTTTATTACATTTTTGAAAATCTATAGCTGCTCCCCCACCGATGAAAAGGTACCTTTACATTTTATATAGTTTTTTATTATTATTATCTAAGCTTCGCAACCCAATAGGTCTCTATAACGATTGAGTAAATCCCCAATTAGCATCGTGGGCTCCCCTACTATAATGCGCACTAACAATGGACAGTCATCAAGAAAATATTACAGTAAAACACATGAATGTATCTAAATCGTAAAACGATATATATATAATATACAGAAACACATAATATGATCAGACAAAAGACAGATCATTAAATAAAAAATATAAAATTTAAAGATGAAAAACGGTCGACGATTATTCAAGATATTTCTTTAATTTGTTTAACACCATTGAGAATTTAAAATCGACAGAGCGGTTTGGCTTCATGGCTTCAGCGTGCGATTCTCATCCTTGAGGTTGTAGGTTCGCGCTCCGGCTGTGCACGAACTGACTTTCTTCGAAAGGTGAAGAAAATCCTTAAAAGGCTGTCTTAGATCCAAAAAGTGGAGAGCGTGTGACAGGCACAGAAGGCTGATCATGGCCTATTAGATTGACAAAACGATCCTGAAACAGATACAAAATCTGAGGCCCAGACCTAAAAAGGCTGTACTGCCACTGATTTATTTACCATCGCGACACAGTCCGATTAAGATAAGAATAGGGTTTATTCAAATAAAACATTAATAACGAAAGTTTTCCTGCTAAGGGAATAAATATCAAACGCACAGTTATGTTGATATCGAAATGAAAATAAGTCGCTCTTGATTTGTAATGCATAAAATAGCTATTTCCCAAACAATATTTCGTCTTATTTCCCATAGGAAATATCGCGCCTCCGACAAATTGATTTCAAAAAGTTTTATATTTCTTTGAAGTTTGTTGATTAATTTTTCATCTCTTCGGTCCTTCGTTACGTGATTTCAAGTTAAATAATAAATTTGAGTGGTCTATAACTTCATAATAAACTTTATTTGCTATTATCAGCGCAGCATACAAAGCTACAGGTGTGTCAAAGATCGATGGAACGTTGAATGATAGGGAAGAAAAGAATAGACAAAATAAAGAATACAGCTTTAAGAAAAACAACTAAGGTAACAGATGTTATAATAAAAATAAATAAACTAAAATGGAAATGGGCGGGGCACATAACAAAAGGAACAGAAAAGTGGAGCAAATTCGAACTAAACTGGTGCTCAAGGTACAGCAAACGAAACAGAGGAAGACAACTTAGAAGGTAGATAGACTAATTTAAAGAAACAGCAGGTGGTACATGGCAGAGAGTGGCATAGAGTAGAGAGAAATGGCTGGATTTGGAGGCGGCCTTTGCCAAAAAAGGTACACAGAACCCTAAAAGAGGATCTGTAAGATATCTGAATTAAAATTATTATATTACCTCAAAAAATCCTAATTTGTGGGATAAACTTTTTTTTTATTATATATACAAAATTATGTGAAATAAATTACCATGGTACCAAGATACCATGAAAACAAACAGGCCTGCTTTTCTAAACTAGTATTAAAATATATATTTCGTGAAAGTTTATGATTAAAAGCTACGTTCAAACAATAGTTTAAGGGTAATAATTTCAGTGTAGATTGCGAAAAAGGATCCTTAATATATAAAAACTAATACTCGAAATAAAAGAATACAAGAAAATAGAAAGAACATATTCATAACAAACTATGTATTCTGAATTCCACTTTGTGGTATGGCGTAAATGAAAATTCAACACTTTTTTACATAATTTTTATAGTTACAGTTATCATTGTTAAATTTTCAAAACCAGTGACATATAGGCGTTCAGCGTGCGACTCTCAACCCTAATGTCGTAGGATCACTTCCTGGTGCAGCAATGGAGTTTCTTTGTGCGCATTATTCGTTCGTTCGGTGAAGGAAAACGTCATAAGACGTTTGTCAGGCACAGATGGTTGATCACCTACTTCTCTATTAGGTAACACTTTTTAAAACTATTTAACACTTTACTGTATTGGTAATATTGCATTTTGAAACGTATTGTTTTAACTATACTAGACATAGTATAGTTCTTGTAATATCGACAATAGTATATAAAAAGTGTAAGTTTGGAATAAACAAACAACTAAGTTAAAAAAAGGTTGGCGTTTGCATTTCCAGCCATTTATTTATTGAACTCTTCTAAACACTCCAACGATACGAGAAGTCCTCATCACAAAGACCGTTTCATCATCAAAAGAAAATCAAGTGATGGCTATTAACATTATGATAACATCGTGATGAAACTAGCATTTCTTAGTTTCGACAAAGTTATGACATTGACAGGTGCAAGCAAACGATGTAATTATGTATCTGGCCCCGTTATATGTTATCCTCCCGACGACGTCCGTCGTTCCGCAACCGAGCGTTTTCTAAGGCAGTTTTTGCCACGCACCACCGCTATGTGGAGCCAGCTGCCCACTGAATTATTTCCGAACCAATTCGACTTAGGGTCCTTCACGAAAAGAGCGTACCAATTGAAAGGCCGGCAACGCACTTGCGAGCCTTCTGCAATGTGAGTGTCCATGGACGGCGGTATCACTTCAGATGAGCCTCCTGCCCATTTGCCTCCTATTACATAAAAAAAAGGTGTTTAAAAAAAAGAATAAATCGTAAAGTTCACCATAACTTTGAAACTATTGTATAAACGCCTATATAAACGCCAACGCTTATGAATTGGACACCTATTACATAATTCACGTATGGCTCCTCTGTTCTAATGTATTAGACTCACTTGCTTAATATTTATGAAACACTCACAATCTACTAATGATTCGTTGAGTAATTGAGGATCAACCTTAATAACACTCCAGACGTTTTAATTAGAATTTATTATTAGGTTTCATTACACGTTTCTAACTATACTCTGATTTTTTATTGGAATTCTGACATTTCATAAGTGTTGCTACTAAAAAAGTTCTTCACCGACAAAGGGGACAAATTTGACTTATTTGAGGGCAATAAAAAAAATGCTACTTATTTTTATGTTTACAAAAAGCTATATCGAAATATTTACTTACTCAAGTGATCTAATACAAAAATAACAAATAATTCAATAACACGAAGAATATATCGAATTAACTTTAATTACTTTATTTTATTCTTTAGCTGGCATCAATCAACTAATTAATTAGTAGGCAGTGGTGATGGTACGTACTTTGTCTCTTAAATAATAAACCATTAATAAGAATAAAATTTGAAATTGTATTTCCTTTAGTAATTTTAATTTGATTTTGATTGTTTAACCAATAAATGTTCTCAAACTAATTTTGTAAAAAAATTATATAAAACAATAAATATAATACTCTGATCTGGCGATCAGGCGTACTTGTAGCGATCAGCACCCTTTCTCTGAGACTTCTAATAGCGATAGCGATACCGATTTCGACGTTCTTGTATGCAAGTGGGATGTAGTTCTTTTAATAGTAGCAATGAGGTCGCAACCATGGGATCGTGGTACAAAAACTAATACTTTTCACGTAAATCGCCGCTATGCGTATATACTTTCTTCAAATATTGAATAATCTAAAGTATATAACCATATTTAAAAGTATTTTAATTAAAAAAAAAAATTAATGATCGTAAATTCCTAACTTCTTAAGCCCTAAATATCTTTAGCCTTTAATGGTCCGTATAGTGTTTTGTACTTAAATTGATTTTATAAAACGCCTATAATAAACTGTCCACGTTACAAAACCAACAAGGAACTCCAAGCTATACCGTGCAGTAGTAAATTTGAAACACGATCCATTAGTTAAATAACATTATTTAGTTCCCAAACATGATAGAATAAACATTTCAGTATTGGCTATCAAACATAATCATGGACATTATCAACAACAATGTTAACTGGCAGAATTAATTAGATGATTTTATTGGGTTTCGTTTATCATATATTATAATAACGCGGTTATAAATTCCCGCTTCCATTCTATTCTTAAAAGAAGATGCAGCGAATTTTGTGTGCATATCTGTTATTTTCTAATATGTCTAAAATTTGTCTTATGTATGTATATGGAGACAAACGGACAGCAGGCTCACCTGATATTAAGTGATATCGCTGCCCATGGACACTCACTCTGCCAGAATGCTCGCAAATGCGTTGCAGGCCTTTCAAGAATTGGTACGCTCTTTTCTTGAAGGACTCTAAATCGAATTGGTTCGGAAATACTTTAGTGAGCAGCTCATAGTGGTGGTGCGCGGCAAAAACTGCCTTAGAAAAAGCTCAGTTGTGGAACGACGGACGTCGAGGTGATACGGATGGTATTTTGTCTTGACGTCCGATAATGAAACTTCCAATAGCGATAGCGAAAAGTAGTACGTCAATCATAAAACATAAATATGTAGTGACTATTTTCAAGTTGAAATTAAAGTCCAATCGGCTACATCTTTAAAATAAAGTAATGGCAGGAGAAGTCGAGGTTCACCAAGTGCTACCAAGTTAAGATAATAATAGGTCTCAACATCCCTAATGCCCTGAGACAAACGGAGGATGGAGCGGTGTGGAAGCAGCAAGTTCACGTTTCTGTTAAGGCTTTTCAGGACAGGCACGATGACGTAATGAGGACTATGATGAAGAAGAAAACAATACCAAGGCTGGAGTGTTCACTTGTTATTAGCGAAGGCGAATTTTTCTTTTGAATTTGTTGTCTCTTTTACCCTGAATCAGACATCGTAAATTAAGTTTATACACAGACTAATATCGTTAGTCAACAAATACAGTAAGCCATTAGACATACTGAAGGATTACGGTCGCAATCTGGCAGAGAACAGACACTGTGTAAGCTCCAAATTTATCGTTCTGCCTCGCCAACTCACTAACGCTAAATATTCGCTTATTATATAAGTCCTAGTATTACATGTAAATGTGAAATAACTGTCTTCAGATAGGATGTATTCATCTTACACAAGCATCATACCACGTGACACCTTACACTTACCCACTATATTCGTCACATATAGTTTTTTTATTTTTTTTTTATTTTTTTTTATTTTTTTAAAGACAATTCACACCAATTGACCTAGTCCCATGCTAAGCTGGTGAAGCTTGTGTTATGGGTACGAGGCAACGGATAGACATATAAATACATATTTAAACACCCAAGACCTAAGCACAACACCAAATGCTCATCACATCGATGTTTGTCTCAGCCGGGGATCGAACCCGGGACTCATGGATTCGCAGTCAGGGGTACTAACCACTAGACCAATGAGTCGTCAAATATTGATTGGGCTATGACCAAACAAAATAGGAAATAAGGAAATAAATAAATAAATTTATGTTTTTTTAGGTTTATTCCTACAGCTTACAAAAATTATATATAATAACAAACAATTACACTAAAAATATAGCGAGAGATAAAATACATAATATTTAACTACATAAATGTTCAAAAATTTACAAAACGATTACAAACAATAATATCTTGAACTATCACCTAATTTGGAGTTGTATGTTGGTGTAAAAGCGAGTACGTAGTAGTAAGTACGTGTGTATGTGTGTCTAATTGCACTGAATTTCAATAAGTAACTCTCTTTACTGGACAACAAAAATACAAGTTGATGCAAAGAGATCAAACAAATGAAGGGAAGTTAATATAAAAGAGTGTTAAGAGGTTTTTAATCAAAAATATATTCTAGCCTGATAATTCGTATAATAATAAATAATTTATTTTATATTATAAATATAGCCTATATTTTATCTATGCCACCAGCTGCATAGATTAGCCAAATCCATTTGCATTCGGCCGAACCCCACATAAGCCGAACAACAAACTAATCAATTTTGAATAACGGTCTGCATATTAATGTTAGCGGAACGTATTCATGTATTTATTCTTGTTTTATATGAGAAAATAATAGCTGGTTATTTCAACTGTAATAAAATTTGCGCAGCCATTTATGTTTTATTAACGACCAAACATTGTTTATGTAATAGGAGGCAAACGGGCAGGAGGCTCATCTGATGTGAAATGATACCACCGCCCATGGACACTCACATTGGCAGAAGGCTTGCAAGTGCGTTCCCGGCCTTTAAAGAATTGGTACACTCTCTTGAAGGACCCTAAGTCGAATTGGTTCGGAATTACTTCAGTGGGCAGCTGGTTCCACATAGTGGTCGTGCGCGGCAAAAACTGCCTTAAAAATGTTGAGTTGTAAACGACGGACGTGGAGGTGATACGAATGGTATTGATTAAAATTTGGTGGTATAGAACATGGTTTCCATGTAATAATACCATCTTTGTTTTTATAATGACAAATTATTTAGTAATTGAGTGACGTTCTTATAACGATTCCAAATGACGACAAACTAATTTACTAATTTAATTCACAAATAAACACACTTAACCAGTCCTTTTAACAGCTCTGATGAGTTTTAGCCATTTCGAATTATTTTAAAACATTTCTTATTTTGTTGTTGTAGTATTTGTTTTTAGTATAAGTTAACCAATGATGTATGTTAGACGTTTATTCCGCAACGTTCATTTAGAAAACACTTGTATATATACACTAATATAAACAAAGTTGAATTTAATCTAAAACGCAAATCTCCGGAGTACTAATTGGTGCAGCTGTTTCAAGCTGGATAAATACGGATTTAGTTCTTCGTTAATTTAAAGTAAACCAGAGAATTGATGGCTGGTTTTAGCTTAAACAAGACTGCATATTATAGATGCAAGCTGTGCTACATAGAATGTACTTCAAATACAATGGTCTGTTTTTTGTCTATTTAACTCAGTATGCCTAATGACTGCGCAATTTGCTTCTATGTCATTGATAATTATCCCATAATGCTATATATGAAATTATGAACTTAACATAAGTCTACTATTGGGATGATTTTCACTTTTTCTCAAAATCATTTTCTTCAGCTTAGTGTTATTTGCATTTTTGAAAAATTCATCAGGCAACACTTTGAATACGAACGCACGAAATTATATTTAATAGTCGTACACGTGTGGTTTACAAAATAGCTACTAGACTACTCATCCGTGCTATTAGATAAAGTGTGTTTAATGGTTAAAACGGTTTAAGGAAAAATAAGTAGGGAAAAGCAGAAAATCTATCAAAATTATTGCGTTGTCATATGGAGTCGTTATAAGAACGGTAATCTATTACTAAATACCTTATTAATATAAAATAAAATATGAAATTTTTCCAAAGTCATTTTGTGGACATGGAGACTGTGTAAATATATATAGCCGTCATCGTACTGCCTTGCGATTCTGTAACTCACTTTTCGAACTCACTCAGCGGTTTTTGCGTCGGCGGTTTCGCATTTTTGAAAAGGTGGGAGCTTGTAATTTATTGTTTATCAGAATGCCAAATCGACTTTGAGAGCGACCGCCGATGCGAAAACCGCTGTGTTAGTTCGAAAAGTGAGTTACAGAATCGCAGGGCTGAAATCAAACTTCACTTGAATACACAAATCCAACCTTAATATCGTGATTATACAAAAACATTGTCTTTTACAATTTCAAGATTGCAAAACTGTCGCTTTCTCTGTAAGCTTCAAAAATAATAGTGAAACGCCTTTTTGAATCAAGAATATCTATATTCAGAACTGTGTCGAAACTTTTAAAGATATTAAAAGTGACACAAAACTTACCTCGGTGTTGAAACTGGAATTCGGACCTGAAAAAAAAATGTTTCTTTGAATAATATTTTGTATACTATCCGAATTCATAATATCAAGATTTTAAATAACTGTAGTCACTAACTGTGAGCAGTGTTGGCCACTACTTCAGCGTGCGACTCTCATCTCTGTGGTTGTAGGTTCGATCCCCGGCTGTGCACCAATGGATTTTCTTTCTATGTGCGCATTTAACATTCGCTCGAACGGTGAAGGAAAACATCGTGAGGAAACCGGCTTGCCTTAGACCCAAAAAGTAAACGGCGTGCGTCAGGCACAGAAGTCTGATCACCTACTTGCCTATTAGATTACCAAATGATCATGAAACAGATACAGAAATCTGGGGCCCAAAACTAAAAAGGTTGTAGCGCCATACTTTTTTTTTATAACTATATTTTAAATCTTGTTCTATGACTAAAAAGAGTCTACAAGGAGGGAACAAATAGTGCATTTCTTTGATTGTAATTTGGGAAATGAAAAGATGTGTCATGCCATATCGCACGTCTGAGGTTGATTCGCTGGTGAAAATAAAAATCAGTATCGCCTTTTTTTCAATAGAACTCTCTGGAAATCTAATTTGTCTATATTTTCTTCCAATTTTGTCATCCAAGTGAAACATATAACTACAACTGTGTTTGTAAATTCAACCATTTTAATTTTTAAACTCAAAGCGTTTTCCTTGGCATAACATGTTTCATATAACAAGAAAACCCTATACAATGTACTAGTGAACTAAATCTCGACAAAACCGAAAGCCGCTTATGTGCACAAGTTTTTCAAGTTTTCCAATAGGATTTTCCGCCATTTCCTTTTCTAAATCTTTCGACATCAATACTCTTAGTATAGTTAAACCGGATTATATAACATCGCTTGGAAAATTAAAATATAAATCCACGACCTTTTTGCTTGTGGACTGCCTTGTCTTGCATTTTAAATATATCGTGTTATACACTACATGTGTATACAGCCTTAAAAATTTGATAACATATGAATCATTACTAAGCTGTTGACTAAAACAATATTAGTGAAATATGTTTTTATTGCCTCGGACATAAATACTCACAGAGTAGTGGTTCGGTGCCTGGCGAAACAATTGTTGTTTCTGTTAGAAGTCATACACATTAAACGGAAGCTTTTAAAAATATGTATGAAACAAAAAGAGTTCAATAAAATAACAAAAAGAAAAAAAAAAGAATTCTATAGGGTGACGAACCTTTTTGTATTAGAACTTTGTAATTAAATAATTAGGTAATTAGATTACGAAGCTAATTTTTTTAATTTGTTTATATTAAAACAAGGAAATTCCTCTCTCCAAAACTAGCTTTAGAAGTGGAATTTATTTGCATAATCTTTTAATTCCTCGAATAACGCCGTAGCAGAGTGCTACGAATTCGTAGAAGTATTCCCGTAGCATTTGCTTCACGACGGAAAATCTTCTTATTAAATGCAGTAAAGTTAAAAATATTGTAAAAGTACAACTGTTCGAAAATATTTAAAAACTGGCGACGCATTTGAGTACCATATAACAAAACTTGGACACACACGAAATTTATTTAGAAAAGATTATTATGTATATAAAACGATGCATTAGGATACGATATTACAAATGATACAAACTAAAAGCAATTAAGAGAATTACACAATATAGAATGCATAGAAAAGGATGTTAGATTAAACTAAAATCAGACTTACATTTGAAACGCAATTCCATTTGCAAGCGCGCGTTCATTGTAGCGAGCGTCTGCAAAAAATAACATTAGGTCAGAGATTTCATTCCGTATGTAAACTGAAACTGCATTGTGATTTTATCTTTTTTTGTATCCAATGCATTTCTAAAAGGAGAGTTTTATTTTATATATAAATATATAAATAAAAACAGAGAGAAACACTATCTCTAAGGTCATCTCTATATGATTATGCCGTTATTATTGTTGGCCCTCTATGTGGCTGAACTAACTACAAATATTACATTTTAAGTATTATAACACGACGCAATGAACATCCAACAAAATTAATCTACCTAAGCGGTACATGAAGTTTTAATTTGGGTTTGGACCTCAGATATCTGTATCTGTTTCACGATCATTTGTCAATCTAATGAGCGAGTAGGTGATCAACCTCCTGTGCCTGTGACACACGCTGTCACCTTTTAGAGTCTAAGCCGATTTCCTCACGATGTTTTCCTTCACCGTTCGAGCGAATGTTAAATGTGCACACAGAAAAAAAGTCCATTGGTGCACAGCCGGGGATCGAACCTACGACCTCAGGGATGAGAATCATACGCTGAAGTCCTTAGGCCAACACTGCTTGAAACTAAAACATATTACATATATTATTATAGGATGGAATATTATTTTGAGAGAGATTTCCGATGTGAAAGACGTTATTTTTTATTTTATGTAGTTATTATATTTATACGTTAAAAAACACACAATACAAATTCCATAAGTATAAAATATATACTAAAGCGTATCATAGAAGATAAAACTTAACGAAAAAGCAAACAGTTGAACAAAAACTAGTGTCAATAATAAAAAAGAAAAAGTAGGCAGAAAAATTGTCGGTTAATAGAGTAGAGATGAAGTTTCATGCTGTGTTCATTACGATCGCGAGCTAACGATGAAAGTTCCCGCACAAATTAGAAAACTTTTATGCCCTTTTACACCTTTTAAAAGTTTTTGATGACGCAAACTGTATACTGCGTATATAGCTCTAGTATAATTTTAATTAAAAATCGTTTTTTGATAGAACTAAGATCTATGTTGAACAAGACTTTAGAGTCACAGCTTAGTAGTGTATGTCAAATCCAATATTTTTTTGACAAACGAGAATCATACCAGGCCTACAGAAAAACAGTGGCGCTAAACTTGGTATTTTTTTCCATTTCATCCATTTGTGCATAGTTGTGATACGAATGCTTGAGGATGATTATATTTCGTCAGGTGTTTTTTTTCACCGGTACTAAACGTAATTTTTAATAAAAAAAAGATTTTTACCTTACGTGGGTACTAGAATTTTAATAAATCTTCTTCAACGAACATAAATGAAAATATAATTGTTATTTATGCTAGTTTAAGATTTTATTTATTTGCTATATTTATTTAGGCAGCCAGTCGCCCTCCTTTTCTTTTAATTATGTTCAATTTTTGAAGTGAAACTTCTTTATCGGGGTTGGAAAAAAATTTAGTGTAACAGTTTTTCGTTACGCGTCACATTTTTCCGTTACGCACCATGTTGCTTTTTGAAGTCAAACTTCTTTATCGGCGTTGGAATGAAAGTTCTTTATCGACGTATGAGAGAAATGTTGTAGCAAATCGTCACGTTTTTCGGTTACGCGCCATGTTGCTTTATGAAGTGTTGTTGTGTTATGAAGTCAAACTTGTTAGAATGAATTTTTTATCGACGTATGGGAGAAATTTTGTAGCAAATCGTCACGTTTTTCGGTTACGCGCCATCTTTTTTTTGTGTTATGAAGTCAAACTTGTTAGAATGAATTTTTTATCGACGTATGGGAGAAATTTTGTAGCAAATCGTCACGTTTTTCGGTTACGCGCCATCTTTTTCTTGTCCCTACCACGGTTGATCCGAAGAGATTCGAAGCCATTAATAACAAAAATGTATAATAACGATATCAATGATAGTAATAATTCTATTACAATTAATGAAATTCTGTAATAATCTTAGTAGTAAAATGAAATAATTGCATTTTTATTCATGTCTATGATAATAAAAGCCTTTTGTTAAACTTTATTTAACCAATTTCGTTAAGTTGCATATTATAGTAGATCATTTTTCGAAAAATAAGGTCATAAAGAAGTTTCACTTCTTACGTGTGTACACCTATTATACGCACACATTTTTATTTTATATTGTAATGCAACGAAGTGTTAAAAAATAAATATATTACGAAAAAATTATCGTAATATATTTATTATATTATATTTTAGTTCAAGACGATATTACAGAAACATCAAAGACTTTAGACATAATATATTAAATTACATCTATTAATACAGGATCTGTAGAACATATTAATATTTTGGGCTTCAGCTCGGCTCGGGGTATCAATAACAAGGCTTTATTTTCGATTAACGAGAAATATGCTTGAATATTCCTTGAATATTGAGGCGGATTTAATGCTTCAGTAAACGTAGTGCAAAGTTTGTGGAATTGCTTATAATTAATTCGCTTTTATATGTTTATAATGGTTTAAGATATTTATTTTTCATTAAGAACATTCGATTAGATGAGAAATTATACTAAATAATACATTATGCTAGCTTAGAAACTGTGTATTACCCAAATATTAGTTGATTTTGTTTTTGGCTTTTTACGGAATATAAGAACCAAAAAGTTATTAATTAATTTGTATCAATATGCACGTAAAATAAACTTGTTTGTTTGACACTGATAACTAATAAAAAAAAACCCTATAAGCGTGTAGCAAATTTGTGGGAGCTAACCAGTAAATACAAAGGATTGAAGTTGTTTAAATTTTACCCGATGAGCTTTGCTCAAAATATACTCTATGCGAGACTTTACAAGTGACTTATAAACTAGGTATCAAGTTTCATTTAGAAGACAAGTTGCAGAGCTTTTAGTGCACTAATCAGTGAGGGCAATTCAGTGAGGTTTCTAAAATAATTTGGATTGTACTGATAGATTTTTTTTGTGATTGATTGGTAATTTTTAAAGATTGGAGAACTCTGAGATCACTCGTTTATTTTTTTAGGTACTAATCACATATTTGATTGAATATTTTTTTTTCTTTAAATATATTATATATGTAAAGCACACATACAGTTTCCCTCTGAAACTTTAGAAGCTTTTTCTTGTTATAGTTAAAAATTTGTGAATTGGCCAACAAAAGCAAGTAATTGTTGCACGCTGTGATCCTAATTTCTTTTACATATGTAGTAATAGTAACATCATAATCAAAAGTTAAGTTCGGTTTTAAAGAAAAATAAAGTACTGCAATTGCAAGTTTCAAGCTTTCTTAAACTAGTTACATATTTTTTTAAGACACGTTGAAGTGTTTTAGATATATCTCTATGTTAGGTATTATAAGATAACCCAATTCCAATTTGAACACCCTGTCCCACATAATGGAAGTGTAATCAACAAATTACCTTATATCGATACGGCAGCTCCGTTCATATACTGTCAAAGGAGCTTTCACGAAACTCTGCGTTTGATGTAACGGCATTTATAATTAAATTAATTAACACAATATCTTTGGGAATATGAATCTATTGAGATATGCTATCTACGGTATTAGTTCCGGCTTTATTGATGCAGAAAGATGATGGTACTTCAGCATAATTATATAATAATTGTTTATGTGCAGACAAAGGATTGAAGATCCTCTTAGGGGAAAAAAAATAATCTACAAATGTTTCTGAAGTAATATTAGCCCCAAATAGTGCCTGTGCTGGAGTAACATTAATAGCTTATAATAATGTCTTAATATTTATTATTTATTATTACATTAAACTTATTTTAGTTTACTACAGAATCAAATTGTTCACTCAACATAGGTAAATTCGTTTTATGTAACATATTATAACGTAAATTAATCAGCCAAGTTTTTTTATAAACTTGACGATTATTTAAATGATCCTAATCCTTGGTATTGATTTGCTTCAGTTCAAATATTAATGGCTGCTCTGCGATTAAAAAGAGTGGTGGAGAGTTCTTTGTCAGTTCTTCTTCCCGCTCTACGCCCATGCGAACTTACAATTACGTTTCTAAATGTACAATTTACTTCCAGTTTGACATATTTTCTGATAAAGTTCATAAGTGTATTTGGTTACATATATGAATAAAGTTATTTTGAGTTTGAATAGGGTAAGTGTTCTTGTTGTTATTGCATCGAATCTGGGAAATCTGCCCCAAAACTCATGATGCTGCGTTGTATTGACACATACTTCAGGAGAATAAAAAAAGCTCATACTAAGAACTGATAAACTAAGTTTGCGTAATCTAGAAAACATGGTAAAAAAGCCAAGGCTCCCAAGAGAAAAACTAATTTTAATCGAATCCTCAAAGAATAACAAACAATAAAAAACGTTGTTCTACAAAGGGTGTACTAATGAACCTTTTATGCATCAAAGATAAAGCGAAAATAGTCTTTAACACGTTGAAATAAAGTTATTATTAATATTTTTTAATTCCTGATAAAGGCTAGAAAAAATTGGAAAACTAGTTTTACGCTAGCTTACGCCTTTTCATACTAGTTTCTCACAATAATTGGCAATGGGATATGGGAAAAACGCATTTTTGCCTGTTTAAGAATATTTTAAAAATACTTACGAATCCAAGTAAGGTGATAGACAATATTAAAAATTATGTATGTTTTTTGTCTGTACATAAAACTGAAATAATTATATGTCGGCTATACTTTTTTGTTATATAATAGGGGGTGAGGGGCAAACGAACCTATGCTACACACCGGTCACCGGTTTTTTAGTGGGTGCGTTGCCGGCTTTTGTGGGAGGAGTACACTCTAACTTTAATTAGTTAGAGGTCGTATCTCTCAGTGAAGACCGGGAGTCGATTCCACAATTCACCAGCCATCAAGGTGATGTTGATGAAATTATGAATTGATACCGCTCGGACGGTGTTGAAACGAGACAGGAGGGATCCCAGACAATTTTTCAGTGTTCTGAACCATAGTATACATTGTAGAAAACGCAAAGAGACACTATGTCTCTGTAGAGAGTCAAGCATAATAACTAACTAAACTTCAGTAATAACGCTGAATCGTAATAATAAACTATAAATTACATTTGCTAATTATTATAATTAGTGCGAATTTAATCAGCTAACAATGATAAAATCAATTTACTAATATAGAGCAACATTTAAATTAAAATGAACCCCAATAAATTTCCAAATGCACGAAGCGAAATTAATTTCATAATTAAAGGTGTACTGGGACGTAATGCATTTCACAAATTTTATACGAAAACGTTATTATATAATTGAAATATATTAATCCGGCGACATTACAAATTTAAATAATATTAATAACATTATATTTATTCAATCAGACAAGTATAAATGGTTATTTTTGTGTTAGTTACAATATTGTACTAAATATTAATTTATCATTTAATCATGCTACATACGTATATATAATATATAGTATACTCCTCCCTCAAAGGCCGGCATCGCAGCCACAAAAATGGGTGTCTATGGGCTGCGATGACTCCCCTTTTTAGGCGTCTCGCAGGCTCGTTTGCCCCTCCCCCCGATTGTATAAAAAAAAGGGGGGGGGGGGGGGGGTGTCACGTGTCCTTTTTTATCTTTTTGACTTTAAATATAAGATAAGCGATCTATGCTTCAAAAACAACTTTTGGCTTTCTTTTATTATTTTCTTTGCGCAACAAATGACTTCACCCAAAATTGAAATACACACACACGCTGTCGAATAAATACTACGCAGGCTACGCACACATCGAAGCAAGTTAGAAACAAACAAAGGAACAAAGGGCTGTGATGTCACGAGTCCCTTTCTTTATTATGAGTTTAATGTTGTATTTAGAACTAAGTTTAACATAATGAGGCAGAATGTACTTGTAATCCACACGTTAACATAATTCTATATTTATAAGTACTTAGTACATATTAACTTTTATTTTTAATAATTATATATCTATCTTGGTCACGGCATGGCTGGACCGATTTTGCTAATTATTATTTTATTGTGTTTGTTATTGTCAGGAGAAAAAAGAGGAAAATTGCGTGGAAAATTAGAATATTTAAGAATACTTAACCATCATGGCGTTTGACATAACAATGACAGTTCTGCAAATATCGTCGAAGAGGATGTAAGAAAATTATATTGATGAAATAATACTCAATAAATTTATTTATAAAAACGTAAAATGTGTAATAAATAAAACACCGTTAGATTGTAATCTATCTCGCGAGATTATATAAAGTATGACAGTACCGACTGTTGTGTTAGTTTAATATACTAATCGCTTGAAATATCATGCAGGACAATGACAATGTCTGTCAGGTCCGCTTGTCCTGACACATAATATCAAAAAAACATAATGTCAAACTGAATGGCATCCAAGAGAAGTTAAATAAGAGGACATTAAGTAAAAAGATGGGCAATGACCTTCCGAGGAGATAGAGCAGGTATGATAGAGGATACATTATGAGCTAAAATCCCATATTTTAGGCCTATGCCAGAGGAAAACCTGATCATAAAACTGGTTTAAAAAAACACTGTATTACTAAACTGATCCTAATTGATAAATTAAGGTAATACGTATACTAACCTGCACTCAGTATGAAGAAAACCGTAATGAACAGAATTTTCCACGCCATAGTTAATCTGGAACAATAAAAATTACATTAAAACCTTTTTTTTGTAATAATGACTTTCCATAACTTTCAGAAATAATAGAAACTTTTACAATGAAAAAAACAGACATTATTTACCTTACATGCTAGCATGCTTATATTCTAATATAATCGATGTGGATTTGTGTACAATTTGTAATGTCAGATTTTCTTGTATAATTTTATGCATACACATTGTTTAAGAACTTATAAATAAATAAATAGATTGTGGTTGCCTGGAACAGATCGCTCGAAAGAGATAAGGGCGCAAGTTGCCCTCCAGTTTATTTATTATGCCAATTGTAATATATTTCTGTATATGCAACGAAGGAATAATAAATAAATAAAACAATATTTTTAAGTATTTATTTATTTAATTTTTATGGGACAGGAGGCAAACAAACTGGCAGGTCTCTTTGAATAAGCCCATGTATATCTGCAACGCCGGGGGCTAGACTGACCTATCAGATCAGTACGCTCTTTTCTTAAAGGCCCCTGAGTTGAATCGGTTTCTAAATACTTCTACTGGAAGCTGGTTCCACAAAGAGGTGGTGATAGAAAGTGCTTTAATGCGCTGATATGGAACGCCAGGCGTCGAGTTATTAAATAATGCCGTTATTATGATAAAAAATATTACGTTTACCCTTTAAATCTAATTTATGACCACAATACGTAAGTACACGTAATGAAAAAGTAAGTGCCATAAATAATAATACATAATTAAGACTCATTAAATGAAAGATTCTTATTAAATAACATCGAAATAAGTCAAGTGAAAATAATAATAAAATAATATACATTGAAATAAATAACTAAACTTAACATAAACTAAAATATATCATTAAAAGGAGTCCCTTTAGGCAAGGTTCCGAAGATACTGGCAGCGTTCCCCCTTTGAATTGCTAGACTAATTCTTTGTCCGAGGTAGCTGCCAGATCTTCGGTCTCCTGTGATGTCGACTAACCTTTTTGATATTTCTTTAAAAAGCCTTAAAGCGCTAGGACCCCACGGACCAAGGGAATATAATACATTATATTCACAACTCTGACTTCGAACGAGACCTAACATGATATTTCGAGATTAGATATTTGAATCAAGTTTTAATTAATAATTTGCTATCAAATTTTTGTTTCTAATAA
The DNA here is from genome assembly GCA_963693345.1 of Pieris melete. NCBI lineage: Eukaryota > Metazoa > Arthropoda > Insecta > Lepidoptera > Pieridae > Pieris > Pieris melete. The sequence continues at coordinate 1,163,574 of CAVNZK010000020.1, forward strand.
TGAGTCACCAAACCAAGTAATCCATTTTCAATGAATTTTTTAGAATTCACACAGTTGCGGTGCTGCTTTGAGAATTAAAAACTAATGAAAGTCAGTCGATTTTAATACGTTTAAGATCTGGCGCAACATACACACATACAACGTTGGTGTAGGATCTATTTATTGTAGTTCCTAAATTTAATTTTGTACCATCTCTTGTATGTAAATGTTTTGCATTGAAGTGAAAAGATAAGTTTTGCTTTTACGAGATTTTCTTAGCGAAATATTAAAATAAAGAAAATATTCATAACAAGCACAGTGTTGGTTGTAAAAGTGGGGTCAGGCGTTATTTTATATGAGACATTTTATGACGTTCAATAAAACATAGTATATGTGGGTCATAATAAAGAGTTTATATGAAAGACTAGCAACTTGACCCGTCCTTACTTCCAACTTTATAGATATTAATTAAAATGATTTAAGATTTTTCGAAACTCTTTCTTATTTATTTCCAAACCATTTCGACATAGGGTCCTTTAAGAAAAAAGCGTACCAATTTTTTAAAGGCCAGCAACGCACTTGCAACCCCTCTAGCAATAGTCACTCACTATTGGTATCGCTTAAAATCAGGAGAGCCCCCTGCCCGTTTGCCCCACAAAAAAAAGCTTAATAATATTGTACGAGCTGTCGCGGCTTATTAACTTTATTGAGACTCGCTATGTAGGCGGGTATTTTTAATTTTCCGCCCAGGAATCGAACCGAAACAAACACACTGTTTTGGAAACTTTATGGTAAAAAAGTTACTACCGTTTTTTATTATATTAGATATATCGTTATTTATATACTAAAATAATGCTAACAAAAATCATCTTTAGAGTAATAGGTTTCAATAATCCTTAAGAAACCGTTGTAACTAAATAAAATTATAAACAATGAAAAAATATTTAAAAAAAAATTGGAAAATTTGCCAAAAAAAGTCATTTATTAATTTAGGTAACACTATGTACACTTGTGAACGTCAAGAAGAAATACATATTAAGTGCAGAATGGTTCTAATTTTACATTTACTGCCAGTTCTCAAATCAAGGGCGTAGAACGGAAGAGAAGAACTGGCAATAAACTCATTATACATGCAATAACAGTTTTTAATGTGTTTCGCTTTTAGTACTACTTTTCATTTGTAATATCAGTGAATCAATGTTTTTATGATGAGAAATAACCATAATGTTATAAAATCTATAAGGATAAAATCGGGGATAAAATAATAGGTAACGGGAAACCACGTCGAGGATTGAGCAAGATTAATTGTCTATATCATCAATAACCCTACCTCATGTGACCGATATTAGAGGCTTTTACCCAAACTTGAAGATATAAAAAATACATTTTTTTACCACACATTTTTTTAGTAAATTATCCCTATTTATGACACTTTATTTGGTTGGATGGATCTTAGAAAATGCTGGTTGTAATATTTTGCATTCATTTATCAAAAAAAGTCTTTTTGAACGTTACGTTATCAAAAGGCCGGCAAGGCACTTGCGCGCTCTCTGGCATTGAAAGTTTCCAACTGAGCCTCCTGCCCGTTTGCCCCCTGTTCTTTAAAAAAAACATAATATGCAACTTCTTCGATACAAAGTCTTGTTAGTTGTGTGCTGCTATATAGCGAGCTACTCGATTGTAAGGATGTTATCGCTGCACCTTCTTAAATTCTCATCTCATTTTCACACGTGTATTTCATTAGTATTTGACTGTCCTCATTTTATTTTTGATGTTTGAGAGCATGAATAAAATATGTTTAAAAGAACACACATTACGAATTGTGTGTAAACGTACCTCCGTAAACACACAACGAACTCACCATTCAACACGTAGAAAATCTAGCAGAATATACAGTTTTATATGCATTAAATGTTTGTATAGTATATGTAGTGTATGTGAGCAAGCTGCACTAGATCTTCTTCTTCTTAAAGTGCCTCTCCACTACTGGAGGTTGGCGGTCAGCTCGTCAAACTCCTTCTTATTTTTCGCCAAGCGCATCAGCTGTTCTACGCTGGCCACTCCCGTCCATTCTCTAATATTGCGGAGCCACGACTTCCTCCTTCTGCCAGCGCGTCTTTTCCCCTCGACCTTGCCCATCATGATTACTTGAAGAAGTCGGTACCTTTCGTGTCGAAACACATGTCCCAAGTAACTTATCTTCTTTTAATGTTCAACGTGAGTTCTCGGGATCGTTTGACGCGCCGTAGAACTTCTTCGTTCGTGACTCTATGGACCCAGCTTATCCTCAGCATTCTTCGGTAACACCACATTTCAAATGCGTCAAGTTTCTTAATGGTTGCCTCCTTCAAGGTCCAAGCCTCGCAACCATACATTACAACTGGCCAGTTGTAACATTGAAGCATCCTACTTCGGAGGTGCAGACTGATGTCCTTGTTGCAGAGTACCTTTCTCATTTTGTTGAAGGAAGCACGAGCAACTTCTATTCGGGTCTTCAATTCATTTTCAGACTGCCATGCTTCAGTCAGCCATGTGCCTAGGTACTTGTATTTATTAACTCTCTCTAAAGTAGTACCTGCCACCTAGATAACGTAATATATGAGGGTGAGATGTAAGAACCTAATAACCCAACGGATCCCTAAGCAATACAGACGTACCCTATCACATAAATAGTGAATATATAAATAAGTACGGGATGTCGGCACCAAGAGACCTTAGGTAACAGACGGAGACCTACGGGTAGTATCAAAGGTTCAAGGTGGTGGGATTATCTCAATGCTATCGGTCAGTCACACCTCCATAATTAAGGGCTTGAAGTAGTCTTCGCCACTATATTCAAATCTGCTTTATTGTTAAAAAACAACATCTTAAATATTATTTACCTATTCACACATAGATAATATTACTAGTGATCCGGCAAACGTCGTTTTGCCATGTATATCATTTATTATAAAAAATAGGGGTTAGAGGCGTGAAAATTAGGGGTTGTATGTATTTTTTAATACAGCATAAAAAAATAAAATAAAAATAATTTTTCTAAGAATAAAAAAATAATAATTTAGGGGTGGACTACCCTTACATTTAGGGGGATGAAAAATAGATGTTGTCCGATTCTCAGTTATACCCAGTATGCATACAAAATTTCATGAGAATCGGTCAAGCCGTTTCGGAGGAGTTTAACCACAAACACCGCGACACGAGAATTTTATATATTAGATTCTTGACTGTGAGCTGTTGGTTTATCCCTGAGCCATGTAAGTTAGTCAATGTTCAAATGAAATCTGAACAACAGACTACAGTATAAAACTGTCACAGGATTTGTTACAGTATACTATAACAAAAAAATAACAATTTTTTAGTTATTTTTTATTAAAAAACATCCTGCAATATTTTATGTCATAAAATTAATTAGAATATGGTATTTCACAACACGTATCATATTTTATTCCAGTATATTTAATATGATATCCCGGAGCATGCTTTTAAACAAATGACACACAACTACTCAGAAATATTAATTGTGCAGTGAGGCGAGAATGCAGTGTCTGCGATGCACTTTATACTATTTTGCGCCTTTTCTCCGTTTCCCCTCTTAGGTGACGTTTAGCTGTAGGAAAATGCTTAGAAATATCTTTGGATGTTGATTTTTACGATACAGTAAAAAATCTAAACACATAGTTATTTAGTAAAAAAAAATACTGTAATAATTACCCTAGGATTTTCTAAAATTATACCTGAGGCATCTCAACGCGTAAGCGCCTTTAACAAAGTCGTCATAAGCGAAATTTTGTGGAAAACATGTTACGTTTAAAATACGTTCGCTTTAACCCGGCGGGTACTATCAAAGATAGAATCCCGCTTACGTGTTGACGTACTATCAAAGCAAGACTTATTAAAGCAAAAATATACTGAGAAGCGCTTTAAATAATGCCCCATAAGCGCTGAACTTTGAAAAACAAAAATAGAACTTTACAACGATGTTAATCGTATTCTCATTTCGCTAGAGTTAATTACTTTGGAGATAAATAAAAGTTTAATAAGTATAATAACGTATATTTTCAATAATTTATTGAATTTCAGTAATTGATTTTTATATAAATATAAATAAATCAGTGGCACTAAAATCTTTATAGGTTTGGGCCTCAGATTTTTGTATCCATTTCATAACATGTAGGTGCGAATTTTGTGTGAATGTTAAATGCGCATAGAAATAAACTCCATTGGTGCACAGCCACACAATCGTACTTACGAGCTCAGGGATGAGTGTCGCACGCTGTAGCCACGTCGACCCAAAAAGTCGACGGCATGTATTAGACACAGGAGACTGATCACCTACTTGCCTATTAGATTGACAAGTGATCGTGAAACAGATACTGAAATCTGAGGCCAAAAGGGTTGGAGCCACATGTTTTTTTTTATCTCCTTGTTAGGTACAGATGATTATGAACAATGACAACTATCTGTCGTTGTACATGGTATACGGAACATCATGATTGAACCAACATGAACTGAGACTACTGGTTATTTTGAACGTCAAACATTTATTAAATTAATCACCACTTGCTTTGAATAGTTTATAATAATTGAAAAACTTGTATTATAATATTAAGAACTTGCGTCTACATGGACGAGCCACAAAGATGCAAGGAACGAAGATGGTATAAAATAATCACTTCTTCCTTGTGTCTTTATCACTTGTGTACCATAAGGCTATGTTCAGATGGCAAAAACTTGACGCGCGTTTTCGAATCGCGCGACTAGATATTGTGGTATTTTAAAAAGTCTCTAGACGCAGGTGATCGCGCGTTGACGCGCGCTTTGATATTAATGTAATGTCCGTTTGCTGTTCAGGTGAGCGCGCGCTTTCATCGCGATCGCATGTAATTTTGTTAATTTTCGTAATTATATTTTGTTCTCGCATTTAAAATGAGTGAAATTGAAGAAATTGACATCGACTTACTAATCGATGAAGTAGTAAAAAGGCCAGCAAGTTGGAATATAGCAAATTTGTATGAAAAATATAATATAATTTGTATTTTTTTTCAAAATTGGATGAACCCAATGTGTACGTTTTCTTTTTCTATATTTTTATTTATAATATAACCACAAAATAATAGCCTCTTCCACGTCCATTTTCTACGTTCTACCGAACTAGACTGACGAGTAATCTCGCAACGCGCGTTAGCGCTCATCATCTGAACGCTCTTCAAATTAGATCGCGCGTTGACGCGCGTTACATGTGAACATAGCCTAATTGTTTAGCTTATAAGCTCATCCAAAACACAAACGCCACTTAGAATAAAAAAACCAACACGCTTAAAAATGCGTGTGTCAGTAAAAGATTTACCTTGAATACAAAAATGATGATACAGAAATCTAATTCCAAACCGTACATAGCTTCAGTACTTTATTTTTCCCCATTTAAAGTGGCGAATATTATAAAAAGGATTTCTGCCATAGAATGTTTACCTTTATACAATAAATTGAAGAGGTTTGCTTCATATATTCTATGTTACAGAGTGAATATGAATACGAAAAGGGTTATTGAACTGAGAGTTATTAAAATTTCGAGTGAAAAAAATCTTTTTTGCTAAAAATACCTGTTTCACATCGTATAAAATAATCTATCGAGTTTTAGTTATGTTTGAATTGTGCATGGATTTTTCGTTTCGTCAAAAATGTTTGGACAGCTCCATATGTAAAAATTTTGTGAACAATTTTACCTCTGTGAGTTATCAACGGATTGGTAGATGTCAAACTGTTGTGTCCAAAATCTATATCTATACTAATATTATAAAGAGGAAAGATTTGATTTTTTGTTTGTTTGAAATGAATAGGCTCCGAAACTACTGGACCGATTTGAAAAATTCTTTCACCGTTGGCAAGCTACACTATTCCCGAGTGACATAGGCTATGTTTAGTTTTCGAAAAAAATAGGGATACTTACTAAAACTTGAATAATCTAACCCAAGGTGTAAAAAAATAAACAAAAAACTTCCTTCAATCGCGTGCGCTGTGAAAACTATTAATGATAGAACAAAATGATGTATTAAGTACAATTTAAAAAAATGATGTACCTACTAAACAAAAAATGTCGCGACAGCATGTCTCTATCTTTTATAGTTACGTCACTAAGCTACAATTTAATGGCATAACCACCAAAAAAGCATGGTGGATTGGTGCTCTCCTGCCGTTTCTCTTGAATAGTTTACTACTATGTAATATAACAAAAATCTTAGCCACAGCAACGCTTGGCCGAGTCTCTTAGTAACTAAATATAGAAAAGCATTAGTTGTAATATGTTCGGTAGTGAGCTCATTTGAAAAAGCAGCTTTATACGGATTAGTATAACATTTAGAAGGTGTTTAACAAATCTTAGGTTTACTGTAATTGTCATAATTAAAACAATACTTCAAATAAAAATGCAATTTTTATAACAATGCATTAAGTAAGATTTGGAAATCGTTTTAAATAAAAAGTACCTGTGTCAGGGTTCCCAGCTCTTCCGTAACAAACTTAATATTGATGTGTTTTACAACAGTCTACCAACTTACCGTAACTTTGTTTTGCAGGCTCTTAAAGTGGTTTAAGTTTTCATTTAGTGTTGTTTATTACTGTTATTATTATTTTTTATCTTTTGAATTTTTAGGTATTATTATTTTGTTTTTTTTTTCTTTGTGGTTTGTTTAATTTTTTCTAATGTAATATAATGTGTATGATTTTGTATGTGTGTTCAATTTGTGATGTCATATTTTCTTGTATTTTTTAGGCATACACATTGTTTTAGTTTTAATTCAATTGTTTTGACTGTTTACATTTCCCTTATTTTAACAAAAAAACATTACGCGACGAGTAAGAAACATGAGTTAATTAGTGTGGGTATAATTTACTTTATAAAAAATTGTTTTATAAGATGTGGTTTTAATAAAGCCAGTTGAATTGCATAATTTTTATTAAATTAAATTAAAATTCCTCATGTGCGACATGAATGTGACTAAATGATATTTAAGACAACATTGTCTACAATTAACGCGATCACAGTTGTCGAAAAGGAGTTTGTATCAGTTAATTTAGATATGTATCTGGTTGCCTAAATCTAAAATAGTCCTGTACTCCGCGTAACACGTAACACTCAGAGTCGATTATCAAGACCGAACGGTTACTGAAGCGTTTATATATAAAAAATGTATTACAGTATACAGTCTTTATAACACCATTCGTTATTACGAAAATCTCTATAAAGTAGAAATTAGTTAAATTTGTCTGGTTTAACAAAACCCATACATTAATTGACTGTTTATAACGCAACAGCCCTTTTTTATTACGAATAAATATTTTCATATTTAGACATCAACAAAATACTTAAGTATAATTATTTTTAAAATCAGCTAACTTATTGAGGTGCCGAAATTTTTAAAGATACCTGAGGTCATAAACAGCCTTCTCGCCTTTGTTATTGTTAATTGTATTAACACGTGTGCTATTATTCTTAGATTACATTGCCTGTAGGAAATTTTGGTCTCAGTTACTAAACGCACCATCGTCACCTATCGTGTATTATGAGTCGATAACAAACTTTGAAACTGCCAAGAAGGCCAGTAAAAGAGAAGCGTTGTGTTATTGTAATTGGTTAAATTTGGATTTTTTCTCTTCCCTATAACAAAAACTCTCTATAACGAAAACAAATGTTCGGTCCCTTAAAATTCGTATAAAGAGTTTACACTGTAGTTAACAATAATAATTGTGAGCAAATATTTGATTGCCATGCATGACTCATTAATCAATCAGCCATTAACTCTCGTACTGTTACAATATAAATTGTAATTACTATTCTGCATGCAAGTCGATTCTACTATGACACTTTAGCAGTCCATATACATTATTTTAATCATTAATATATAAGGAAGCATGAATAAAAGGACTGTAACTTAAATTACTGTTCCGCCGTCCCGGGCAAAAAAATTCACATATCTGATATTAATCGGGAACGCTCTTTGTGTATTGTATATTAAAAATTGTTTTGTTCCATACGCATTTTTGATGTGAAGTTTTTAATATTCGTATGGATTTTTTGGTCCGTCTGCTATTGAGATTGTGCCTCTTGTGAAAAATTTTATGTCTGTTAGGCAATTGAAAAGCTACGCGGCGTTTAGAATTAGAATAAAAAAACCTTTTGTAGTAAATATTTATTTTAATTTCTAAATTGAGCAGTGATGGCAGTTTTTTTTAATATAACGGAGGGCAAATGGGCAGGAGGCACACCTGATGTTAAGTGATACCGCCGCTCTTGGACACTCAATGCCAGAGGGCTCGCGAGTACGTTGCCGGCCTTTTAAGAATTGGTACGCTCTTTGAAGGACCCTAAGTCCAATTGGTTCGGATATACTTCAGTGGGCAGCTGGTTCCACATAGTGGAGGTGCGCGGCAAAAACTGCCTTGAAAAACGCTCAGTTGTGGAACGGCGGACGTCGAGGTGATACGGGTGGAATTTCGTAATCTATCTCGACGTCCGATGATGAAACTCAGCTGCAGTTTGGTGATCTCGATCCTGCTATCGCATGTTTTAAACCTGACTGTACTATTTGATAATTCTATGTATAATGGTCAAGGTAAACATCGTTGGAAGTGAAAGCAGACCAACTATTTGATAATGTACGAAAGAACATCCACGCACATCCACCAGCTGATCATCGCAGTATTTTCAATAATAATAGGCCGACAACGCCCTCACGAGCCTATTTGAGTATATATTACTTACAACCAGATGACTCTCTTGGCTATTTGCTCCAGTTCCGATTCGAGCGAGCGACTTATCTTCTTCTTCCCAAATCATAATTGCTTGTAATACTTGCTGACCACAATTGCACTGTAATTTTTAATTTGATTAACTCTTCTTTCTTCGGGTAAAAGAACATTAAAGTTGGTTTATTACTTCCTACAAACAACCTCTGAATAATTTTAGTCTAGAAGCTAGTTTCCACTCCAGATTTATATGAAAATCCAGTACAGTTAAACAATGTATAACCAGTACATAGTCGTGGTCTGTGGTCCAATAAACTCCAGTTAAACAAACCGAGTCCGAACACTGTCCAACTTCACTTATTAATTCGAATATGTTGCTTAGATAGAAATTAATTACTTTTCTAATATAATATATGCATATCCTTTGAAGCAGATTTATACAGCGTGGTCAACTGGGGATCTCGTATATAATAACAGTAATACGTTCTATAACACGGTAGATTGGTTTCGCGTTGTAGGAGTATTATCTCATAACGCGCTTGTATGACCCCATATAACGCGTTGTGTAAAAATGATTGATTTAAAATATTAAGAAAATAAAACGTGTGTGTACTTATGTGCACGCGTTAGAAGTTATACTTCTTTGGCGTAACAAGAAAAAAATCTTTTCAAAAATAATTGTATTCTACGTTTGTAGAAAAAACGAGACTAACAATAGAAAAAAACTAAAATTTTGACTATAGCTATTAACTTCAGGGTGTCGGTGTGCGAGCGCATCGTAAAAATTTACTATCATCAATTTTCCCTATCGCACCAAAAGAAGTATAACTTTAAAAACTATGTTATGACCGAAATATGTGTAAAAATCATTATAAATGTCACATTACAGAAATTTTACGTGTGAAATCGCCGCGTTATATGGGAGAATACCCGTGTTATACAAGGGACTGAAAACGCGTAATATGAAAATGCGTTATATGAGTACCATGTGTGCGCAGGAATTCAACCGGCAACTTATGCAATCTCAGGTTATGTGTAGAAATATAAATGCCCATTAATAAATATGGGATATGGCTGTTATGTTTATTCATGCTTAATTTGTTTACATACAAGTAAACTAGAGTTGTGCCAATCAGGATCAATTATTGTTTATCCGAGAAACGTACCCATAAACTATACATTATACGTGCATTAATCCTGATCTATTGTAAGCCACCCAGACGGTATTAGATGTACATAGATAGCTGATCCAATATTCCATGAATTTTTCATTATAAGTACGATTATATTTTCGAAGTATTTTAATAATATTTTGTTTTATCTGACTGAATAATTAGTGAACCGACCACATTCTAGACAATTTTATTTTTCTGACGTTGTATGAAAAGAAATATATTATATAGACAGACATATTATATGTGTATCTTATCATTTAACTTGCTAGGCAAGCAGAGAGGTGTGGATTCTGTCTGAGATAATAATTTTTAGGTCTGAATTTCCTTGCCTTCAAACGAGCTTACCATATAAGTGATATCATATTTCCGTATGACTGCGAAGTCCATCGTGCCACAATAAAGCGTTATTTAACGCACTTTTTTCCGCATAGCACTATGTGGAACCAGCATTCCATTAAAGTATTTAATTCTTAATCTTTACATTTGATATAGAACCGGCAATGCACTTGCGAGCATTCTGGTAGTGTGAGTCTATAGGCGGTATCAGTTAATATCAAGTTGGGTTTCTTGTTTTTTGCCTGTTGTATACAAATTACCTAGTTGCCTGTTGTATACGTAGAAAAATGGGCAGCACTTAAAAAAAAATCAGAGACTTAAGTTTGAATATGTTATCTGTATACATATTCACACTTAAGTCGCTAGTAATAGCTAGATATGATAATCATTAACCAACAGTTTTTATTTTTAAAACTATTTTTTTTAATTCTTATGTAAAATTGTTGAACTATAACCTATAGTGCGCTTAATAAGTCGAAGAAATGACTCGCATTTTTTCGTCTTTCATTTGAGAAAATTAGTTATTTCAAAACAACAGTTCCATCAGCCATGTCGAAATACCATTCAAAATGCCACAATAGTAAGTATATACGGTTTCAAAGATTTTAGTTTGCGACTGAATCACCAGCAACCCCAGAACGGGTGCCGTCTTCGCTTAGCGTATAAGCGTCGTAATACCGCGAGGAATTGCTACCAGTATTAGGAGTATTCTGTCATACGGTGTATATAATTTTCCGTTATTCTTATGGAAATTCAATTCTTATATGTATATAATTCTATAATAGTTTATTGTGTGTAAGGGTGTAAGGCAAGCCGGTTTCCTCTCGATGTTTTCCTTCACCGTTCGAGCAAATGCTATATGCATTGATTCACATCTGAGGATCGAACCTACGAGCTCAGTGATGAGAGTCGCACGCTGGAGCCACTAGGACAACTCTGTTTACAAACTTATATTGAAAGAACCTCCTAACTAAAAATGCAATGTTTTTTATAACACATCACAAATTAAAAATTCCTATATCCCGACTCGTTTTCTTCATATAAAATCTTTAACACATTGGGATTCTTATGAAAAACATTCCATAGAAAATATTCGTTTTATATAAGGCGAGGCCAGTTTATCCCAAAATTCCCTTATTCTCAACCCTTTGAACCCAGAAGGGTCTTCAATATTACGAGAAGGGTAATATATATGCTATGTTATATAATTCGTGAAGATTAGATTTAGGTAGTGTATAAGCTGAAAAGTGATAGCGGCAAGATGAATCATGTACTACTACAATTAATGCTCGTACGGTGATAGAAAATATTTTAAAGAAATCATGGGTTTTTAAACCAAAAATGTTTGTGTCTTAAACCTGTTCTTCAACCACAGAAAGCTGATCACATACTTGTGTATAAAAAAGAAAAGATTCAAGTTACAGTGTAAAGCCAATACAGTAATCTTCTGTATTTAAATCTACACTAATATTATAAAGAGAAAAACTTTATTTGTTTGTTTGATTGTAATGAATAGGCTCATAAACTACTGGACCGATTTTAAAAATTCTTTCACCATTCTAAAGCTACATTATCCAGGAGTAATATAGGCTATATTTAATTTTGAACAAAAATAGGGTTCCGTAAGATATTAGGGTTTTTCGGACACAAGGTATAAAAAATCAACCAAAAAAGTTACTTATTTTGCGTACCCTGCCTAAACTATTAAAGATAGAACCATATAATGTTCTAAGTAATTGTAGATCTTATAAATATCTACAAAAAAGTCCGCGACACACTATACCTATCTATGTCGAGTGAGGCACAATAACCATAAATGATAAACATGGCAAAATGACGTTTGCCGGATCAGCTAGTGTTAAATAATTTAACGAAAAATTCAAATGAATTGGATTTTTTTATAGCGTGAGTCTATAGGTAGAATATTTTTCGAAAAGTGGATTTGTTAATATATTTCTTATTTTGTATTGACAAATAGGAATTATGAGTAATTTAAAATGGAAACCAAAAACAAATCTTGAATAATCGATGAACTAAAAATTAAATTGAATTTTACATTCCTGAAATTAGATAAATGTGTATGAATTTTTTTTTGCAAATTTAACACAAAGGCCATGTTACCCGTTTGAAACTCAAACATCAAAGGGAACTGACATAGCGAGGTTAAAAATTTAACCTCAATTCTTGGATATTTAAAGAATACTGAACTATCAAGATAAATTTTCGTAGGTATTTTAATTCTATTGTTTCATCTCATTTATTATAAATAATAATAATAAAAGTCTTTCTTCCGTTATTTAATATTGACAGATAGTACATAGTTAACTATATGAGTAAATAAATTTCACACATACACATTACTAATTACCTCCATTTGGTACACTGCAGCAGGGACCAAACTTTTTAAATTATTATAATTATGTAAGTTAGGGATATTGTAAATAAATCTTTGTTTTGATAATGACAATAATGTTAAGATTGAGATTGAGGATAGAGGAGCACTTTCTTTACCTATTTAGATTTAAATTTATAAGTAGTGTAATACACACATACATAATAACATTTCCTCATATGCAGAACACAATTAAACATTCTTCTTTCTTACTAAAAGATTTTATCCACATTAACAATCAAGCTACAAATACCTGACAATCAATCGTAAGCCTGTAAGAAAATCCTTTAATGTTAAAATGAAATCTAATTATAGAAATACGTCTAATGACGCTAGAGTCATTATGAATCAGTTAAAGTGATCCCAGCTCAACATTATTCAAGCAATTTCGCATTCAAACGAAAATGCAAAAACCGAAATAAATCTAGCGTCAAGACGTCGAGAATTCTCGCCCGTGCTCATTTGAAATTCCACCACGAATCTCGACAATTTGTGATACTAATTGTACAAAAAAACTCAGCGCAACTGCAAGGATATTACGTTTTTGAATTTCAGAGAGAGATTTGTATAATTTTAATACTGGTATCGAGAGGAACATCGCCAAATTTATACCTAGTTACCGAAACATTTTTGTTACTATACAAAATGTTTGACATAGAAATATATTCACCATTCTTTAGATATTTATTTCCAACATACCCACCTACATAGTTATAATAATAATTATTATAAATTGAAAATTAAAACCAATTAAAAAAGTTTGGTCTCTGTGGCAGTGTACCTTTAATGCTGGCAACATTTCCTCGCTGTATTGCTATACTTATTCGTTGAGTGTGGATAGCACTAGTTCTGGGGTACTATCTACCAGGCGCCAACTTAAATCTTTAATTAGCGCCTGTGCTCTTGAACGGCCTCGTCTCTACTCCAAAGGGAACAAAATCAAAGTTGGAGGAAAGACCATCTTTGAGCCGTTTATTATTTTCCGTTTGCTCTGCGGTCACGCCAGAATATATAATTAAATAATCTTAATATATATAAATTACGTGTCACGTTGTTTGTCCGCTATGGACTCCTAAACTGAACCGATATCAATCAAATTTGCACACAGTGTGCAATTTGATCCAACTTAAAAGATAGGATAGCTTACGTCTCAATTTATACCCGCAATATTATTTTATTGCAAAATATTTGTTTATTATTTGATAGTGAATTCTAACATATGGCACTGTGTTGAAAGTACCAACGTTTGACATTAGCTACAATTTAATGGTATAACCACCAAAGAAGCATGGTAGTCCATATGACTGGTTTTCTCCCACCGTTTCCCTTGAATAGTTTACTAATATTTAATATAACAAAAACCTTAGCCACAGCAACGCTTGGCCGAGTCTGCTAGTTATTTTATATATTGAAGTTTCATGTAACATAATTTATGTATATCATACAAATTTTATTAACAGCAACGAAATATTTATTTTTGTAACGAATACTCTACTGGAGAGCAAATTCTTTTATAATTAAAACAATAAAGACAATAAAGTACAAGCTCTCTCCTTATCAGAAAGCCTAATCGTAAAATTACTGCTTCACAACTGACTAGAGCGCGACCGCCGCTGCGAAAACAGCTGTGAGAGTTCGAAAAGTGAGTTACAGAATCGGAAGGTTGGAATGACGTGGAGCGAAATTAAAAGAACTGCCCAGGACAAGGGTCTGGATCTGCCCTACTTGTGAGACACAGGACTTTTAGTAAGTCATAATAACAAATAAATAATTTAAATAAATAAATAGAGAACTATATAATCTTTGAAAATCTTATTACATCTACTAATCGAGACATGAACAAATGGTAAGGCCTAATTTGAATTTCACACCAAATTTGAATTGTAAATTCGGCCTTTAATCTAAATCTGGTGATGTTGGGCCATATGCCGTTATCCTGCTAATTAAGTCGTCCTACACATATATACGCAAATACATTTGTTCATGATTGGGAGGCTTTCATTACTTTTGAATTACCATAGCAATAAAGCCTTTTACACGTCCATATATTTAAACTTAGTTCAAATTATTGGGCAATTTACACTATTACACCAGTCATTATAGACATTCGAAATCGAAAATTTGATAATAATTCCAAAAGTTTTCAAACTTCGGTCAAGTGAATGGTACATTGGGACGACAATAAATCTCATTTTGCAACCTTGTCCGCAGTCCGGAACATTGTTAAAATTGCAATTAAATTAATTTTATGTATGTATGGTCGTGAAAAAAATTCCAAAAGTTCTGCAAACTTGGGGAAGTTTTCGATATAATATTTCATATCACGTATAAAATTTGCAACCAACCTAAGTGTACGGAACATTTTTTGTTATTTATTTTATTTTCGATATATCTGTCAAATTTGAAAAACTTTTAGAACGTTTTCCTTCAGTTTAATAAAGAACAACATTAATTTTTAATAACAAAAAATGTTCCGTACACTTAAATTGGTTGCAAATTTGACACGTGATGTAAAATTATTATTTTATGTAAAATTTTACATCACGTGTCAAATTTAAATTTAATTTTTTTTATATTTTAGTAGTATATTTAACACCACTCCAACTTTGCAGAACTTTTGGAATTTTGGTTTCAAGAACTAAGCAAATTATCATTTATTGCATTTGTAACAATGTTCCGGACCGCAGAGCAGGTTGCAAAATTTTTAGTTTGTTTTAATACCACTCCCGACCTTACATCAAAATTTGAAAACTTTTGGAATTATAATGAATTAATTGTCTTGACTGACTGGACTATATGTTTAAACATTGCCCGTATGTATTGTTAGGTCATTGATTAGTTAAGTATAATAAAACTGCGTTATAGTAACAAATTAACAATGATTTTTATCAACTTATTAATATTATTGAATCGTTGTAATCTGATTTGGTATTTTTTTTATTATATTAGTTATATTTTAGTCAATTACTTTAAAATTATAATAAATGACGACTTATACACCTATTTTTTAGTAATCAACAATCTATTGCCTCTATTGGTGAAGAGTATACCAAAATATCTTCGGTAGTTTTTTAGTTTATCGCGTTGTAACTTTTAGGCAAACGCAGCCGTTATTATTAGTCTAGAGTTAGGCTATTAAATTATGTTTTTGTGCGGACAATTTATAAAAAAAACTAGACCAACGGCCGTTAGATATCGAAATGTATAAGAGAGAAGAAAAGAGAATAGAAAGAGAAGTTAAAAAAAAATTCAACTACACAAAATGAAATCTATCGACAAGAAGTAAGATTGATTCTTAATTCTGTGGTGGTCCGAAGAATACCTAAACACTGACAGTTTCTTTCGTACGAGAAAGTAATACTCCGCTAGGAGAGTAACCCTAGGATTCGAAGTGGAGACTACTTGGCATTATGACTTCTGTTTTCGTGCTAGCCCTCAACTCTGAATTACTATAGACCTAAAAACGTCGTGTAGGCATATACGCCAACCCAGGTCAAGAGTAGCGACACTAAATTATTATTATTAAAATAAATATAGTATAAAGGTGCCGCCTGATAGTCAACCTGGAGAAAGAACTGCTGCTGCTGAAGGCACCAGAAGCTGGTGGGATGTGGAACAGGACAGTAGCAGTGTAATGTTTCTCGTTACGAAGGTCTAAACACATTGGCGTTTTATAAAAATGTCTGAGAGTTTATTGCCAGTTCTTCTCGTCCGTTCTACGTCTTCGATTTCAGAACTAGCAGTAAATTTATTTATAAGTTCTAAAACAACGTAAATATGTCATCACAAATTTTACACACATACACATATATTAGAAGCAATCTAGCGTGAGAAAAAATAAACAAGCAACAAAATGAAAACTAACAAACTAAAATAACTCGTAACTTAGAATCATTATTTTTATTGACGTCCAAAAGTGTACATTGTTAACTAGTTATAGTATACTTAACTATTTGAATAAATTATATTTTTATTTTCATTCTGGGTCACAGAGCCAGGAAAATTACTTACATTTATAAACAACATTCTAACAGGATATTTGTAATGAGATTTCATTCATACTTGTGTCAAGTTGCAATACTTGACGATAATTGAATAAAAAAGAAAAGCAACGTCTCTTCGCATTTTCCATTGATTTTTCAAGTGGCCGAGGAAAATTCAATTTATCTTTGATAATATTGTTCAAGAAATATGATTTGCCACGTTGCTTAAATTGCGAAAAGTGTGTGAGTCTAATGTTATTTAAGATTGTTATTTTCAATGTATAATATTTATTAAAATAACTATGTAGCAGTGCAGTTTTATATCAAATGTCGGATTTGGTAATATCGTAAGACCATAAATAAGGCGCTTTGATGAGTCGTAGAACTAAACGACATTCAAATATCGGAATAATAATCTGTGGCGCTACAACCTCTTTAGGTCTTGGCTTCAGATGTCTGAATCTGTTTCATTATCATTTTCAAACCAAATAGGCAAGTAGGTGATCAGCCTCCAGTGCCTGATACATGCCGTCGACTTTTTCGGTCTTAGACATGTCGGTTTCCTAATGATATTTTCCTTCACTGTCCTAGCAAATGTTAAATGCGCACATTGAAAGAAAGTTCATTGGTGCACAGCTGGGGATCGAACCTACGACCTCAGGTAAGAGAGTCGCACGCTGAAGCCACTAGGCCAACACTGCTTCACATATCAGAATTCAAAAAAAAATAGTTCTATTTCAACCCCACTACAACTTGTTTTACCGTACTTATTTACGGTTAATCTCCAACACAAATATTTTGGTACAATTATCAAGTATTTCTTGTAGCTTGAGCGCAATGAATTTTCATACATTTCGGAAATACGAAAAGAATTCGTACAATTTTCCATTTAGTATGATATACTTGAAATTTGACGTGTGCAAAATTTCATAAGTGTGTTTATCCACAAATCTCTATTGAAATCGATTTAAATGAGGTTTATCATTATAACAACATAGGAGCCAAATAGAAAAAAACTTAGCAAATATCATCCACTTAGAATAGAAGTCCCTAGGCGTAACAGGAATAGTTGCTAAAAGTATTACTAAATACATTCAACAATTAAATGCCTCTATATAGACATTATCATTCTGTAAAACAGGCTGCCATTCACACCTCAACCGTAACCAATAAAGTGCTTGGAGAAACAGTTTTCCTACCTCGAACCACTACACCATAAGGTACGACCAATACATAGACTACAACTTTTAAATATATAGTAGTAGTATATAACTATAAATATATAATATTTGGGGATACCTTTTTCTCGAGGGTAGCAAGAAGGCTGTCGCTGTGCAGGTTACCACCAACCTTATAATTAATAGTTGTTTAAATAATCATAAAAACTCCGAGAACTTGATGCATAATCATGAAGTTTCATGAAATATTTCATATTTCATTGCTAACGACAAAAGTTTTTAAATTAGTAAATTGTAGCATTCGAAGTTCATATATTACAATTTTTAATTTGAAATATTAGTGACGAAATTTTTGCTAAAAGCTCCTGATTTCCGTCAAAACAGTTGTTTTTTTTAAAGAGAGTACCTACCAAGTCTTAAAACACCGGCAACGCACTTGCGACCCTTCTAGCAATGTGAGTGTCCATGGTGGTATCACTTAACCTTTGTAAAGTGCAAATATCTCTTCCAACCCCATTCACTGTTTTATTCGTTCCTTTGTTAAGAATTCGTTTTGGCTTCCGTACTTTTTTCGGTTAACAAACAGATTATTTACTTGCTCAATAAATGGTAGATTAAATAGACACATTGCTCCATGCCCCATTTGCTGGTTTCGGGATTTCACTATTTATTACTAGTGCTAAAGCACGTTTATGTTAAAAAAAAATGTACTTGGAAATCCAAATTAATGTACGTATAATAATGTACAACTAATAGTAATAATATATGAACAATAATATAAGTAAATATAACAATAGTCTGTCAAATTTGTTTTAATTTTCTATTTATCCATTTTTATTATTATTACTATGTAGATTAAGAATTTTTGTAAATTTTGTTGTGTATAAATACTTTAAGTTATATTCTAAATAAAGTTACAATACAAAAGTTTGAGACATAATTTAATCTTAAAATATCTTCATTAATACATACCTTTATGAATAAAACATCCTTAGAAAATATGACACCAACTTTCGCGCGTAAACTTTGAATTGCGTCGAACACAACCAACCCTCGCGATATTTTGAACTGTACTGCACAGAACAATATGCCTTAAGGCTACATAAACAACTTGCATTGGAAAATAAGCTTTAATATTTCCCAGTACGGTACAAAATCCGTTGTAAATAGCAAAATATGGTTGTCACAATTTGTTTTGGTAGCGGTCGCATGTGAACCAAGTAATTTGTGTGTGGAAACTATCATTAGGAAGGACAGATTGTTTTAACCCTAGTGGAGGATTAGATTGTTAAATACAATTTTTCTAATAAATACGAGTAAATTTTAATTACTACCTACTTCTATGTATTATTAAGAAGCTCAAAATTGTATATCTTCCCTGTATTAATATTATAGAAATATCCATATTCGTGCACAGAAACATACATATTTGTAAGTCGAAGTAAG
The DNA here is from genome assembly GCA_963693345.1 of Pieris melete. Lineage (NCBI taxonomy): Eukaryota > Metazoa > Arthropoda > Insecta > Lepidoptera > Pieridae > Pieris > Pieris melete. The sequence goes on from CAVNZK010000020.1 coordinate 1,182,805, forward strand.
AAGTAGACATGGGGAGAAATTGGCTATGCCAAAAATCAATCTAGAACTGTTAAGGAAAAACACCTTTTGTATGGCAATTAAGGTTTACAATAATTTACCAAAAGAATTAAAAGATCTTCCGACTAGAGTCTTTAAAAAATCTTTATTAATAAATGATTATTTGCGTGCGACAATGTAGTTGATATAAATTTAATAACGTATGATTTCATATGTACGATACAAATAATATAAGAATTGACAATTCATATAACTAATAATGTGAAATGTAAAATTCCTTTAAAGACAAATTTGCGCGCCATTTTGTGTGGCAGAATATGCTTACTTACGATTGTGCCACCTTACACATTTTTGCACCATATTCTTACAATAAATAAATTATTATTATTAATAGCCTTTATTACTGTTAAATACGTATCCTAGTACATAGTGAAGTAGAATAAACACAAATAATTAATCGGCAAGCCGGTTAATTTCTATTTCTCAGCTTGCCCTTGCACATAGGCCTCCTCTAAGAGCTTCCACTCTCGGTGTCTAGCTTCACGCAGCCACATAGAGCCAGCTGCCGTATTTATATCATCTTCCCATTTTTTTATTGGTCTTCCTCGTTTTCTTTTGTCATAGCGATAAGCTTTTTTCGTCCATTTATCTTTGTCTTCTCTCATAATATTACCCCTATTATTTTGACATAAAATCTTAAAAATTTACTGAAGTCAGTGTAATGGTAAAAAATATTCAAGAATTTGAATTGTTACGTTTTTATAGAAAGTTCTACGGATAATGTATATTGATTTATATTCTTAATCAATTTTGCGCATGAATTACTGGCATGACTTTAGTGTCCCCTGTGCCCGCGCTAAGTAAGACATATTAGCACTGGCTACTTCTAACAGGTACACAAGACAACGCTGCCAAAATTAAATTTGTTAATTTTGCATTACAAGTACAACCTCTCGTTAAAAAGCTTTAGTTATTAGTTTGAAAATTTTTCTGTACGCATACAACCGTCAAGAAATTATTTTTAATAATTCACTATATAAAAATAACTCGGGTTTTCCTTCCTGACACTATAACTCCAGAACGCACGAACCGATTTCCACGGTTTTGCATTCGTTGGAAAGGTCTCGGGCTCCGTGAGGTTTATAGCAAAGAAAATTCAGGAAAAATATCAACAGAAACGCGGGATCACCAAACGAAATGTTACATAAAACGATGCCATCTGGTGGCGAAACGGAGTTCGCCGAGTTTGCTAGTAATTAATATAAATAATCAATATACACTACATCAGGTGATTTAAACATTAATTTTGAAGGAATATAATTGTTTTTTTGCATTGGGTAGTCCATACGCTCCGAGGGAATCAAGTCACATTGCCTAGCAAGTCGATTACAATCCTCAAGGCAGTCCAAATCAGAACGAGCAAGAATAGAGGAGAAGAAGAGGCGAAGGAAGCTGGAATAACTTCGAGGGAAATTAAGAGAGTTGGCTGGACTTTTTTACGCTGGATGCTCTCCGCCTCGCGGAGTAAATAGGACTTTAAGGTTTAATCTAATTATATTTATGTATTTATTATAACAGAAGGAACAGCACAAAAAAGAGTAATAAAAAAAATGTGTGCGTGTACTAGCGTACACTCGTAAGAAGTGAAACTTCTTTATGACGTACAAAATTATTACTATCATTGAAAAACGTGACGATTTGCTACAAAATTTCTCCCATACGTCGATAAAGAACTGTCATTCCAACGCCGATGAAGAAGTTTCACTTCAAAAAGGAACATGGCGCGTAACCGAAAAACGTGACGCGTAACGAAAAAATGTTACACTAAATTTTTTTCCAACCCCGATAAAGAAGTTTCACTTCAATAATAAATATAATAACTAAAATATATTACTAAAAGGAGTCCCTTTAGGCAAGGTTCCGAAGATACTGGCAGCGTTCCCCCTTTGAATTGCTAGACTAATTCTTTGTCCGAGGTAGCTGCCAGCTCTTCGGTCTCCTGTGATGTCGACTAACCTTTTTGCAATTTCCTTAAAATCCTTATAGACCTAGACCCCACGGACCAAGGGTCTCGACACCGTATTTACAGGCTTTAGCTTTTTCAGCCGCATCACAAGGCGCACCAGCTCTGTTGTTTGTTCCATGTAGATGGGAAGGGGCCAGTGTGTCTGAACAGGTTGCATCCCATACCAGCACCAGGACATTAAGTAAGTCATTATAATAAATTAATTTATAGAGAACGAAAACTAGATGCTGTGGTCTCTGGCAGAATGACAAGCGCTGTTGAACATTCTGCTCCTCCGCATAATGCTGAGCCAGGGCCAATTACAGCTACAGCACACACGAATTACACACTTGAAACGAACCGAATGGGAAAAGGATTTTTTTTATTGGTTTTGATATCTCTCATTTTATCTTTTGATTATTGTTATTTTGTGTGTGTGTTTTTGTTTTTTTTTGTTTGTAATAAATGTTATGTCTATGTCTAAATGACTGTCAAGTAAGTCAAATATTTTGTGGAGAGTCTGAATTACTAACAGTGAACTTAAATGTAATAAGATTTAATTCAGTTTATTCACGTAAAAGCCTTCGCGATGTTAACATTTTTAATACATGTATTACTTTATAAAGTTCACATGAAGCTAAGAGCTGTTTGCTTTATATATGAAAATCTTGTTACTCAAGTATATTGAAATAGTTGTTGTTACTTTGTACGCGTATATAACACTAATCAAATGGAATAATAAAATTTAAACAATATAAAATAAAGCATTTTGTATACCATACCATACCATGGGCACCTTGGTGTGTAACGGACCTGACATATTCAATAAATCCTCGGGTTGCCTAAAATACAATCATCACAGACGGTAAGTAAATACTTGCTCTATGTCCCGCATTTTATTATTTATTTATAAATAAGGAAACATGACAGACAACAAACAAACACACATGTAAAACAAAATATATGTACAAGTAATAATTATATAATCAAAATGATCTACTAATAATAAAAATATTTTTTTTTAGTAATTATTAGGTATTATTTTTTGGTTGCTTGATTAATTTTCCCCTTGCTAGCTTTCTTATGTTCTAATATAATTAATGTTTACGTATTTAAAATTTGTGATGCCATATTTTCTTGTATATTATATTAATTTTATGCATTCACATTGTTTTAGAACTTATCAAATAAATAAATAATCTGTAAACACAGCAATTGACTTCTATCAGGGATATGACGTAACATACTCTCGCTGACATTCTGAAAAGCACTTGAACTCGACGAGTTATGTAAGTAATATATTAAATGTTGTCATACATCTATCATATATTATAATAAGTTTCGTAAAATAGCTTATGGTAATTTCCATATGTACGGATCGAACGATAGAATGGAGAAACTAAGGCAGATGCTATGTCTAATGACATATAAGGGCAATTTGCATCCATATAGATCCCAGATGCGCCACAGAATTAGTTCTAGATTCTCTAGTGTAGATGTGCAATTCTCATGGAATTAACTTTGAAAGTATTATTTTAAAATGGTAATTTCTCGCAATAGCCATTGGCTTATATTATATACTAGCGGCGGCTATACTCTATATAGCTTATATACCCGTTACACTTAAAATAACAATAAATGAGTGGCGATACAACCTTTCTTAAGTCTGGGCCTCAGATTTGTTGTCTGTATCTGTATCATGATCATTTGTCAATGTAATAGGCAAGTAGGTGATCAGCCTCCTGTGCCTTTTGACACACACTGTCAACTGTTTGGGTCTAAGGCAAGCCGATTTCCTCGCGTTGTTTTTCTTGACCGTTCGTGCGAATGTTAAATGCGCACATAGAAAGAAAGTCCATTAGTGCACAGCCGGGAATGACCCTTTGACCTCACGGATGAGAGTTGCACGCTGAAGCCACTAGGCCAACACTGCTCCGCTGTTGAACTTACTATTGTAATATACAATTAATTAATAAGCATACCATATTAGGATATTTTTTCATGTAGGTGAATGTTGTAATGTTCTTTAGGAGAAATAACTATCTTTAACCGTTAACTTTTTGTCAGTATCTCAATAAGTAAAAAAAGGAATAATTCTATTATTACATTATTTTTAACACTTAGCATACCAGAATGGATATTATATAAGGTGAAATACAAGAAAGACGCTTATAAATATCTAGAATATCTCATGTGTTCACGACTTTTTAGCATAGTAATGAATTTAAATGAAATATTATCTACCAAATCGCACAATTATTCCTACACATCAATAATTTCGTAAAAATATATTTGTATTTGCAGTCTTGTTTCATCGGGCAGATACAGGCTGCTCGCTCCAGAAATTCAACGCTTCACTGAATAGCCCAGATAACGTGCTGGAAACCTATGCTTCGTTTGAACGCGTATACGCGTATCAAAACTACAAGCTTGCCTTAGAAAGTCGACGGCGTGTGGCACAGGAGACTGATTACCTACTTGCCTATTACATTAACAAATGATCATGAAACAGATTTAGAAATCTAAGGCCCAGGCCTATAAAAGTTGACCACCTTGGCACCACTGATTTATTTTATTGTTTATATCAAGTTTATATAATTTAGATGTTTGTGGCTGACCATGCAGTTTCTGCCAGACCGTCTCCAATCTAATAAATGCGCTATTGTTTAGATGCTAGATACTATAAAAAAAATAATATTACTACTGTAGTAAGTAAATTGCATAACTTGAAACGTCGAGCTAAATAAAAACGTTACATTTAAAACCAGCTGGTGCTTTTAATCTTTTTTTTATAATCTATAAATCAACAATAGCGCATCTCGTAAAAATATATCGGTAGCGCTGATGTTACAAATTTGAACCGGTTAAAAAACTCAATATTAAAGTAGGAATCAGATTCACTGTTGGGAGTTACGCGTACCAGTCCTTATTATCTATCCAGCGTACTAGAACGTTCAAACATGGATAGTTCGTTACAATATCGTCCAAAATATCAGACAGTCGGTGGCGTTCGTCGATAGCCATTCCGCTCTATCAGTAATTATTGTACTGAAATTGTATTTTAGCTGAATTTGGATGGAATTCATACATACCCTGGCAAATTTCATTGCGGTTACGCTGTGACGAACTTGTTGTTGTAATAAACTTTGTATAAGGCTTCGTGGAAAATCTTGAATAATACATTTTGTCTCACCCCCTTATTCGTAAAAACTAAATTAGTAGTATGATGAATTATCACTATTTATAAACGCATATAGAAAATTATATTAATTTCATATTATATTTTATTAGAGGCCATAACGAGCCGTACGACCTCTAAATTTCACCAACATCATATTGATGGTTGGAGGTCCTCCACAGTCCGTTTCACAAGGCATTTTCTTTTGTGAACTAGCGAACTGTGGAATCGACTTCCCTCAGAGATACGACCTCCAAATGTTTAAAAAGCGAGTCTACTCCTCCCTCAAAGGCCGGCAACGCACCCACTAAAAATGGGTGTCTATGGGCTGCGTAGACTGCCCTTTTTGGTCCCGCAAGCTCGTTTGCCCCCCTATTATATAAAAAAAGAAAAAAGAAGAAGGTAGACTGTAGAAAGGTTTCATTCATAGTCTGAAGTAGTAGAGTTTTAACCCGTTTTTCATAAGTATTTGTAAGGAGTAAGTCTGTTAACCTAATTATAATGTTTACGCAGAAGACAAAAGCACTTATGAGTGGCACCATTCAACGAGCTTAATATAAGCCTTATACGTTTTGATTACAATAAAATAGGACGAATAAATACATATAGACATATGTTTTTGAGTATTAAGTTTGCTTAGTATCTAAATAGACCATCCTTTACCTAAACATTGTTAAATTAATTAGCATTTCATTACTAGTCACGTAGTTAATTAGCAAGTGTGTGTCAATCAAACATGACGTCCAATGAATGCTAAATGTGGCACCCAATTACTGGAGCATGTTTGTGTAGCCACAACAAGGATCGATTTAAGTCCGGATATACACTATTCTAACGTGTCACGCCCTTCATTCAATAATTTAAGATTTATAATCCGGACCGGAGGACCAAAGTTTTCTTTTTCCAACAACGAAATTGAGAGCAGTGAGCTAATCACAAACTACAAATCTAAGAAAAAAATGAAAGAAACTGCATTTTTTTAAATATTGACGTTTACAAGTGTAGATAGTATAAACCTACTAAAAATAAAAGTATTTTGATTTGTTTTTAATTCATATTATCTTGGCTGGGGATGTACGTACCGCAATTTGTTGTGGATCGTAAAAGTTTGACCCCAGTTGGCAATAAATGCCTGATTAGAATTTAAAGTAAGAATAAAACAATCTTGATACAGTTGTAAAAGACATCTCTGTGTAAGATAAGATTGTAATGCAATGGATATTTACTTAATATTGGGTAAAAACAATTTTGCTAAGACTTTTGATCCGTTCTTTTTATAAATTGAGAAAATAAAGATTAAAAAGAGATTTCTGATATCTACGATTACTAAATGAAGTAAGTAATGGCAACATGACCACCATTGCCAAAATAATATGTCGTTATTCTAGCGACGGCGTGCTCAATGGCTACGCCGTTCTCTTGCTTCCATCAATACTCCAGCCATTTGGAGCCAACAGGAATCGCTAGGGACGATGGCAAGCAGCCGGACGGGATATCATCGATTCCGTAGAGGATGGTACAGGGTTTGGTATTGGATGCTACTTGTGTGGACACGTTAGCCCCGTCTCTTTTTCCTCGGACAAGTACAAAAGCTGGCGTGTTCGTAAAGCAGAAGATTTAAGTAGGCGCCTGGTAGATACTGTTGACCCCAGAAGTGGTGCTTTCGCTCGAGGAAATACAATTAATTGTACACAGCCACCAGCACAAAGTTTTTAAAATTATTTTAGTTTACTACTTTTTCTAGTGGTTAGTACCCCTGACTGCGAATCCATGGGTCCCGGGTTCGAACCCCGGCTGCGACAAACATCGATGTGCATTTGGTGTTGTGCGTAGGTCTTGGGTGTTTAAATATGTATTTATGTCTATCTATCTATAATATGTATGTATATCCGTTGCCTAGTACCCATAACACAAGCTTCACCAGCTTAGCATGAGACTAGGTCAATTGGTGTAAATTGTCCAATAAAAAAAAATAAAAAAAAATTAGTTTCCAGCTTTTTTTCAGCTTTTCTATCAGCTGTCTTACAGGAGAGTGAGTATATTTGTAGCTATTAATTGAATCTTAGTTTGATAAAGTATTAAATGCTCACGATTTTCTGTAAAAAAATTATAGCGATCACTGTGGTTAAGCGTCCAATTACAATGCTTCATACAAATATTTTTCAACGACGTATCCCACTGGAGATATTCAATTGCGGTATACGATTGTAATACTTGTAAAGTTTTAATGTAATAAATGGTACCTAACAGCATAGTAATGTATAATTGCCCATACAAGGGACACATATCCCGGAAGTTTAAGGTAATGACGTCATTTCCGTAATTACCATCCCTGCCATTAGCCTTCTAATTAAGTGTAATTTTAGCCCTTCCGTACGTGATCCTTACATATATTTCTAAGGAAAATTTTATTAAACTTCTATGTAAAATTTACATACCTTCATAAAATATTCAGGTTTAAGTTGTAAAAGGCAGTATCCATTATCACCGTACTAAAAAATATCAGATAACTAAAAAAAGCTGATTACTCAATTTTATAATTTTTCTTCGAGACCGAGGCGTAAAAGTTAATTTATGATCTAATTACATTTCGACCAATTTGTGGTCGGCGAGAAAATTGAAATTAATTATCTTCTTAAGCGAATTAGTTTGGGCCTAGTTATTATTCACTTTTTAATTATCAATACCTAACCTGTTTTAATATTATTTCAACTTAAATAATTCCAATTTATGGTATATTAATAGAAATAAAATTAAAGAAATATTTAATTGTGTTAATTCATATTATAAATAATATGGGAAATTTTTATCAACGAAGCTTTCGTAGCAACGTCGTAAATTTTCCGTTTCGGCGTAGAGGTTATTTATGGACTTATTATATTCATTTATTAAGTCAGATATTTGTACTTAATTATTATTTTTGCTTCTTTTTGCTCTTTCCACAACTGAGCGTTTTTAAAGGCAGTTTGAGCCGCGCACTACTGTGTGGAACCAGCTGCCCGCCGATGTGTTTTCGAACCAATTCGACTTAGGGTCCTTCAAGAGCTTACCAATTCTTAAAGGGCCGGTAACGCACTTGCGAGCCCTTTGACAATGTGAGTGTCTATGGGCGGCGGTATCACTTAACATCAGATGAGCCTTCTGCCCGTTTGCAATTCTGTGTTTCTGTTTGTGTTATCCACAAAGAATATAACTCTTAATAGTAGGAAATTGTACTTACAAAATAAATAAGTTTAATAATAAATTTTAATTAAGAAAAGTATGCATCAATAGTGAATCGACAAACGCTTTTATTCTTTACAGCACAACAAAATGCTTCTGGATGCAAAGTGTCCGCCATATCCGACATCGACAGACATACTTCCGGACACTGTACGGATCTATTGACGTTTGTGTCTAGACAGGTACACTTCTGTGGCAAATCGTTGAATGTAACACGCTTAGTCATATCAGAATCGGGTTCAATTATTGTCTTCGCACAGGTATTTTCGCATCTACATTGCTGTAAGTAAATTCAATTAAAATTAATGAAATATTACAATTTTCTTTGAATGAAACAAATAAAACCAACGTTTAATAATAGTTTTTGCTATCTAAGTTAGCTTTTAAGAAATTACTGTTTCTATCAATAATAGATATTGTTTGGTGAATTCGGTGTTAATATGACTTTATTTATTTATAAGAGTTTGTTTGTTTGGTTATTTATTTTATTTGTATTTTGTATATAGTCCATTCATCGAGGAAGACTAAAATGACGTTTAGAGAAGTTGTTCAAACTACGCGGCACAAACTGCCTAAGAAACGCTTAGTTGTGGAACGACGGACATCGAGGTGATACGGATGGTAATTTGTATTCTGCCTTGACGTCCGATAATCAGCTGCAGGTATTCTCTAACTCAGCATTCCACAACTGAGCGTTACTTAGGCAGTTTTTGCCGTGCACCACCACTATGTGGAACCAGATGCCCACTAAAGTATTTCCGAACCAATTCGACTTAGGGTCCTTCAAGAAAAGAGCGTACCGTTTCCTAAAAGGCCAGCAACGCACTTGCGACCCTTCTGGCAATGTGAGTGTCCATGGGCGGCGGTATCACTTAATTTAAGGTGAGCCTCCTGCCCATTTGATTCCTATTACATAAAAAAGATACTACCATAACACAGGTGCGAAACACAGAGTCATATATTATAAGACACAAATAAAAAGTGAGTTTGTTCGCGCTTTAACTATTATACTGATTTTAATAAACCTTACTTATATATTAATGTGTAAATAAAATATTTAAGTATATAATATTATACGTAATATATGTGCTACGCGCGATCATCCGTGTAGTAACATGAATGTTAGTATTAAAATTGCGTTCAGAAAGCGTTCAGAAACTGGGACGCGATATTACTTTCTACTATGTTTACTATATGTCAATGATGTGTATATGTAATATGTTATATACCTATGTAAAGATACCTTACTATAATTATTAACTTTTGACCTAAAATCTATGTTAATGATGTTTGGGGTATAAAGGTGTTCTCAAATTACCATAACTTTACGTCGTATCTTTAAGCACCGTGGGCGTCTTCCAATACACGTCTTTTGCCTTGAAATCTTTCGCTGTCTCGCCCTTTTCCTCATCTTACACGCATAATTATGCCAATTATAAGACCATATCGTGCCTACGAAGAAACAAAACATTTAATCTACAGGGACAGAAGAATGCTCACAAATAAAAGAGAGTTTAGATATCCCTTGGATAGGAAGATGTGCTCAGCTATTGTTTCGTCATGACCAAATACACTAGACACGTCATTAGAGAAACAGTTCATAAATATAAAAAAGAAAGAACAGGAAAAGTAAACTGCGTTTCTACATCAATGGCGTAGAACGGATGAGAACTAAGGAGATCCAGCTACCTTCCTTCACACGACATGTAATGAAACATCGCTTTACTGAATGCGCTTCTCTTATTCTTAGGCGAAATAATTGTTTTTTTAACAATAAATGTCTATTTGATAGGCTGGAACACTATTGTAGGACATAATTATTTTTATCTACATAATTTTATATTAAATAAACGATACATACCCATGTATTTTAATGGAAACTGACTATTACATGACCAACGAGATTATACTAGAACATATTTGTATATTTCTGTTTTGGTCTAACACAGTATTTTTATTAAAATGTTTTGTTAATTAAATTATCCAGTAATATACAACTACTTCCTTAGGTACACGAAGAGGTTTAACAAATCCTATACTAATCGTGACGTTGTTGCCATTTTAATATATTTTAGGCATTTACCATGGAGAGTGTTCAGAGTTATTCGGATTAATACCTGCAGCTAAAGTTTCACCAACGGTCGAGGCAGAATACGAAATTCCACCTGTACCTCGAGGTCCATCGTTCTTTAAGGCAGTTTTTGCCGCGCACCACCACTATGTGAAACCAGCTGCCCACTGTATTTTCGAACCAATTCGACTTATGGTCTAAGATCCCGCTGCAGGATTGATGCGCTCATCGACTATTTGTTTAAAACCAATTTTTTATGTTTATTTATAATTAATAGAATATATATTTACAAGGGTGCCTATCAAAATTTGGCCGCCATTATTTTTAATTAAATTATTTTTAATTGATTTTTGGTAAAAAATTGCGTTCATTTATTATTTAAATAAAATAACGTCTACATCACGGTAATTAATATGAAGATTCTAAAAAATCACGGGTGCCGTTGCGCACATGGCCGCACCTCTTTGCAGCCAGGTGTAAACAGGTATGATTTCGATAAATTTATACGTTTATAACCTATTTTTATTAATTATATGTCAAATTGAAGCTAATTTTTTTCTATTAATTATCATATAAAGTTGCTTAATTAAATCTGGCCGCAAATAAGGGCTACTGGCTGTTAAAGATAATAAATATTTAAGGTAGAGTGAAAGAGAGTTAGCGCGTAACATCATTTGTCAGACGAGGACAGCGATTGTCGGCTGTGCGACGCTTTTAAGCCATTGCGCATGCGTCGAAAGTTAGTGTTCTCAACCACCGGGGAGTAATAGAGACGACTTATAATAAATACTCCAAAAAATATGTAATTTTTTTTCAAAATGACAAATTTAAAAATTCCAACAAATTCAGCCCAGAATGGCTGGCTGGTACTAGATGGTTTTTTTAAAATCAACATGGTTCCTGGGAGACTCAACTCCAACGCAAGTTAATAGTGTGCTATGTGAATCCACGAACAAAGCTTCCGATAACGACGTTTCTGATATTTGTAGCGATGAAAGTGATAGTTACGATGATAGTACAACAGAAAGCTCCGATGATTCAGATTTTTAAATAAGAGTTACGGAAATATAAGAGTTATAAGATTAATTTTTTAATTTTTTAATTTGATTAAATGTTTAATTAATATGTAATAGACAATTAATTACTTGAATAAAATCTAATAAAATTTTTAAATAATACTTTCGCAATAAAATTTTCTTTTACTTAAGTCACCTTGGTTTTATTTTTTTATTTTTTAAATTAATATTAAATATCGACGTTCTAATTAGCAAATTATCTAACTCCATTTTAGAGAATCTTTTATTTGTACGAAAAAAACAATGACTTCAAAATTTATTATCATTTTAAAAAACCATTTAATATCATTAATATCTAATAGAGATATAATTTTTAAGTTTGAATCATTCAAATAATTTGTAATTGGATTATGTCTTCATCAAAATGTTAAAAAAATCACCCTCTAAAAAATAAGGAGTTAGACAAATTGCTAACTAGACCGTCGATATATCTAATCAATATTAATTTTTTGTTGCAATTTTTAAATTTGTCATTATGAAAAAAATTACATATTTTTTGGAGTATTTATTATAAGTCGTCTCTATTACTCCTCGGTAGTTGAGAACACTAACGTTCGACGCATGCGCAATGGCTTAAAAGCGTTGCACAGCCGACAATCGCTGTCCTCGTCTGACAAATGATGTTACGCGCTAACTCTCTTTCACTCTACCTTAAATATTTATTATATTTTACAGCCAGTAGCCCTTATTTGCGGCCAGATTTAATTAAGCAACTTTATATGATAATTAATAGAAAAAAATTAGCTTCAATTTGACATATAATTAATAAAAATAGGTTATAAACGTATAAATTTATCGAAATCATACCTGTTTACACCTGGCTGCAAAGAGGTGCGGCCATGTGCGCAACGGCACCCGTGATTTTTTAGAATCTTCATATTAATTACCGTGATGTAGACGTTATTTTATTTAAATAATAAATGAACGCAATTTTTTACCAAAAATCAATTAAAAATAATTTAATTAAAAATAATGGCGGCCAAATTTTGATAGGCACCCTTGTAAATATATATTCTCTTAATTATAAATAAACATAAAAATTTGGTTTTAAACAAATAGTCGATGAGCGCACCAATCCTGCAGCGGGATCTCGTACTATTAGGGTCAAAGAGCGTACCAATTTTTAAAAGGTCGGTAACGCGAACTCTCTGGCATTGAGAGTGTCCATGGGCGGCGGTATCACTTAACATCAGGTGAGCCTGCACGTTGTTCCTGTGTTCTAAAAAAATAAATATTCAATTCGCTTATAACTAAAAGTCTCTATATAATAGTATATTTATTAGAGTGAACACAAAACAAGTTGACGAAGCTCGCATTAAGTACTCGTAATTTGCATATAAAGTACCAACTTAACTGTGCAAGTTTGCAAGATTCTACATCACCAGCGTACATAAATTATTTATTAATTATTATCAGATATTTTGGTTAAGATGACATCTATAATGACACATTATACAGGAGAATTATGACACATAGTTATAAGACCCTTGGTCCGTGGGGTCCTAGCGCTATAAGGCTTTTCAAGGTTATTGGACACCACAGGAGACGGAAGAGCTGGCAGCTACAAAGGAGATCAGTGTTGGCCTAGTGGCTTCAGCGTACGACTCTCATACCAGAGGTCCGTAGGTTCGATTCCCCGCCCGTGCACCAATGGACTTTCTTTCTATGTGCGCGTTTTCATTTGCTCGAACGGTGAAGAAAAACATCGTGAAGAAACTGACATGTCTTAGACCCAAAAAGTCGACGGCGTGTGTAAGACACTCGAGGCTGATCACCTACTTGCCTATTAGATTTACAAATGATCATGAATCAGATTCAGAAATCTGAGGCCAAGACGTAGAGGTTGTAGCGCCACTGATTTTATATTTTTTTTATTAAAAGGGGATTCCTGTATCTTCGGAACCTTGTCTAAAGGGACTCCTTTTAATATTATATTTGAGTTGTTGTATTTTAAGGTTAGTTATTGTTTTTCTGGTATTTATTTATTTGTAATATAAGAATTGAATTATTAATATATATAAAATGTTATAAGTTAAACTTATATCTGCTGACAACTCCGCCGTCGTCCGTCACTGTATTGGCAATATAAACGATGTTTGCGAGCTCAATTCACTGCAAAAGTTACTACAGAAGTTTGACCAATGCAAATATTATTTTACATAGAATGCAGTTTGTAGCGACATCTATAATCATTGGCTACAATCAGTAGGATGACGTCATAACCTGAAGCTATAGAATATATATAATAGAAATAAAAATGAGTAATTGCATGAAGTATCAAGACAATAAATCATACTAACCTAAGAAATTCAATGACATTCTGTGTTGCCATCCGAAAGTTTTCAAATAATTCAATTATCTTCTTTCATTAGCCAGATTCTTGACAATCCTTCCTTTCGGTCGGAAGACAACATCTTTATTCTTCCATAAGGACACAAAATGTATGTATGTAATTAATTTTGGAAAAACAAAGGGTTAGCTAACCAAATATATAATAATATTTGATATCTTATACAATGTTATTATATGTTTCTCGCTGACCGCAACTGTAAAGCACTTGAAATGTCGAGCTTTGAACGTAATGAATTAGATTTAGGTATACCTTGTATTACTTCTACTTTATATTAATGGATTAATTAAATTTAATTACATTATATATCTTACTTAATTTAACGTAAAAAATTTATTTGAAAGTAAGACATCTAGTGGTGGTCAATGGAAACTAGAATACTTTTAAGTAATTGTACCCTGAAATGAACCATATTTTCTGTTTTCTGAAGTCTTGTTTTTATTATATTACGTACGTAATCTAGTAGATGGCGTTTTACCAGCAAACACCTACTTTATTCCAGAATGTATTTTAAGCGAGGTTCAAGCTAGCATTCCATTGCATTTTTAATAATTAATAACAAAATATTGACAACATTGCACGCTGTGTGATACACACATCACATCAACATCTGTTCTTGAGCTGTTCTATACTTTAATGATATTTTGGAATAACGCAGTTCTGAAATGTCGATCACTAGAGGAGTTCTTTAAATCGAGTTTCAAGACTCTTCCTACATTACAATCTTAAATCAAGTCTCGTATTTAATCTAGAATCAATGCTTAAAATACAACTAGAATATGAACCTTAGCAATTGGAATAATTTTATTTAGCGAAGCGTTTTTGCATTGAAAATATAGATGTCGTTACTAATCATTCATTTTATGGAATATTCAAGAATAAGGAGTCCACAGACTGACTTAGTTTCTTTCGAGTGTCCTCTCTTTGGTTCGGTTAGGTTTATTTGTGGGCTCAAAATATTCGTTGTCTTGAAATAGAGGTCGCGCTTCAGCGCGGTGGTAGCAGTTCTGGAGTGGACGACGAGGAGCTATAACTAGGACTGGCTAAGTTTCCGTTCTGACTAATGTCACTGCTACAACCACAGCACGAGGCTCAACTTCCCACCACAACCATGACCATACTTGCTGTAAAGTGACTTGCAAGAATCGTATCGCATGACACAATTTGAAATGAATTCAAGAAAAAACGAAAGATAAAATCCGTATCGGATTCCAGTAAGTGCATTATTTATTAATGCGAAGCTTCCGAGCTCAAAGCCTTTGACATCGAGCTTAAAAAGCTTTGCCATTGTAAAGTTTGTTTTTCAGAACGAATTTTTATTTTTTTGGCTACACAAAATGTTGAGTTTTTATATTGTAGTTTTAGCGTTTTGTAAAAACTTATTTTAGTATAGGTACTTATCGTTTTGTGTTACGAATTGGATCTCATGTTTTTTTATTATAACATATGAGTATTAATTGTTTAAAGTACCGTAGGAGATAAGTCTCTCTCTATCATAAAAATATTTATTCACGGGAGATGAACCTGGGTGATCTGCCATATGCGGCTATTAATTAAATAAAATGCAAGCAAATAGAGACTGTTTTGTGTTTTGATTTTTTATTAAAAAATAGTAATATATGTTTTATTTTGTAATTATTCATAAGGCTCTATCCCAGCACGAATTGCTGTGTCAGTGTCTAGGGGTGGACTGCTGGGCGCAGTGGAGAGCTGGAGCACTAAAGCGCCGACCCGTAATAACAATTAGTTATGCAAAACATTAAATTAATGAAATTTTATCAATTTTTTTCTGAAATGGATTACTTGGCTTGCGATAAATTATATCGTGTAAATTTCAATATAATTTTCCATATACATTTTCGTCATAAAATAAATTCAAAGTGTCAAAAATTGGCTATGTTTCGATTTTTTTTCTATCAAGCGAAGTCATTTAAATCGTGTATCGATCTTTCAAAATGGATGCATAAACTACTCAACTCCACCATATATTTTTTCCATTCGCCCTACTTTAAGAAACGATGACGAAAAATGGAAAGAAACAATTTTTTTGGAGTTTGGCGACCAGATCGATCCTTAAAAAAAGGCGCAGTAGCATTTGCGTTAACAGGCAACACTTTTAAAAACAAACCCTTAAAAAAATACAGCAAGCGAAACAAAATTCGGTTTCCACTTTACCATAGTTATATAGTCAAAAGCAAGTCTTTTTTCACTGTGAAATAAATCAACGATCAATCCTTCTAACTACTAGCCAATTTAATATGATTAATTAATATTTAGTTTGGTTAGTCTAAGCACGTCCACATTCTTCAGACATTTCAGCCCTAATTAGAACCCAATCCATTTTCCTCAATTCTCCAAATTTCTTAGAAAAAGAAATTGTATTCAATCGTTTATCTGAGTTGAGTGAAATATTGAGCTTGTGCGTGGAATACCAAGTAGGTTTTATGACGGGTGACACGAAATTATTTCCCATCCATATATTAGAATGAAGTAGGGTAAGAAAATAATAAAATATGCAAAATTTTTATTTGTAATCATATCAATCAAATATATAAAATAAAATAAAATAAATCAATGAGGCTACAACCTCTTTAAGTCTTGGCCTCAGATTTCTGAATCTGTTTCATGATAATTTTATTCAATCTAGCTAGTAGGTGTGCCTGACACACGCCGTCGACTTTTTGGGTCTAAGACATGTCGGTTTCCTCACGATGTTTTCCTTCACCGTTCAAACAAATGTTATTATAGAAAGAAAGTCCATTGGTTCACAGCCGGGGATCGAGCCTACGACCTCAGGGATGAGAGTCGCACGCTGAAGCCACTAGGCCAACACTGCACTCGAAAAAAGTAATTAAAAATTAATAAAAAAAAAAAACAACTTTAAAAAGTTTGGTCCCCCCTGTGACAGTGTACTTTTAACGCTTTTAACGCTTTTAACGCTTTTAACGCTTATGCTGGCAGCATTTCCTCGCTGTACTGCGATACTTATTGGTTGAGCGAGGAAAACACCAGCTCTGACGCCAACTTAAATCTTTAATTAGCGCCTCTGCACTCGAACCCTACGGCCCAAGAGTCTCTACTCTAAAGAGAACCATAATAAAATTAACATTTGCTTAGTTAGAATTATCATAGAAAATCACCGGACATGTTATTCCTTGTACACCAACGGGTAGTTCCCGCAATTGAATACAATTAGTTTTAATCTGATACTTTATGCTTATTATGTTTGAAACAAAGTAACTTAAAAAGTACTGGATCGATTTTAAGTTATATCCTATTTTTAAATCACCATTAATTGCCACTTTATGCCTAGCATAGGCTGTATGTATTTGCAAAATAATAAAAAAATCAATACGAAACCAAGGCAGGCCACTAGTCTAACCGACACTACAAAAAGAAATCAGTGGCGTTACCTTTTTAGGTTTGGGCCTCAAATTTTTGTATCTGTTTCATGATGTCTAATAGGCAAGTAGGTGATCAGCCTCCTGTGCCTGACGCACGCCGTGGACTTTTTGAGTCTTAGGCATGCCGGTTTCCTCACGATGTTTTCCTTCATTGTTTGAGCAAATGTTAAATGGGCATATAGAAAGAAAGTCCATTGGTGCTCAGCCGGGAATCGAACCTACGACCTCGGGGATGAGAGTCGCACGCTGAAGCCACTAGGCCAACACTGCTCTCCGACACCATACATACTCCAAAAATAGGGTTCCTTTCCAAGTAATTTCAAGCTCGCTTAAGTCAATGGTTTTCTCAACAATAACATTAAGCGTAAAAATACTTAAAAAACAGTCAAAAAAATTCTTATAGCTTTTTGGTTAATTAAGGTAAATTGTTTTCAATTCCCTCCCTGATTCATAGAAAATAAGTCAGTCTAATTGTACCGTTTCAAGAAGATAACTTATCTCTCTCTTTCCACCATAGCGTACACACAGAGATAAAAGAGTACTTAAATTAAAAATGGCGTCATAAACTGATTTGCTTTTATGTATTCTATTTCTTCTATTGTTTCCTGAATGTCAAATAAATAAAACGGCGTGTCAAGTTCCATGTGATAGCATATTCCAGCACACGCGGAAGTGGAATAATAAAATTGTAATATCCAAATACAAAGTCCACGGGGAACAGAGACTTATAGTAAAACCATAATAAAATTTCCATTCCACAAAGAATAACTTCACGGATTTCTGAAATATTCTGAACATAATCTTTGGATGAATTCCAAGCCAGATTATTTGCATATAAATTATTTTAGCTATTTGTGAAGGAACTACCTAGAAATATATTTTAATTTAATCCCTCGTTATAATTTAGAGCACATTGCAGCGAGCGAGAAATATTTTAATTAATTTATAAAGGTAAGTTTTTAACGGTATTGTTTTAATACTATTAGAGCAGTGTTGGTCTAGAGCTTAAGCTACTCTCAACCACGAGGTCGTCTTTTCAAAAAACGACTGTGAACATAGATTTTTGTGAGGCTTAAATCGTGAAAAAACTGCCATGCTACGAACGCAAAAATTGACGAGATTTACCAGGCAAAGAAGACAGATCACCTGCTTGTCTAAAAGAAATATAAAAGATCAAAGGCAGTTGCTGTCTAAGACTGGATAGTTATAATTATTACTATGAGATTTCCGAAAATATCTTTATAATAGATAGAATTAAAAAAAAAAAATTAATATACATTAATCATAATATCTAAGGATATGTACATGTACAAATTTGAAACAACCAGTGAATTGTCATTGATACCTCTGCCGTGGTTACGTTGTTGACTTACTATTTATTTTATTGCGTGTCTGAGCTTGCGATGGGCGCTGGTAAGAAGCGCATTTGCTTAGAAATATATATTTTCGTTTACACCGGTGTGTTATTTTGTAATATTTACTGCAAATGATTATGGCTATTTTCTGTAACTTTGCCTAAAATAATAAGAGCTTTTCTGGACCGGACTTACATGGATGATAAAAACAAGAGGCAAATCTTTGTGGAAACTAACTAAAATCATGTGTGTGTGTGTATATTTTGTAACTTTTTGTAAATTTTTCAAGGAATAAATGAGGCTTAATTATTATTATATTATTTTTCTTCTTTTTGCGTCTGAGGCGCAAAATAGCTGCTGTGGTCTCTGGCAGAACGACCAGCGCTGTGGAACAGTCTGCTCCTCAGCATAATGCTGAACCAGGGCCAATTACAGCCACAGCACACACGCTTAAAATGTACCTTATTCTTAAAGAAAAATGTTATTTTTAATCCTTTTTATTATTATTATTATTTTGTGCGTTTCGTTAGTAATTAATGTTATGTCTATGAAACCACTTGGAGAGGGTTATGCTAAATATCATTCGGGGTGCAGTGTTTGAGATGACATCTTGTTTTACTCCGGCAAAATTGTAACAAATCATTGTATGCCCGGAGCCACCCCTGTAACCATTTTCAACAAAGTCTTGTGTGGAAATTACACAAATAACACAACTTTAATATTGTTTTTTGGGAGAAGGGGAAATGTAGGACAAAATGAATTGTTGTCATTTATTGATAAAGTAAAATCACTTAATGTAGAGAATATTGTCTTGTATACATTTCCTTACATGGTGCACCAAAGGAAAATAAAATTAGATATAAGTTAAACATGCTGTTGCATAATACTTTGACTACTAATAATATACAATTAAATTGTGACTTAGGTACACTACCTAATTTAATGGACATAAATTGTATATTTAAAAATAAGTATGTATTGACAAAGGATAGGTTCTGTCTACCTAATTATTATTTACAACAGATAGCTACTATGCTATCTTACTTTTTATTTACAACTAAAGCTAAACATTTAGCTTTTCAGACAACTGCTTCTATTGAGCAGATAGCTTTTCAGACAACTGCTTCTATTGAGCAGCTTAGCTTAAAAGAATGTAGTGATACTTGCAGTAGCACTTCATTAAGTATTAATAATTTAAATTAGATAGTGTGACAATAGAGCCAAACTCTAGCAATAATTTAGTACAACTCAGCTCAACATGTAATATTACTAACAACAACTGTTTAAACTTGATGGATCAAAACATGCAAGGTATGTTGGGCAAAGAATTAGAATTGGAGTTGTTTTTAAAATCAAGTAAAATTGATGTCCTATGCATTACCGAACATTGGCTTAGAGAATGCCAAATCATCTTTAACTTTGATCAGCACCAAGTTGCAAGTTCGTTTTGCAGATTGTCGGCGATTCATGGGGGCTCTTTGATTATTGTTAATAAAAATTTAAAGTATAAAGAGCGTAAGGACATCGTGTGTCTGTCTGTAGAACACTCTTTGGAAGTAGCCTGTATAGAGATTGAGAATTGCATTATTTTAAGTGTTTACAGACCACCAAGTGCATCTTACGATGTTTTTGAAGAAAAGTTGGAGGAAATTTTGTGTAAAGTTAGGTTTAAGAACAATAAGTATATTATTGTATGTGGTGACTTCAATATAAATCTATTAGAAAATACCTCCATTAGTAAAAAATTCAATCTGTTATTAAAATCTTACAATCTTGTTAACTTGTTTCTTGAGCCCACTAGAATTACAAGCTCCACTGCTACATGTATAGATAATGTATTTACAGATGCAGAGACAATGCAAACCTCAATTACAACTGATCTTAGCTCAGATCATTGTGGACAGTTAGTGGCGCTAAAATGTAAAGTGGTGAAACAAGTAAATAAGAGCAGTGTGTTTGTTCCAGTAAATAAAAAGCGAATGGTGAGATTTAGACATAATATAGGTAAACGCCTACCTTTATTACCGGTAGGTACTACTGTTGATACACAATACAACAATCTAAGTGATTGTATTAATAAAGAGTTCAACACCATCTTTACCCCAAAGAAAGTCTCTCATTCGCAGTGTAAATCGTTTAGTGATTGGGCGACAGCGGGAATTTATAAAAGTAGACAACGGTTGTATGACCTTTACGCTGAAAAGTCATACAATAATGAAGAATTTATTCTTTATGTTCGAAATTATTCGAAATTATTTAAGAAAGTTTGTTACGCGGCCAAGTCCTTAAATATCAAAAACAAGATTAAAAATAGTACCAATAAAACTAAAATGACTTGGAAGATAATTGATAGTGAAACTGGAAGAGTCGGGGATCGCAATCAAGACATCGAACTATGTTTCGATAACACTATAATCAAATCTAACGAAGAGATAGCGATTGTTTTTGATAAGTACTTTTCTGACATTCCAATTTCGACTACTAAGTCTCTTCAATCATCTCCCGCCCTCGCTGAATCGCTGCTCAAAGATAATGTAAACGAGTGCAAGGTCAGTTTTTCATTACGACCCATTGGTGCCGACGATATAGTGAGGATATTTAGAACCATAGCTATTAAGAACACTACCGATCTTTGGGGTATTTCTGTAAAAATAATTAGTAGCATAATTTATGTAATTGCTCACCATCTAGCTATAATTTTCAACAATTGTATTAAAAGTGGCGAGTTTCCCGATCTAATGAAACATAGTAAAGTTATTCCATTATTTAAAGCAGGTAGTATGTCCGACCCCAGTAACTTTAGACCAATTTCCGTACTACCTACTTGTAGTAAAATATTTGAAAAAATTATATTAAATCAACTAGTAAGTCATTTTAACGTAAACAAATTATTACATAATAAGCAGTTCGGTTTTACCAAGGGTCGCTCGACAGCCGATGCCGGTGTTGAGTTATATAGATATATAGTTAAGGCTTGGGAGGAGTCGCATGACGCTTTAGGTGTTTTCTGCGACTTATCCAAAGCATTTGATTGTGTCCAACACGAGACCTTAATCGGGAAACTCCGCCACTATGGCATCAAGAATACCGCACTGAATCTTCTGACTTCCTATTTACACGGAAGAACTGGTAAGAGGTCCTCTGGGTCGGCAGTAGATATGGGGGTACCACAGGGCTCAATTCTTGGCCCTTTCCTCTTTCTTGTTTATAAATGTTTGTCTTGTTTGTAAATAAATGATCTACCTTTCATGGTAGAGAGAAAACATCAGATAGTTTTGTTTGCTGATGACACGTCCTTGATTTTTAAAATCAAACGACAAATAACAAATTTTGACGATGTGAACAATGCTCTGTCTTCGATTGTCCATTGGTTTAGTATGAATAACCTTCTACTTAATGCAAAAAAGACAAAATGCATTAAATTTTGTGCAAAAAATGCAAGGGTTATGGATACTAGACCAATTATAAACGGGGAGGAATTGAATCTGGATGATACAACTGTATTTCTCGGAATCACCATGGATTCAAAACTTCAGTGGTCCCCTCATATTAACGGATTGGCGAAGAGACTTAGTTCTGCAGCCTACGCGGTTAAAAAAATTCGCTCACTAACTGATGTCGATACAGCTAGACTTGTTTATTTTAGTTACTTTCATAGCTTAATGACTTATGGCTTATTATTATGGGGTCATGCTGCTGATGTCGAAACTATATTCATCCTGCAGAAGAGGGCTATTCGTGCAATCTATAATTTAAAATGTAGGGAATCTCTTAGAGATAAATTCAAGGAAATTAATATACTTACCTTTCCCTCGCAATATATTTATGAAAATATTATGTATGTATACAAAATAGTGATAAGTTTACTAGAATAGAACATACGCACAATGTTAATACACGGAACAAACGCAGGCTGCAATTTCCCCGTACTAGACTATCTAAAGTTAGTAATTCCTTTTTGGGGAAAGGGATACTCTTCTTTAATAAAATCCCACAGGCTCTTTTATCACTGCCTTTCAATAAATTTAAGAAATGAGTTAAAGAAAGGCTGTGTAAAAAGGCTTACTATAAAGTCAACGATTATCTAGTTGATAAAATGGCCTGGGACTAGTGCTAGACAGGCTACTTCTAATTAATTTGCGATATTTGTTTTAAATAAGTGTTGTTTGATGATTTGCTGTTTTAAAAGAGTACCGAGAGTTTTTTACGCCGGCTTTTTCTCTCGGCCTACACCCTCTGTCTTCTTTGCCGATGAGTAGGGATGCCTTCAAATTTAATGACGTGGAATAAGTGATACATGTATCTTATGTTCCAAAATAAACATATTTTATTTTATTTTTATTTTATACTATTTTTTGTACAAATTATAAAAACTGCTTTATTTATTTTTATTTCAAAAACGTATTTGAGATTTTTCTGCATCTTTAAAAATATACTCAATGGTATTATACTAAGTCGAGATCGTAGCCACCACCTACCCGCCGTACCTACCCTAAAACTTACAAGCTTTAAAAAAGTCTTATTAACTTACTAATTAGAAAGCAGTGTTAACCTAGTGGCTTCAGCGTGCGACTCTCATCCCTGAGGTCGTAGGTTCGTTCCCCGGCCAATGGACTTTCTTTCTATGTGCGCATATTTTAACATCTACTCGAACCGTGAAGGAAAACCTTGTGAAGAAAACAATATTAGAGTGATCAAACAAAACGTGTAGCGCCACTGATTATTTATTTTAATTAGAAATTTCAATTATTATAATTTGAATATAGAACAGTGATGGATGTGGTTAAACAATTTAAATTCAAGCTAAATAAATTGAAACCGACGCCATTTGGAGGTTCGCCAAATATAGTGCAAATTGTGCAGAAATTGCTTAAACATTTTGTTGAAATATAGTTTTTTACAAGAATCAATTTCGAATTTGGTAATTATACCAGACATTGAATTTTCTATAATTAAGATAATATAAAACGATGGTGCGGGCAAACGGGCAGGAGGCTCATCTGATATTAAATGATGCCGCTGCCTATGGACACTTCAATGACGGAAGACTTGCTCTGCCAGGATTTTAGAACTGATACGATCTCTTATTAATAAAAATGATGAAGGTCTTGAAAAATACCAAGGGCAGCCCGTTTTAGAAGGAAGTGGTGTTAATGTTCAATTCTACAATAATTGATTGTATTTTTTTGTAAGGCAACACTGTCTTGTCAAGAGGAGAGTTTGAGTTTGTTCTGTGCTGTTATTGTGTGCTCTCGCCAATGTATCACTAACTTTGTGCTTTTGTGATAATAAACATTTTCTTTATTTTGTACCAATGCTGCTTAATTATTTAACCCTAATTTAATAGGTTATGGGCCCAGCAGTGAAATGTTTATTCTTTCGTTGTGAAAGTTTCGGGATGTGATTCTGGTTGTGGTTAGAGAGCACACGTGTTTATGAGTTTGGTTTGGACTATTGTAAACTAAATATGACTACACCAGCTTCAAATGTTTTACCGGTCGGTGTGTTTGGTGTTAAACCATTTGATGGACAAAATTTTGCAAATTGGTTTTTTCGGATAAAATTGGTGTTGGAACAGAACGAAGTACTTTATGTAATTACAGAGGACCCTCCTGCAGATACCAAAGAGTTAAAAACTTTCAAAACCGCTGATGTTAAGGCAAGGTCTATTTTGATTGGTTGCATGTCTGATAACATCCTGATTTTAATAAAAGATAAAACTTCAGCAAAAGAAATCGTGGACACTCTGACAAAAACTTACGAGAAAACCGGAATGAAAAGTGTTGTGGTGGCACAGAAATCATGGAGAAAAATGG
The DNA here is from genome assembly GCA_963693345.1 of Pieris melete. Classification (NCBI taxonomy): domain Eukaryota; kingdom Metazoa; phylum Arthropoda; class Insecta; order Lepidoptera; family Pieridae; genus Pieris; species Pieris melete. The sequence goes on from CAVNZK010000020.1 coordinate 1,207,279, forward strand.
AATATAAGCTCGAGAAACCTCTTCAGGAATTTCTTCAAGAATTCGAGACTAGGGCAGCTGAACTAAGGATGGCTGGTGGTAAATTAGAAAATGAAGATGTCATACATCAGTTATTGGGCGCCATGCCACCCGAATTTGATTCAGTGGTTTCCGCTCTTGATATTTTATGTGGCAGTAAGCAGACTGAGATAACTTTGGATTACGTAAGAAATACTCTTTTAGCTGAAGAAGAGAGAATATTGAAAAAGGAAGGGTCTCAGCCTCACAACGCATTTTCTTCTAATAGAAACCAAGGTAATCCATTCTCAAATTCAAAAAACGTTTTCATATGTTATTATTGCAAGGCTCAGGGTCATACGAAAAAATATTGCCCCAAGTTAATGAATCGAAACAAAGAGAAGGCAGCTGCTGTAGAGGAAGATTTTTCATTTTTTACTTCTGAAAATTCCAAAGTAAACAGAGAAATGTCGCTGTGTTCTGAACAGTTGACGGACATTGTTTTTGTTATTGATAGTGGGGCTAGCTGCCATCTTATACAAAATTGTTTTAAAAAATTTGTTACTAACTTAATTGATTTGGACATGGAAATTAGTGTAGCCAAGGCAGGGGAAACTATAAAAGCTGTAAACAAGGGTACTATTTCGTGCTTATCTGACTTTGGTGACACCATACGGATTAATGATGTTTTGGTATGTAATAATCTTTCGTTTAATCTATTATCAGTTCGAAAATTAGAAGAAAAAGGATGTAAGATCATTTTCGAGGAGTCAAGTGTAAAAATTATTTTTAGAAACAAAATTTTGAAAGGTCAAGTATTTGGAAGTTTATATGTTATTAAGCTCAAATTATTATTAGAAAATGCCAATGTTTCAACTATGAATAATGAATTGATGCACCGGAGAATGGGGCATTCTTCTAAGTATCCAGTTACTATGTGTGACATATGCATTAAAGGGAAACAGACCAAGCTTCCTTATTGTAATACACCAGAAGAAAGAAAGCCTTCTAGACCTCTCCAAATTGTTTCATCGGATGTATGTGGTAAAATATCACCCCAAACGTATGATGGCTATAATTACTTTGTCACGTTTATTGATCATTATAGCAATTTTTGTTGTACATATCTGTTAAGGAATAAATCTGAAGTTTTTCAAAAATTCAAATCATTCAAGGCTATGGCAGAAGTTAAATTTGGACTGTCAATTGAAAACCTACGTTGTGACAGAGGTGGTGAATATGTGTCTAATGAGTTTGTGTGTTTTTGTGATTCAGAGGGTATTAGAATAAGCTACACCATGCCCAGGAATCCTTCACAAAACGGAAAAGCAGAACGGATGAATAGAACCATATTGGAAAAGGCGAGATGTCTTTTATTTGACAGTGATTTTAAGAAGGATATGTGGGGTGAGTCAATTATGACAGCTATCTACTTAATCAACAGATTACCTACTTCTACACTACCAAATGGTGTAACGCCTGCAGAAAGATGGTATGGCTTTAAACCTGATTTAGGTAAAATTAAAATATTTGGTTGTCCCGTTTATTCATTGATTCATGAAGAGGATAGGAATGGAAAATTGTGTGAGCGTTCTAAGAGACTATTTATGGCAGGGTACTGTGACAATGGTTACCGATTATGGAATCCAAATAAGAGGAAAATTGAATTTGCTAGGAATGTAATATTCGATGAATCTAGGACAACCGATTTGACAAATGAAGGCCAATTTACTAATCCCGATACTGTCCAAATTCCTTGCGTTGACCACGAGACCAAATCTGAAGTCTTTCAGTCTTCAGATGTTGAGCAAGTTTTGCAGCCTATGTTGGAGGATGAAGATTTGCCTATTTTAGAGGATGAAGATTTTCAATCAGACAAGAATATTGACACTGTTAAGAAGACCTCAAGAATTAGAAAGCCTCCAAAGTATTTGGAAGATTTTGTAACCAATTTTGCCTTTGATGCATTAGCTCTATCTGCATCATCAGATCTAGATGTTCCCAATAATTATACTGATGCAGTTCAGGATGCGGGTTGGAGACAAGCAATTGATGAAGAATTAAAGTCATTGGAAGACAACGGTACTTGGGAGGTGGTGGATTGTCCCAGAGATGCCACAGTAATCGACAGTCGGTGGGTTTTCACTACAAAGATCGTCGATGGAGCATGGAATGATTTTGTCAATGATATATTTATAAAAATCGGGTTTTCTAGATCTCAAAAAGATTCTTGTTTATATGTTAAGGGATCAACATTTATTTTAGTATGGGTTGATGATTTCCTTTTAGTATCTGAGTCATTAAATGATCTTCAAAGTATTAAATCTCATTTAATTGCTATTATTGATGTTAGGGATCTAACTTCATCGGAAGAATTGCAATTCTTGGGTATAAAAATTCTTAGGAATGAAAATGGAAGTATTATGCTTAGTCAAACCGCTCTTATTCAGAAAATTATTACAAGATTTAATATGACCGACTGTAAGCCTAGTAAGATACCAATTCAACCTAAACTCAATTTGATCAAATCTAATAACATTGATGTAAATTTTAAAGTCCCTTATAAAGAATTAGTTGGTAGTTTGATGTATCTTATGTTATGCACCCGCCCTGATTTATGTTTTTGTGTTTCTTATTTTGGAAGATTCCAAAACTGTTATGATGTAAGCCATTGGAAGCATTTGAAACATATAATTAGATACTTGAAATATACTTTATGTATAGGTTTAAATTTTAAAAAATCTGAGAATAACACTTTTGATATTTATGTTTTTGTAGATGCTGATTATGCATTTGATGTTAACGATAGGAAAAGCACTTCAGGTTATGTAATTAAAATTAATGATAATGCAATTTGTTGGTGTTCTAAGAAGCAATCCTTGGTTGCTCTTAGTTCTTGTGAAGCAGAATATTATGCTCTTGCTTTCAGTTTATTGGAATCTATTTTTCTGGAAGAGTTGATATTTGAATTGTTTAATATTAGAAATTCTATTACAGTTTTTGAAGACAATCAAGGAACCATAAAGATTGCCCAAACTATGGAAACTAAAAGATCTAAACATTTTGATGTTAGATTTAATTTTGTTAAAGATTTAATTTCTAAGGGTAGAATAAAATTAATCTATATAGAGTCTTGTGAACAGTTGGGAGACTTAATGACTAAGGCATTGTCTTTAAATAAGCTTGTTTATTTTTGTAATAAATTGAACCTAACAAATGTTTAATTTTGTATATGGTTTGTAGAATTGGGAGTGGGTGTTAATGTTCAATTCTACAATAATTGATTGTATTTTTTTGTAAGGCAACACTGTCTTGTCAAGAGGAGAGTTTGAGTTTGTTCTGTGCTGTTATTGTGTGCTCTCGCCAATGTATCACTAACTTTGTGCTTTTGTGATAATAAACATTTTCTTTATTTTGTACCAATGCTGCTTAATTATTTAACCCTAATTTAATAAGTGGTACGTGGCAATTATCATCTTCAAGGGTTGATGGATCAATGATATTCCACTTGACTCTGATAAACCAAATTCAGCTACAGGTATTATTTTATAGTACATAATCTATAATTAATATAAAAATGAATCGCAAAATGTGTTGGTAAGCGCATAACTCAACTCGCCTGGACCAATGTGGTCAATTATTTTTTTATAATATTCCTTGAAGTACGAGGATGGTCCTTACGGAAAGAAAAATTTAAAAAATCGAGTGAAAAAATCTAAAAACAACACTTTTCTATATTCCCATACAAAAGATTCGTAATAATACTTAAAAGTCAATTTGAACTTTAATAACATAACATAAAGTTCAAGTGTTAGTGGAGGGGTTCCGGAAAGGTAAATTTTTACTTTTTACCATAATGTATTTGTAGTCTTATCTTCTTTTTTTTTTCCTAGCTAGACCGGTGTCCCGAATAGCAGAATAAGTATTTTAAAAAAAATAAAAAATCGACTGTTAGGCGGTACGATGTTCGCCAGGCCAGCTAGTAGGTAATATTAATTGTCCAACATGAACAACATGTGCCTGCAATGATATCGAACAAACCGTAGAACATGTGCGTCTATATTGCCGTGCGTCCAGGCCAGTCCTGGAGCCACAAATACAGATGACTGTAGACCGTAACGGCCTACAGCACATAATAACAAAGCACATTTCGTGCCTCTAACGGTTCTGCGAAAAAAAATATTAAATATCTAAAGGCGGCAAACACAAATCAAATAACGAACGAAACGAAAGATTAATTTTAAAGTTAAAACACCTGTTTGACACTGTTACGCCAATTCTATATATAGATATTAAGCTGAATAAAAACTTTTATTACATAATTTATAAAGTAGGTTTTAGTTCGACATTTCTATATATTGAAGTAATTTACATCCAAAAAATACGCTTCTAGGTCAGTTAGATAAACCCGAACTGCCAAGACGCCAAGTTATTTGCTGTTTGTATTCGATTCCCACCTTGGAGCATTACTACAAGAATTGTTATCGAGACATTTTGAGCTCGGGACATTTTAATAGCCACACATACACTTTCGTCTCTTTTAATTAACAAATTTTAACGCTCAGATGAAAAAAGACGCGCGTTAAAACGATGCGATTAGACTTTAATTAATTATGAAGGTTAGTTACCCCTTGTAAGTAAAATTTTATACTAAAACAAGTATCTCCGCTTTATAATAATGTTTTTATGATATACATCCAGTGGCGTGGGTCTTTATGGGTTTTATCCTCCACAGTAATCCTACACTAGTCCCGATCCTTCGATCCACGACTTTCTTCCAGGTCGTAAATTTTCCCATGACTCTTTTCGATGAAATCTTACCATCAAAAAACGGCGCACACATATCCAAAAAGAATGAGATGGAAATATAAATGTGTTTAAGTGTTAAAGTATCAGTAATAAAGGCATGTTTATTGTTATTATTTGCCAAAAAAGGCCATGGAACCAACACACCAAGGAATTTAAGAGATAGACATAGACATAACATTTATTAACAAAACACACAAAATAACAATAATCCAAAAAATAAAAAAGAATGAGGGATAACAATTTTTTTTTCTTTTTAAGAACAAGGTACGTTATAAGTGTGTAATGAGTGTGTGCTGATAATGATAGAAGTTCAAATGTACTTTAATGTTAAGTATCTGGAATAAGGGCTTTTATTATTATTATTAAATAAATTTAGAGAACAAACATATTTTTAAATCAACGGGAATAAACATCTGTCGAAGTAGACATGGGGAGAAATTGTCTGTGCCAAAAGTCAATCTGGAAATGTTTAGGAAAAACACCTTTACAATAATTTACCATCTTCCGACTAGAGTTAAAAAAAATGGACCTGGTGTATTACTTTTGGAAAAATGTATTATTCAATTAATGATTATTTGCGTGCGACAATGTAGTTGATATACATTTAATAACGTATGATATGATATGTACGATACAAATAATATAAGAATTGACCAATTCATATGACTAATAATGTGAAATGTAAAATTCCTTTAAATACAAATTTGCGCGCCAATGTGTGTGGCAGAATATGCGAATTTACGATTGTACACATCTTTGTACCATATTCTTGAAATAAATAAATAATTATTATAAAATATGATTTTAACAGAATTCGAAAACCAATACTAGCAAGCTGAATTGCAGGAATTCGGACTCGATTTGAATTGTAGATTTTACAGCGTTTAATCTGAATCGAGGGCGGATATCCGGATCACCGTTTGGACCGTTATCCTGCTAATTAACGACGGGATACAGACCGGATTATTTCTTTCAGGAGAAAATCGGGTTTGCCATTTTTAAAGGCCTTTATTTCCCTAAAATGCTGGCTTTAGCTAGTATTAAGGTTCGATAGGTTTAGTGAGCAGGTAATTATAGGAGATTTTGAAATAATATGTATTTGCTTGTATAACCGCTGAAACTAAACTATTTTCGTAATAGCTTAATTTGATAAGCGTGTTTCATGTTCATGAGGATAACCCCTTGACTTGGGTTTGATTCCCGACTAGGGTTTTTTGTAATAAGAGGCAATCGGGAAGGAGGCTCATATGATGTTAAATGATACCGCCGCCAATGGACACGCAAGAAGGCTCGCAATTGCGTTGGAGGCCTTTGGCTCTTTTCTTGAAGGACCCTAAGTCGAATTGGTTCGGAAATAATTGACCTTTGTTGGTCGGTGCTGATAATCAGAATTATTCAAAATAAATCCTAAATTATATAAAATATGTAGTTGTATTCACACTCATATAATCTTGCTATATATATATATATATAATCTATAGAACTGGAGCCAAATGGGGAGAAGGCTCATCTGATATTCAGTGGTACTTCCCGCTCATGCCAGAAGGCTCGCGACAGCGCTGCCGGCCGATAATGGCAATTCTCGATATAGTATATATACAATAAATTGTAATAACCCTCTATAATTTTTTTTTTTATAGAATAGGGGGCAAACGGGCAGGAGGCTCACCTGATGTTAAGTGATACCGCCGCCTATGGACACTCTCAATGCCAGAGGGCTCGCGAGTGCGTTGCCGGCCTTTCAAGAAGTGGTACGCTCTTATCTTGAAGGACACCCAAGCATAATTTAATAGTGTTTGCCCAGCACTAGATGAGCACTTCAATTCGCAAACATCTCGATCGGATTTGCTCTGGAAATCGTAATCGAGTCGACAGTCTATTAATTCGAGTGCTCTTGACAACGTATTTACTTATTGATGGAAATCGAATCAATGTTTAGAATACTCGGTTAGACTAGCGGTGAAAAAGGAGTTTCTCAACCATGGTACAGCTTTCAAATGTCCTCCAAGCGATTTGTGAGAAGGGACCACGATTATATATATTCATAAATTACTGTTCTTCTTCGTTTAGTGCCTCCCAACTACTGGAGGTTGACGGTCAGCTCTTCATACTTTATCTTATTCTTCGCCAAGCGCATCAGCTGTTCTACGCTGGCCACTGCCATCT